>VZSF01007973.1:0-229793 GCA_013398295.1 Chionis minor | reverse complement strand
CGCGGCGGGCCGGGGGTGCTGCCGCCCGGGCCGCGGCTGCGGCCGCCTTGAGGCGGCTGGATGTCGGCGGGATCGGGGCGAGGGGAAAAGTTGCCGATGGCGCCCGGGAGGGTGCCCCGCGGGGCGGCGGCGCTGCTCGTGTGCTCCTGTTGTGTGTGGGGGTGTGTGGGGGTGTGTGTGTTGTGTTCTCGCATCTCCCCGTCGCGCGTGGCCGGAGAGCGGCTGCGGCGGGTGGTCCCCGCCGGGCGTGGGACGTGTTTTCCCCCCGGGGCCGGGGGCCGGAGGGCCGGGGTGTGTTGTTCTTCAAGTTCTCTTTTCGCTCCCGCCTCCTTCGTTGCGCTGCCGCCGCGGGTTTCGCCGCGCGGGTGAAAATACCGCCATCAGCGTCCCTCGTGTTTTCCTGCCCGCGCGGCGCGGTTCCTCCGGTCTCCGCTCCGACCTTCCCCGCCCCCCGGGGGCCGCTCTCCCCCGCGGCGGGGCTGCGCTCCCCGCTCCGCTCCCTTCCCGCCCGGGCGCTGCCGGGGGGTCGCCTGTGCCTGGTCCCCTCCCCTCCCACGCGCGTGTGTGTGTGTGTGTGTGTGTGTGTGTGTGTGCGCGCGCAGGGGAGCGCGCTGTGGTGTAACGCTCCCCCCGCCGCCGCCCCGTGTCAGGGCCGGCTGTCACGTTTCGCTTCTTTTCCTTCCCCAGGTGCTGAAGGACTGACGGGTGCTCGCCCGGGCGCCCGCGGGCCGAGGCGGCCGTCCCACCCCCACCACCGCCCCCTCTTCGTCCTGGAGCTGCGCCGCCTGGGTTGCCAAATGCGCGGAGGGGAGAGACTTTTGCTCAAAATCCCCCGATCGTAAATACACGGAAAGCGGAAGAAGAGCCACCGCCGAGCAGCTGCAGGAGGAGGGGAGGGGGACAGCGATACTGTGCCTGCTGTAGCCGGGGAGGCTGATGGCGGAGTTTGGCAGCGGCGGCGGCACCGGCGGCGGGGGGCTCCCTTCCTCCCCGGGGCCGGTCCAAGGGAAGGTGGCCTTCAAGGCAGGAGATGGGGAAGGAGGAGGCGGCGGCGGCGGGAGATCCCGCTTTGACAGTACCGGCAGCCGGGTCTCCAACGGGGACTGTGCCCTAGCGGGAGCCGGCGAGGAGCCGGGATCAGCTCCTCCCGCAAGCCCAGAGAGCAGCAGCAAAGAGAAGGGATTTTCCACCAGTCAACAGCGAGAAGGCAAACCCGGCATCCCCCGGAGGAGCAGCATAATTAAGGTAAGAGCACTTGCTCCTCCCCACCGGGGTCTCGGCTGTTTCTCTGTGACAGAGGCAGGGAGACGCGGGCAACAGATTTGCCTCACGGAGCCTTGGCTCTGGATGAAAGGATGGGCGGCTTTTTTGTCTTTTTTGTACTCCCCCCTCTGTGGTGAGGGGACTTGATTTTTTCTTTGTCAGAAGTGGACAGCAGTGAGAGGGTGGCTTTGTACGCGTCCACGCTTAGGGGTTGGGGAGGGGGCTGGTGTCATGTTGTGAGGTTTTTTAAAACAGAAGGCTCTCTAACTCCTGTCGGAGACGGCAAGAAAAAACTAGCCAGCTTGTAAAAAGACAACATGGGCACCAGCCTGGCAGGGAAAGACATGGATTGCACAGTATCCCTGTTATTTGGGATGCACCTGTGCAGAGCAATTTTGTGGCTCCATTGGCGCGTGTGTGTGACAGGCACACAGCAGGTGATGAGAGAGTCGGGATCTCATTGGGCTGGGGGTGGGAGAAGGTAGAACAGGGAGCATTCGTGTTAAAAGTGACAGCTCGTTTAACAGTAGGCTGTGTTGTACTTCACCTATAGAAACATCTTTATTTATACTTAGCTCTGCATATTCTGCATGCTAATGTTTCAGCTGGAAAAGTAGGGGAAGCATCAACAGTGGAATACAGATCAGTGGAAAAAGGAATCGGAGGGCTTATTTTTATACGATTGTTTATACAAATACAGTTGTTCTCTTTTCTTAAATCCACGGTTTCTGAGAGATGACACTTTGTCTTGGGGTGGCTTTCCCAACTTCAGTGAAAAGGTTGAGGGATCGTAGAGAAATTCCTCCATCGGTATAATTGCCGTACTAGCCGTAAAATGAAGCGCAACTTCAAGTACTTAAGAACTGAGTTTAGTGAGGATCAGCTAGATCAAAATCCAGGTAGATTTCTTGTCTTCCTAGATATTTATATGCCTCCAAAATCAGCATATGGAGTTCTGTTGGCTGGATGGTAGAAAATGGTGTGGAAATTCGAGACGAGTAGTGTATCTCAAGTTGTGTTGCTGCCTCCCGGACCTTGCTGTAAAAACCAAGGGGAGAGCAAGGGCAGTCAGCAGTAGAACACATCTGACAGCCTGCACCCACCCTTCCTGTTCGAGCAGTGATGCTGGGTGTGTACGTTTGTGTTTGTGTTAAAGAAATTATAACAATAGTCAAAGGGCCAACTGAGCTCGGCGTTGGAATAACTTGATCTTTACTGGATTTGCCGGTGATTTTTTTTACAGGTCTGATATTTCCTAACACTGTTTTGTTTCTTCTGTGGTAGCCCAAGAAAGATACTAGCATTGTTTGCAGTGTGTATCATGCCATCATACTACTTAGTAGTGTATGATTTGATTATACAGCAACCTTCTGCCTCTCTGGGGACCAAACAAGGATACAATACCTAGGGATGTGATATATTAAGACTGAGAAGCATGAGATAAGAAAATAGGTTTTGGGTTATGTTTCATGAATACCTAAGTCAAGGTTCTTAGTTTCTACAGAGATGATAGCACTTTGGAATATAAAATTATTCAACTTTCTGGTATTATTATTGATGAACACCATTTTGAAAATGTGAATAGTAATCTGTTTAGCTGCCAAGAACTGATTACTACAACTTCACATTATCATTTGAATAGCTCTGACATGAGTGGAAAAATCTGACAACACTACATTTAAAGTTATGTGGTCCATATTTATTTTAGATGTGACTGTTCAGTACTTCAGGGGAAAATCACTTGTCTTTATATATACCTGATATTATTCTGCCTGCTTAGTTCAGCAGTTCAGAGGTAGTTGGAATCAGGTTGTGTAGCTGCCTAGTTTTCGATATGAAACCTTTTGGAAAATCTGGCATGAGTATTAAACCTTAAGATGCTTCTTGTTGTCTGCTCTTGCAGAGCAAGTCTGTAAAACGTGGTGGAAAAAGTAAAAGGCAATCTATTTTTGGAAAATGTTCCTGGAGTTTTAATAACTTACATCAGTGATGTAAAACTGCTCTTAAAGAATTCATGGAGTAATCTCAGGAAATAGATCTGTGCCATGCAGATGCAGATTTCATACCTTCATGCAAAACACAACAGTGCCAGTTGATCTGTAAAATGCATATTTACGGAAGTGTAATACTTTTAATGTTTAGCCTGCTGATTACTGTGTAGGCTTTTGAGTCACAAACAGAAAATTGACGTTTGAATAATAGTTCCATTTGAGATTAAGTTCTTTTGAAACACATCTTTGTGCATGAAGATCAGAAGCAGAGAAATACATTTTATTTTGGTTTTAGGCTATGCTCGCATTGGTTGTCTTTTCAAAACTCTTACCAGAGCAGTGGCTGCCTTTTTTATTCATTTCCTTTCTTACTTGAAGTCTCAGTTCTTTCTCTTTTTTTCACTGGTTCCAGATGTTTTTCTTTTTCTTTTTACTTGTTTTGTGCACCTGCATAATTTTTGCCTTTTCTTTCTTGTTTGGTACAAGAGGATATACTCTTTGAGGTTGAAGTGTCATCTAAGATGATGACACGTGGTAGGGCCAATATTAGTGGAAAATCTAATACAATCTTCATACCATGGTAGTTTACTTGGCCTTTCACTTTCTACAGAAACTGAAATTGTAGCAATTATTATGGAATAGCCTATTTCATTGCTTACCTTTGCCGAACCAAACCTGAGGGCTAGGAGCTGCCTATCTGTGTTTATAGAGACTTTCCCATTTTCTTAATTTCTGTATTTATGAGATTCTGATTTTTCAGAGGTGATAGTGATGACACATTGGGCATTAATGGGATCTAGGCTCTTCAGATAACCCGATTTGTGAACTAATTTATGTACCACTGATTTGTATGCAGTGATTTTTTTGGCCACCATTTTGGCTTTCGATAATATTTTCCTTACTGCAACTAGCTATGGTTTCCTATAATGTAATTTCCTACAGCGGTTGATATAATAGTCTGTAAAAATAATTTACAGTGAGTCCATATTGCGGTTCAAATTGGATTTAAGCATCCTGTAGACTTTTTCTCTTAGTTGTTCTGACAGTTGGCAGTGGGCTTGCTTTGTTCTTGTGTGAGGTTCCTCCGCATCCTTCTTAAAGAGACTTGGAGGTGGTAGGAGCTTGAGAATCTTTAAGGCAGCAAATAACTTGTGGTGTATGTTCTTCCTCAGACCTGCTTGCTTCCAGGGGTTTCCAGTAACAATAAATGCTTACAGAATCTCACAGTTTGTCAAAACTAAAGACCTAGACAGAAAGAGATCTAGTGGGAAAAATATGTCTGTATTAGGAGAGGTGTTACAGTTATAAAATGAGAAGAGATACACTTAAGAGACGTTGCAGTTATTTAGGAAGACAGCAAAGAAATAAATGGAGAAAGATGGCTTGGCATTCTGTGAGCAGGACTGTACTTATCAACATGTGTCTGGAAGCAAGGTCCAGGGTTTTTTTTTGCATATATTAATAATGATGTCAGCGTCAATAAATTTCTTGGCCAGTAACTGAAACAAATTTGTATCTCTCTTTTTTATTCTGGGTGTAAAGTCATGCACTTGCTCAGCACTGGCAACTCCTGAATTCCAAAGTCTGTGAGAAGACAGGAACCAAATTTAGCAGGTAGATATTCTAGGGTATAATTTTCAGCAGAGCTTTGCTTTTGAAACTAAACATTTTTATATCTCTGTCTTTCTGTGACTGGGGAGTTCTACAGCATATGCATCAAGATCTTTTTTCCTATTCTAAAATGCCAGCATACGTTGTTATCTTGTTCAATCTTCTATGATCTCTAGTTCATACAGTTTGTATCAGGCCTACAAAATATGAAATACAGAGAATATTATGCAGTATTTTCTACCACTGTGATTGTTTTAAAGGCCTTAATAAAGCCTTTTGCATTCATGGTAAACTCTAAAGTAGTATTTTCAGTAGATCTAGGTTCTCTGCAGTCCGGAATTACCTTAGCCACAATCGCATGTTAGCAAGTCTTTGTGGAGACCCAGGAATAGATCATACAAGATCAGCGTCCATCTAAAAGGATATAAAGGAGTTATGTTATTGGAATCACTTTAAAGCATATAAAAGTATCTGATTTTTAGGCAGCTTTCATATTGGGAAAGAAACTTGTATAGTGACACTGTTGAGATAGATATAGAGGTAGATATATGCATTTATGCCGAAGTAACTTTTCAATGTGCTGGGCATTTTCAAGTAAACTTGATTGAGCAGTCACATAGTTTATGTGTAACATATATGGAGAAGAGGAAAATTCGATAAAAAGAAGCAGCATATGTGCATTGAAGAATGTTTAAAAATAGGGCTGGAAGAGACCTCAAGAGGTCAGTCTACTCTGCTCCACTGCTCTGTTACAGGGTCAACTGTTAATAAATATCAGTATGATGCTCTTTGTCTTTTAATCACCTTTTGTTTGTGATCGTTCTATGCAGAACTGATAGTTGATTATCCCTCTTTGTATATGGGCAAAACCAATCATCTGCACAGAGTTTTAAAGCTTGTACTTGTCCTACCGACTGCATTCTAATTATTTCAGATCATATCTTCAGTTTGTCAGGTTCGTTCTGATTTTAACTTAGCATCTAACATGCATGCAACTCTTCCATCTTCAGTTGACTAGCCAGATTTAACTGTGATCTCACTTCCGTCATTCAATGATATATGGGGTTTTTTCATTAAATAATTGTAGTTTATGGGTTTTAAATATAACTTCAAATTCTATACTCCATGGTTAAACTAAACATCACTCTTTACCACCTGTAAACTGGGCAGCAGGATGTTGCAGAATCTATGTCAGAAATATAAGTTATGAGAAAATGTCTTTCCTTCTAAATATATTAAAATAATAGTATGTAAAAAAATTATAATATGCTTACTAGATTGCAGTGTTGTCATAAAAAAAGGCTGCTTTGAAAAGGGCTGGTTTGTTTGTTTTTAAGGAGAGTGAGTAGCAAGTGTCATCCTTCCCTGTATCGCAGTTGTGTTTAGGAAGACCATCATTAGCGTTCTACCGTCGATTTTCACGACTGGCATGCCTTTTAAACACGGGGTAGTACCATCACTGTACTTACTTCTCCCTGTTGTAGGAGATTATGTATGGAGCAATCCTTCGGAAGGATATGTTGTCCATCTTGAGGATTGGACTAGATGATCTCCAAAGGTTCCTTCCAACCTCTACCATTCTGTGATTCTGTGATCTTGAGTGCAGTACATCTCTGAATTTCTACTTAACTAGTTAATTTTCAAGAACTGTTAGTACAGACTCATCTGTCCCTTGCTTCTGAAGAGGAGCATGCCTGAGTTCACCCACCTCTTCCCTCCTAGACCTTGACCTCGCTAAACATCAGTATTCAAGGCAGTGAAGAGTGCAATATAGCATGTGACTGGAAATCAGCAGTACGAGGATCACAGTGTTAACTGCTGCAGCCTTGGGAAAGTTAAATAGATGTGATTCATTTCTGCCTCTCCTGGGATTCCTTTGAATGTCATTTGACCCTTTGGAATTAGTAAGAAAATATTCCTGAGTACTTCAGATTGTATACTGTGTTCAGGGATCTTTTCAGATACCAAACGGTCATGTTCTGGAAATTGTAGTACATAGTTCACAAGCGCAGGCAGACAGGAAGTGCCCTTACACACACAAACAAACAAACCAACCAACCAACCAACCCCTTTTCAAAACAGCAGCTGAGCATTCTATAAAATGAAAAATATAAAGTACAAGATATTAAGCCAGATTTCCAAATTGACTGTAAAAATTTTTACTTTAATAAAGGATACTTATTTGTAGGTTTTATTTTAGTAGAAGAAATAGGTACTTCACAAATACATAGCAGGTAATTGATGTTATGCATATTAGTGTCATGACAAGCCTAATACCTGTGCTAAAATTGCTGAAAATGGTTTGATATTTCCTCTCAATTATGAGATAATCAGTATTGCAGAAGAAAAAGAATTGCTACTGTTCCACAGCACTTCCACAGAATTTTCAAGTTCTTTTTCTGGTTAAGCTTCTGTGATTGTAAGTTATTTTTTTCTTCCCTATTTTTTTTTTTTTTGTCCTTTTTTTCTTACTAGCATTATTACTTGCCTTTACTAAAAAAGGGAGAGCATTATAAGGTTCTGTGCCTACTTTGATGTGTTGGCATCCATGCATGTGAACATATCCCCATCCTTTACCACTGTTTTCTGCATAGGATAGGAAAGGAAGAATGATTGTAAAATTCTGCAGCAGCAAAACGGTCTGGATGGGTTTTGTTTCGTGAAGCACCTCTTAGGATGGAAAATCCTGGAGGCTTTATATATCATTGCCTAGTTCCTGATGACAAAAGTGTTTGACATTGTCTGTCAATGGTTTATTCTACCACATTCCTTAAAATAAACTGTAAATGACTGATTATGTAAATTAAAAAAAATACTTAATTTCATTACTTAATTCTTTATATTATTAAAGTGTAATTTGGACTAAAAGGACAAGAACTCAGCTCACTGTCAAAGCTTTTGTTTAGACTGTTTTCTTCCTACAAGTAATTGTTGGTGGTTTTAGGATTGGCAGTTGCTTATTGAGTTTAGGTAAGTCCTGTAAATGGTACAGGAGTGATTTAAAAAAAAGAAAAAGGCAAGAAAGCAACATTAATTTTATATACTCTACCATGCTTTTTCCTTTAGTAAATTAGCAAAGTGAATATATTTCATGTATATATTGTAGAAGCAGTTAGTTTCTGAGTTGCTGAAATAATACTTGTGCTTATTGCCGTATTCATATATTTACAATACATATATTTTTGCTACAACGACGGGAAAAACTCAATAGTAGTTGGAAATAAATTCCTTCAGGAAATACCTTGAATCAACTGCAACGTATTTTGCCACTTACAGGGAATGGTCACTAAGTCAGTTTTTTTTAGATATGCTGACAGCAGATTGTTGCAAAAGGCATTTCCAGTCTGAATCCTAGAGCGAAAGACTAATATTTATGTGAAATGAGAGAATGTATTTAGTTGTGGCACGTTACTACCACATAGTGGAGAAAGCTAGAGCAGACCTAAGTAGTTTGAGTTTGGATAGTGTTATGTTTTTATTGCTTTTGAAGAAACCCCAAAAAGCATTTTGTGGCTTATTGGATGTACTTCGTTTGTTAAACTCCAACTCTCCTTTGTATTCTCTGTGTTCTCCCCAATTATAGTAGTTGCAGTGATGCATCTCACAACCATTTTTTGAGGTTGACACTTTTCAGCTTTATTAGTTCCTCATCTTAAATAAGGCGTACTATGTGCCTCATGGTCCTTCTTCTTCAGTGAATGGCCAGCCTGACTGGGAGCCTGCTCTGAGAGTGGTCGTATGGTGTGAAGGCACCCAGCCCTTTTAGTTGTGAGTGTTATCTTTTGATATTTTGTAGATTTAGAAGTAAGGCTGCAGAACAATCTGTATCATTAGTTTTCTGCTACCCTGCTTGGCCTGGTTCCGGTTTGTGTCACCGTCTATTGTGTCACCCTGTCTGTTTGTCCCTCCTCTTCTTTGGTCTCTCCCTATCCCTCGTACAGCTTGGCTTTTCTGCTTCAGCAGCAGAGAGACCACAGACTGGCCATACTGTGCTTTTCTTCTTCAGCAGCTAGTGGAGATCCTTCTGTTCCCACCAAAGTGCTAGAGCAGAGCAGAGCTCTGGGTGTGGTGCGTGCAGTACTGCAGTAGTTCATGTCTGCTTGTCAGTCCCCAAGAAGATGTAACAGAAGGAGAGCAGAGGTTCCAGAGCAAGGCTGTTGACCTTGGTTGACAGTTGGGTTGACAGACAGCTTTGTTGACAGTGGGTTTAAGTCCCACAGGGTTTGAGGCTTGAATGTATGATGAAGGCTGACAGCACGGCTTAGGGTACATCCACCTGTTTCCGTCAGTCTTCAAAGGTTGCCAGCCCTTGTGAATTCAAGGAAGGCTGCCCTGGGTCAGGCTGAAGGTCCATTTGGCTCATCAGCTTGCCTCCAACAGCAACTGCTGTGAGATAGGAGAATAGAAAAAGCCTCCTTTCCTGACATCTACTCCCAACCTTAAGTGATTTGGAGCTAATACATCTTTGTGTTTAGTAATCCTTACTGATTTTTCTCCCTGTCAATTGTCAAAGGCCAGTTTGACTTTTGTAAGCTTTCATCAATCTACTGTCCTGCAGCAGTTTCTTAACTATCTGTTGTGTGAAGAAGTGCTTTTCTGCCTGGTTTTACCTGGCAGCTACTTACCTGTTTACCTGATAACCTCGGGTTCTTACGTTAGAACAGATAACAAACAATTGTTTTGTACTCACTTTCTCTATTCCACAAATGAGTTGAAAGGTGTTCATGACATTTGATTTATATAATCTTTTTTTTTTATACTAAAGAATCTTAACGTGTTTAATTGTTCCACCTATTGAAGCTTTTCTGTCCTTTTTTCATTCTGGCGCCCTTTCAAGTTTTTTTCCTTATATTTAATTTATTTTTTTGCAGCGCGTGACTAAAATGGTATTCTAAATGTGTAAATCCACTCTGGCGTAATGAAGGTTTAGCAATATTGTGATACTAAGTTGGGCTATAATTTATTTATTTTTAGTGTTGTCATCATCAAAAATTTATATGGTGTCACTGTCACTAATTGGCAATGCGGGAGTGCTGTTAAAACCTTTTACTAAATATTTAAAACCTTCTCTTTGAAGAGCTGTTTAAGAATGTCTGTGCTGGTGATGATGCTTGTGTTGGAAGTGGCTGGCATTAACATCTTTGCAGGAGACTGGAGTCCTGTTAGAAATCTTTTAACACGTTATAAAGTCTTTTTATGGTGCTGGTGACACAAAACATTGCTGATTAGCACACCTAGCTTCTAGCTATGGTCAGCTACATTTGTTTGCCTAGTAACAGAAAAAATAGCATGGACATTGTGTAAAGCTGAAAAATATAGTAGTAATAAAAGTGCTTTCATTTTATAGTAAGCTGTTAAATATGAAAGAGGAAGGACCTTGTTTTTGTAAATGCAATCTGATTGTATTTTGGATGTCCTAGATTTTTGAGTTTTAAGGTTCTTGCCCAACACTCATGTTAATGGATTATTTTAGTCTATCTTTCATTTCATTTGCTTTTATCATCTGTGGAACTCTTCAGGATGCTGGTGTCAGAGTCCAGAAGAGCCAAGAAGGCATTTCTAGCCTTTAGGAAACTCAGACAAGGTATAGCAATGAGATCAGATAACTTCCTGAAAATAGAAGAGCATCTAATACTTCATCTCAGGGAAGAACTCGTCTGAGGATTGAAAGGGTTATGAAATGGTTACAGTAAGCAATGAAGGATAAAAATAACTAGAAGTTTTTAGCTCCCACAAGATTGGTACAACAGCATTATCTTGGAAGGAAATCCCAACACTTTGTCACTTGAGCTGTTGAAAATAGAGATAATGTGAGATGTCTGTTAGGACGCTCTCTTGAGTTTTTCTTAGGGTTATCTCCTTCCCCGCCCTGCCTTGTTTTTGTTTTTGGGTTTTTTTTTCCTTTTTTCCCCCCTTTTCTCCTTTGAGGAGGGAAATGGCTTTGTTTTCTTTTTCCCTTCTTCAGAACCTTCTGGCTACTGAGGAGGGTATTAGCCTATTTCTGCTCAGTTGGGCTGCTATATTGAGACAGGAGAAGGTACCTTTGTTATTCCTGAGTTGCTGAGGATTTCTGAATCCTCATGACTTGTGTGTCCACTTTGTGACAAAGAAGTCCAGTGCCTGACTCATAACTTCTGAGCATTGCTGTCAGCATTGTTATCTTTACATAATTCTTATGTTTAAAAGCTTCAGATAAATCTGCTTGTTTTAAAATGTCTTATTACATGTTACTTTTCTTCTGTTTGAGAGCGACACACTCAGAGTAACAGGGGTAGAACATGACATGGATTTACATACAGAAATTAATATTTCTGTCCATAAATATTGAATTTAACCTCCACAAATAGTATTTTAGGAGTTCCTGTCTTGCCAGAAGAAAAATTTACCTTTTTCATCCTGGTAGTTGTGGATGAATTTTTGTATTAACCAGAAATCATAGCCCAAATACATACTTCCAGTGTGGTCAGCTACAACAAATACATTTTTTTTTCTTCCACATTGAATCCCAAATTCAGCTCTGTCCTTAGTGGATATATGAAATTTAATATAATAATTTGGAGGAGGGGGAGGTGAGGGGGTTAGAAAAGAGCATTGTGATTAAAGCCTTGGCCTCTACAAATTGATTTGCAAAATTAACCACTTGCCACAGATCTAAGAATCTCAATTTTATTTTTAAAAAATTAGATTCTAATGGTTAGATTTATAGTACAGTCTGCAAACAATCCTTGCATGTATTGGAGATATTCTGAAGTGAATAATTAATTATTGAATTTATTTCAGGTCTTTCTCACTTTCCTGGTGAATTTAGTAAAATTACCTTATGGAATATCATTAGCTAAATGCATCTTTTGCCGAGAAAACATACCACCTTGTGATTTAAGATAGTTTTCTATTAATTTGGTAGATGCTCAGAATACTTTGTTAAATGGTACTTGTGGCTAAGATGATGGAGAAATAAGAATTTTCTGATGTGTTCTGTTAAAATACAACAGAGCTATTAAATGTTTAAAAAACAACATAGCTGTTAAATGTTTAAAAAGTTTTTGTTTAAAACAAATACAGGTGAAATTATTTAGTATTTAAAACAGAAATGCAGAGCAACATTATGTATTTTCCTGTTTGGTTTAGAACCTATGCCTGTCTGCCATGTCACTAAATTTTGCAAGAGTCAAAATTAGTCATAGTAAAAGCTCTTCCTTACTTTTATTTTTAGTTAGTACCTAAAATATTTAGAATAAAGTTCTGTATTCTAGAAATGCACACCTCGTAACCCTTCCTTATTTTAAATGTCTGATCTGCACCACTGGCAATGGCTGATGGGAACAAGTCATGGGCTTCCACTGCAAACTTCTGTTTGCTTCATTGATCGTAAGCCAGGTGGGTTCTTGTGTTTGTTTGCTTCTTTATGCTAGGATTTTTCAAAACTATAATAAAGAGTGAACTCTTGGTCCGTTCATTTAAAAATCGTGTATAATTGTTAACAATGGAGTTGTATGAACCCTCCTCTTTTTACTCTTCTAGAAGACATCACTAACGAACTTCTGGTGGTCCTTTCAGGACAATCTAAACAGTATTGGTCTTGCACTGATCACCTGATTACGCAGTTTAAAGCCCTTCGTAACCTTCCCTATCCTTGAATTCAGATTGTATTCAGGTTAAAACCAGTATTATTGAATATTCCTGTCCATGAAGTTGACATGGCAGTAAGTCCTCATGAAGAGCAGACTTATAATCATAGTAGTAATTTCTTCAGCCTTGAACTTTTTGAGACTTCCCAGCTGAATTTTCTTCCCTTGTTGATCCCCCAGTTGCTTAAGACAGTGCGTACTCTTTTGCTTAATTTAATTGTCATTTTCTTTGGCTTAACTGTAATGAAACCCTTTGAGATAAGGTGTATGACGTACATGTTTTGCATTCCTGTTCTGTTTGCCTACAGTACTGTCTAACCTTAACATTCAAAAATCACAAGTCAAGTCCCCAAACTCTGATTTTCTTAAAAAATGATTTTCTTAAAAAATCATAAAATATGATAATTAATATACTAGTTTCCTTTGACCTAAGTCATTGAGTCATAGTGGTTCTTTGACTTAAGACATTCTGGATGTGCACTGTATTTTACAATTCTTGGCATGGGAATGTGTGAATACATATAACATCTGAGTTAATTTGAAGATTCTGATATATAAGTACCACAAGGACTTAAAGAAAATGCCAGGTATCACGAGATTTACCATAACATTTGTAAGACCATTTGGTTATTACACAGACAGCTATTATGTTGGGCAAATCACAGTAGATAACAGAATATAATACTGATAAACCATTTTACTTTTTATCAATTTACATACTTGATCTTATTCTTTTGTTTCTTGGTTTATTTTTTTTAAATTGGCAAGATTAGCAAGGCTCTATATGCATATTTTAAGTAGTTTCAAACTCTTCCTCTCAGCAAGGATTTCATGAGTTTTGTAGTTAATTGTCTAAGGTTTAGTTATGTTTAAGAAGAATGTTAACTACTTTTTAAATTGATCCTATATTTAAACTATTTGTTTCGGCAATTTGAGAGTAATTACCATGTATTCCTGAATTGTGTTAGAATAGAGGCCCTGCAAGCCTTATCCACGTGCTGTGGTGGTAACAGGAATCAGATGCTCACAAACTTCTGGTTAACTGACTATTTATGAAAATTTCTCTAGAGGAAAAGAAATTGGGATAAACAGTTTTATGACATTCTCAAAACTTGTAACTAGTTACAGAAATCTGAGGACCTAAAGTATACCAGTTAAAAAAAAAAAAAAAGTTCTGATAATTAAAAATTCTTAAAATGCTGTTATTGACAGGCAGAACTTGAGAAAAAAGAGTGATGCCTCAATTCAAAGCTCTTAATTTGTTATACTAGAAAGGAAGAAAATAGTTCTGTATTAGATCAGGCCAACAACTTGGCAGGAATTTAAATCTGAGTCCAAGGTTTCTGAAACCAGAGGCTTGAGAATGTTAAGAGGTTTCAGGGCTGGTAATGAAGGGGAAATAAAATGATTTCACAGATAGCTGAGATATAAATCATAGTCGCAATGTTTAAAAGAGTTACTTGAAAAATGTAGAATTACGCACCATAACAAACAAAGGTGTGTTAAGTATTTGTGCCTATGTTCCTTGTTGCTAAGTAGTTGGGGAGTTTTTGGGAGTTGGTGGAAAAAAAAAAAGGATTTTTGGTTGTGGATCAGGATGAGTTTTATGCCAAGAATAAGGTGACTGAATAAGGCAAAATATTTTTGAGTCCTTTACCTGCAGCTTTGGTGGCTCATAAATGATTTCAGCATGGTATAGCATTGTGGAAAGCTACACTTACTAGCATTTTGTGGTGGTTTTTGGTTTTTTTTTTCTTTCTTTCTGGGATGCCAGTTAATTTCTTGCTGGGAAGTGTCTTGGGAGATCTTATTGTGAGAGGCAGTTGTTGAGCAGCAGCAAAATCCCTCTGTGACTTGTCAAATCATCTTCTCTCAGCATTACAGCGTATGAAATTAATGTGACATTTCTTAACTGTCCTTCTGGAAATATGATTCTTTTTATGATGCCTCTTAGTTTATAAGATTTCTTCCTTAATATAGATGGAATAAAATATGTTTTTCTTTTGTTTCTACCCTGCTTTTAATGAAAGTCATGGTCATCCCAGGGAGGAAGCTGCATTTTCTCTCCAGTGTTCCAGTGGGAAAACAAACAGGACTGCCATTCTTGCACCTGCTGCATTGAGGAAAGGGAGAGAGGCAACACTTCAGAGAAAATAAACCATGTTTGCACTTCTGCCTTAAATTGCACTACTGCTCAGGAGTAAAAAATGTTCTCATCCAACTACATTTATGTAGGTTATTCAGGAGAATTCTCATTGCTATGTCTGTGGTCATTCTGTGTGTTACGCTAGCTGCAGTTCTGCAAGACAGAAATTATGCTGCTTGAAACTTCCTCATTTCCATCTTTGTTGTTTTTGTAGCTTGCCAAACTCATTATTTGTTTTAAATTGGCAATGAAAAGCCATTTCTCCTTGCCTCCAGGAAATCTTTGTTTTAATGTAATTTGTTACTGTAATACATGATAAGAAATGTATTAAAACTGTAGGAGACTTTGAATCAAAACTATTACTGAAAAAACTACTTATCTCACATTTTACATTTTATTTCATTGTTAACAATAAGTGTTTGGCAGAAGGTGACACCTGTAGAATTTTATAACCCTGTTTTGTTTACATGTGAGAATTAAAAAAAAGGTCTAGTTTTAAGCTGTAATTTCAACCATGAATACTGGAAAAATTTCAGTTTATGGGCATCTCTTCTCCAGTTTTTCCAGTTGACCAAATTATTTTGAGATTCCTTACTAAAAGTATTCGCTATGCTCAAGTTTTCACAATCTATTTTCCTCCAGTTACTGCAAAGCTTATTAGGGATGAGAAACCCGCTTGCAGTTGTATATTGTAAAGAAACAAGGTTTCAGAAATGAATGTGAGGGACAGAATAGTGATTGAGAAAATGTTTCTTAACAAATACTTTCAAAACAAATCTGGCAGTTTTTCAAATGGAAGGAAATAAGCACTTGATGCAAAAAGCTGGGTTTTAAGGTGGCATTTTAATTCCACCCACACATTACTTTTTTTGTTCTGTGGGGAGTCTCTTCTCTGGCCTGCCTTTGAGTTCTAGTAGTTGACCTCTGTTGGTAGCAAAGAACAATAAAAAGATTAGTGTAATTTTATTTTTCTCTACTATATGCATAAAATTAATTTATTATATGTGTTTCTTCTTAGAGCATGCATGTCCATTCTGTATCACTTCATGTTTTTGGAGCCTTTTCTTTTCAAAGGTAGTAGCATAAACTTATTGTAATTTTCTTGGGCCAAACTTGTAAGCTTGTTCTGTTTAGTTCAGTGTGCAGGATTAATTGATTAGACTACCCTTATTTTGGTGGATATATGTGGATTTGGGAGCAGGGACAGCATCCTCCACTGTCTTGGAAACAGGAGGGAGGAAGGAGAAGACAGTGAAGCCCTGGTCTGTGCTTTGACTGTAATAATAAAAAAGTCCACTGCTTTCCCACCGCCCCCCCCCCACTGTCCCTCAATATTGACATAGTAGTTCTCAGTGACCTATTGCTCAAGGGTTTTCTGAGTAATAGGTGATATTCTCATATTTAGTATCTAGATTTAAAGGCCGGATTTTGCTCCCATTATTTTACCAAGTTTCTTTTTGAACCCTGTACCCTTTGGCATCTGTAGCACATGCTGTGGCATTGTGTCGCATATCCTGAACGTGTTTGATACCATCTCTTCCTTATTTTGAGCCTGTCACCTGCTAGTTTAATTTGATGTCTCTTTAATTCTTTTTATAGGATGAGATGGTGAGCAATCATTCCTTATTCATGTTATTTATTTTACTTTTTAATTTATTCTGGTGTCACGTTTGCTCTCCTATAAAATAGTCATGTATAACTTAAAAGATTTCTTGAGATCTTTGAATCGTATTTTTAACGTAACAGCTGCCCAGTCTATTTGGAAAGAATTAAAGGCTTTTATTAATAATATGCTGTGTCCCTCAGCTTCTTTTTCCTCAGTACGTGAAAGTATCTTGGCCGCACCTGGAATCTCAATGCATAGGGATCTTGTGGTACATGTGGATAGAATTAGGTTGTCTGATTTAACTGTAAGCCACCTTCCACCTATAGCAGAACTCTCACACACTAGCAGCTTATTCTGACTTTGTGAACTTGTGTGCTGCTAGTAATTTCCCACTGACTGTCTTCATTACACTGAATTTCTGAAACATCTGTCTCATCAACATCCTCATTTAAAGTTCGGCATTCCTGTTTCTCCATCTTGTTTATCCGCATTGTTTAAAAGTCTCTATTCTGTTTTATCCTCATTCACTATTGAAGCATAGTCATTTCCTATCCTCTATCTTATTTGAGTATACAGTGTTACTGTGATTCCTCTACAAAGGATGCATCATCTTAAACTGTGTGCTATTCAATCCTTAACAGCTTTTCTCAGCTATTAAAATTTAAAAGGTCACAGAAAAGTATTGAATTAAATTGCTGACACTGGTTCTTTTTGGTTTAGATGAAGCCTTCTTCCAGTACACGCTCATTCTGTTTCTTCTACTTTTGGCAAATCATCTTGGAATTATTCTTCCCAGAATTAGCCTCTCTAGGGAGATATGAGCTTTATATTCTTTTATTTATTCTCCTTCTCTTCCATTCACCTCTTTTACCCATATAAAAAAGAAAACCCTTCTTAGTTCTGAAAATGATTGGAATGATTTGATGACTTCTGCGTATGGGAGAGAGGAAGATTATTTTCTTCATTCTTGATGCCTCTTTCTCTTTTCAAGGAGTTCAAGCTGGCCTTTTGTTAACAGAAATTGCTTTCTGGTTGAATCCATTAACAGAGTTCGTCTATTGAACTTAAGATACCTGTGGCTGTCTCATGAAGGTTCTGGAATTGTTTCCTCATGCTCAGCAGGGGGGCAAAATGTGGTGTGTATGAGAGATGAAAATGAACAGAAAACTCTTTTGTGATTGTCCATAGTGTTTAGTAATACACTGGTGGGAACTGATAAAATCCAGTTGATCTGGAGGGTCCTTAGCCGGTCAGTCTGAATCATTTGGAACTGGATAATACTCTGCAGACGTGAAAATGACATTTCTCAGTGTTCATCACTAAAACCTGACGCTACAAGAGAGAATTTCTTCCACAGCTCCTGATTAGGATGCAATCTTTATTACTGCCATGTTTTTACTACTGATGGAAAGGAAGTAAGATAAAAAATATTTGTATTGTTTCCAAGCTTTTTAATTTTTTTTTTTAATTGTAAATCCAAGTTAGAATTAAATATAAACTCCAAAAACTTAAGGAAGATGACCTTGTAAATCTGGTTGCTTGGAATGGCAGAATCTCTGCCTGGAGGATTCACAGGAATTGTAGCTTTCTTTTCAAGTGAGAATTCTTTTGTTTCTTTTGATACTAGTTGGAGTTTGAACTATGCTCTCTGTCAAGACCTTTGGCAGAAATGTCCTTTCCTCCCAAGGGAAATAGGGAGAATGGTTAGTTCCTCAGAAGACTGTTAGACACATTTTCTGTCTAGAGTACTAGAAGCCACGGATAATTTGGAATTAGAATCTAGAAAAAACAATCTGGACTGTGACTGGTTAGAGTAAACAAATGACAGTTTCTGGGGTACTGAGAAAAAATTTGGAAACACTTTAGCAACACAGCTGTTTAACAACGTGGTAAAATGACTCTTTCTAACTCAAGAATGTAAAAATATTTTTGTGGCTTATAGAAACGTATACAGGTTTAGTATCAAAGTAATGAGAATACAGCCCCGGAAGTTGAATTGGTAAGTTTCCTTTGTCAGAAATTTACCCATTTTATTGCTTGTTCTGCAGCATTTTACTTGACTATTTTCCATATTTTTTTTCTTTTCTCCATATATTGGTCTTTCAAATACAACAAGGACAGTGTTATTAATCCCAAGAAGGTGCTAGTGATGATCCTTTTAGCAGAAAACAGGTCTGGAAAGGATCTTCACGTTGCCATGTGTAGTGGGTTGACTTGGCCAACAGGCAAGACCCACACAGCCCCTCACTCGCCCACCCCTCCCACAGCCAGAGGAGAGAGTAGGAAGAGCAAAAGCAAGAAAACTCATGATTCAAGATAAAGAGAATTTAAAAAGTGAAGGAAAGAGGAAATTAAAACACGCGATGCAAAGGCAATCACTCACCACCTCCCACAAGGAGACTGATGACCAGCAAGTCTCCAAGCAACAGCCACCTTGGAAGACAAACCTTCCCTGAGTTTTATTGTTGAGCACGATGTTATAAGGTATGGAATATCCCATTGACCAGTTTAGGTCATTTGTCCTGGCTTATAGTTTCCCAGCTTCTTGTCCACCCCTCGCCTACTTTCTGGAGTGGGGACAGAGTGAGGGAAAAAAGAACCTTGACTCTGTGTAAGCACTGTCCAGTAGCAGCCAAAACATTGGTGTGTTATCCAGACTATTTTAGTCACAACTCCAAAACACAGCTCCATACAGGCTGTTATGAAGAAAGTTAACTCCATCCCAGCCAGACCATGGTTTTCCCATGTCCCAGAGTGGAATCATCAGAGCAATACACTTCTCCCAAAAAAATACGTGTACATATGGTTTGCAGTTTCTCTGTGTGTGTATTTTGGTTTGATCCACTGATGTCTTCTAAGTAAACCACGTCTTGTGGTTTTGTGTTGATGAAGGTAGAGAGTATGATAGATTTGTGCTCAGAAAACTTACATACAGCTGGTATGGATTTGAAAAGTGGTTGCCTTTAAATGCTTTAACAGCTCTTTAGAGTACTTAATTTTTAAAGTATTGCATACATTAACTAAAAATTTTGGCCCAATCTGTGGTAGAGGTTGAATCATTGTAAAGCAGGCACAGCATACAGGCCATCAAGGCTGGTGCTGCAACTGCTCTGTCTTCAAATTTCCCTGGCTGCCATTAACCAGTTTCTGTCTCTTCCTGTCATTTTGCCAGTTGAGAATAGGGTGGTGTTAATAACAAATCTTAAGGCTATCATGTATTTTCAGTCTCAACAAGAAAAAAAAGACAGCCCCATGTCATTTGGAAAAGGGTGACAATTCACTCCTCTCAGTGCCAGAGAGCTGAAATCTTCACGAGTTTTTCAAAGTACAAAGTTTAATTTTAGTAACAGGGAGAGGCTTTGATAAATTCTAATTTTCATCTCATCATCTACCCAGTGCATCAAACTTCCTTATAATTTCAGTAATTGTATGTCAGTTTTTAGGAGTGATCTAGTACATGTGGGTCAAAAAGTCTTATAATAATATTTTAATAACATTCCAAAACAATTAATTGCTCCTGAACTGTCAAAAACTCGTCTTGAATTCAAAGAGAAAGTGCTTGTGATCTACAGTACTCATATATTTCAGAAAAGGAAGTTTGTCTTTCACATAAAAACTGTTGTTTCACAGAAACTGTATAGACATTACCATAGTTACTGTTCCATTGTCCAGACTGCTTTATTTCTTCTATTATTCTGGTGGGTAGCTTAGTAGGAGTTAGTTTGAGAAATAGGTCCCAGATTTTGTATCACCTGTTTCTGTTTTAGAACAGGACCTTAAATAAACTGCTCTTGAAAGCCTGTGTGTATTTTTGTTTGTATAAAATTTTGGTTTAGATGGTTGGCTTAGTATAACTTAAAGGGAAAACTTAAAGTTATCATCTTTGTATAAATAAAAGAAGTTTTTTTGATTCTCCTGGTTGTTTGTCGGTGTATGTGGGGGGTTTTAAAAAGTGAAGTATTAAATGCTTATAAAATGCAAAGATTGACTTGAAGTGTTTTCCTGTCACTATGTTGGCAGAAATAGGTGTAGTTTTATACATGAATGGTTTTGAATTGAATGAGAGACACAATAAGTGCCAAATTAGCGTTAATTAAATTGGCATACATCTATTACTAATTTCTGTAGCCATCGGAATATTGCCAGCTAAAGTGCTCTTTGGTTGACATGTGAACATATATTGTACATCTCTGACTAATGTTTCTCTGAATATTTTACAAAACAAGGCAGTGTTAATTTTGCTTCTGTGTTGTTACAGAGCTCAGTATGGGAGTGCCCGTAGTATCTCAGGTTCTTCTTGTGGTTTTATGCGACACAACAGGAAGAATTGGAAAGAAAGCCCTCTCTTGCCATAGAACTTGCACGTTGGTTTACTGTGGAGTGTGCTAGCGTTGCACGCAGCAGCTGAAGAGGCGAGCAAACAGGTCATCAGGAGGCTTGAGAAACAGCCAGCCAGGAAGGCAGCCGTAGACTGAGCAGTTACTGATGGAAAAATACGTTCCCGAGCTTGGCATCCGAGTCTGCCAACGCCAAAAATATCTGTGAATGGTCCGTACTGAAACACATTAGGGAGAAAAGGTTAAAAAGAAGCACAGTATTAATACTACAAACAGTAGGAAGCAGTGCCAAGGTAGCGTTGGATTTATCCTCTGGCCAGTTTTCTTTCTAGCTGCAGTATTGTAGAAGGCCAAAATGTGAGTTGTAGGCTGTTTCATTCACGCTGTATAGAAGCTGTAGAGAAGGGATTGCTGTGCAAACATCTGCTATGAAAAAAGTTTTGGTCAACTGTTACTGAAGTGCCAAATAGTTGTGATTTTCGTTTGTGCATTGTTGAGGAAAATTTATTAGTCTTATTAAACCTGGTATCATCAAACAGGAATGAGAAACTGCTCATGGTTTAATATGTAGGAATAGAAGAGTACTAGAATTGTTACTGCTGGAACAAGGATATTACACTATTGAAAACAATTGTTTGAAGTGGATATTTTATCTGTTTGTTTTTGTTTTTTCTTCGCAGTTTTACAGTCCTTAGTTGTTGTAATTGAACATCTCAAACTTGCCAAAGTTACATAGAATGCGGGAAGAACATACTTGTCCTTAATTAACATCCATTTAGAAGCTGGGGAATGGTAGTGAGGAAAAAAGATGCTTTGCAGAACACTGATATTTCTGCTAGATTCTAGTACTTGTACCAGTTACTATGTTCTTAGTCTTTGAAATATAAAATAGGATGTTTTAAAAAATGCTTTAAAGCTTAAGAAAAAGATAATGTTTAGTAGATGAAGGTAGAAAGGAAATGTGAAATGTTGTAGAAAGTTGAAGGGCAAATTGGGTATTTTTTTGTGGTGCAGCACTGAAACAAAGAAGCCAAACTGTAGTGATATCGCACTTTGCACTCACTAAAGTCAAAGTAAGCAGCTGTTATATAGCTCAGTGTTAAACACAATAGTGCAAGGGTCGTACCAGTAAAAGCAAAAAATTAACTTCCTGTGTTGTGTTGAAGAATTTTTGCACGTGCTGTTCTCAAATTAAGACCTGACCTGAAAGGTAGTGTTTGCTCATTCTAATTAATGAGATAATCATTATGCTTTTCTGCATTGCCTCCACAGATGTGACTCTGAGTAGTTGGCTTCCCCCTCCCCCTCTTTGTTATAGTTACCTATGGAAGGAAACTTTTATCTAGATTTTATGGTCACCTGAACAGCATTGCTTTCTTGACTTGAAATCAGAAACAGTAACAACATTGCAGATGTGTTTCAGTACTTTGATTTCAAAGAACATTGCATGAGCAAAACCATCTCTCTAAAGTGTGGGAGTATATAGTTTGAAGACACTTGAAATTAAAAGTGTAGCTTTCCATTTAATTTGAACTTTTATCAGAGTGCTTGTAATATTTAGGCAGCACCAATGTGTTAATAAAACACAGTAAAATAACAGAAAGATCACTCCAGCCTGAAGATAAATAGGTGATTCTTAAGTTGCTTGGGTATAATTCATAAAAATAAGATACCAGAAATACACAAATGCTGATCTCTTACCGCTGGTATTCAATGACAGGAAGCGTAGGAATGGTTCAAAGCTGTTCCAGGGGAGGTTTAGACTGGATATTTGGAAGCATCTCTTTACTGAGAGGGTGGTCAACCACTGGAACAGGCTTCATAGAGAGGTGGTTGATGCCCCAAGCCTGTCAGTGTTCAAGAGGCGTTTGGACGGTGCCCTTAACGATGTGCTTTAACTTTTGGCCAGCCCTGAAAGGGTCGGGCAGTTGGACTTGGTGATCGTTGTAGATCCCTTCCAACTCAACTATTCTGTTCTATTCTGAATGTACTCTTGCAGACACAGTAAGCAGGCCATGGCAGCCAAGTGACTGCCCTAATATTGGCCGTTCTTGGTCACAGTATGAAAGTACCTTTGAAAGGAGTAAAAGAAAAAATGCAGCTGCCTTTAGCTGCAGAATTACTCAGCTAGCATGCACATGTTCAGAACTACTGATTATTCATAAATACTTAATCCAAGGAGTAAGAGTGAAAGTAGTTCATATGTTGGGGTTGATAGACCTGTCTGCACAGCACCGTTGTAATGCTAGTGTTTACCTCACAATGGACTTGTGTGCTGGGCAGGGTGTATTATCTCTGTTCTGTGAACATAATTTCTGAAGATGGAGTTTCGTTCCACTGTTGTGTTGTTTTTCAGTGAAAAGTGGCCCAAAGGTTAGGTTAGTTACAGTGTGAGAGTTACATTGCTGAGAAGTCACCGCTTCCTCCTTTCCTTTCCCTCTTTTCCTTGTGAAGACTTCGTCAGACTGCCTTTGCCTTTTCCTCCAGTGCCGTGGTCTCCCAGGTCACGCAGAACTGCTTCCCTATCTTCATGAACTTGCACAAAATCCAGTCTTAATTTCTTTAAAAAAAAAAAGAACACACAAAATGAATATGGCTTTTGTCATCCTCTTCAGCAGTGCTGTTTGTTTTCCTGTGGTTGCCCTCATCACGCTACTTGCTGTAGTGATGCAATAGCTTCTGGCTTCCCTTGCTTCTCCATGCATCATTTTCCTTTCATTTTATATATGACTTCCCTAAGTTCTACCGCTCCCAGTGGGTTACCCTGAAGGACACTTACCTCTCTAATTATGAATAATCCATTCTCTCTGGGAATTCCGTTGTGCATGGTCAGCAATGAAAGGGGGTATACCTGTACATGATTTGATACTGAAGGATCTGGTAGCTCAATGTATGATAAAATTCCTAGTCTTGAATGACAAATTTTACGTTATTTCTTCTTTAGCAGAAAACAACAACATAGGTTTTGTTTTAGAACAAAACCTATGACTCTTGATTTATTTTTGTAAACCCTGGGACTGGCAATTTGTAATTGCTATGTTGAGGTGCCTCCCTTAACTGTGCATCTAGGCACTATCGCAACGTACTATGGTAGTTGTTTAACTGACATAGTTTTGCATCCACTTCTGTTTAAGCTTTGGAGGACAGTGTAGAGGTTACGTCTTTTCCTACTGCTGGCCTTCAGGAATTAGCCAAATGTGTGCAAACATTTGTAACCTCTCACCCAAGAGCAGAATAAATTTGCAGAGATAATTCTGTAGTCGGTATGCTTGCAGTAGCTGTTGGTATTTGCTTAGATTTTATAGCACAGCAGCTAGAAATGTGAGTATGTAACTAACAGAAATGAGTTAATTACAAAGCAGCAGCTTGTACCAGTTGTAAATAATGACAGGCACAGAATGCAGCGCTAACATGAGCAGCTTGTTTTTGTACTATGTTTATGTAAGTATGCTATCTATATTTTATAATTTAGTACATTTTAAAAAATATTTGTATTTGCCCTACTGACATCTTGGTTTTCTTGTATTTATTTCAGTGTATATATGGTTAAAACAAAACTGCAAATATGATTTGGAAGTACTCTTACTGTATTAACCTATGTAATGGGCAAGGCAGTGTTTTGAAAGCTACTACAGCTATTCATATAGAATATCCTCCTTCACTGGGGAACTTGTAAGTGGAGAAATCCAGTGTTATGTATTACAAGCTATTAGTAATAAGGACATGAATTTGACAAGGTAATATATAGTGCGATGATGGAAAATGGGTAGGAAATTGACTTTCAAGTTACCAAGTTTAAATGAATGAATGTAAATCGATGTTGCCTGTTGTTATTAAGGTCTGTAGTAGAAAACTTCCAAATCAATACAGATACTTAAATAGCTTCATTAAAAAATTAGAACTTGAAAATTTTTTTTAAACTGTTATTGTTGTTAACATTTTAAGGCATATCGGGGTATGTCTAACCATTTACGCCATGTTGTGACAGATTCTCAGTAAAATGTGGGCTTCAGGCATGTTCCTCACCACTTTACTGAGAAGCAGCAGGATTTGTTTGTTTGTTTGTTCGATTGTCAGTAGTCTCAGGAAGTAGTTCCAAAAGCAATTCCATGTTGAAAGTCATCTGAGTTGCCCTGATACCTCAAAGGCTTGCACACCCTTTGATATCAAATCCTTTTTTGTCTAGCAGATCATTAGGATTTATATCACTAGGAAAAAAGGATATGATTGCTTTCACGCACTGATTGTGGCTTCTGCCCTTGCATCGGTATAGATAGATAGAAAGTGGAATGTGTGAACTCCTGATTACTTAATAAACATTATTACTTCAGTTACTTATGTTTATTTGAGTACTTGACTGTGTTTGCTGCTGATGGAATCAGAAGTTTCAAAATAGCTAAATCTGTTGACATTTTGTGTAGACAAGTATGGGTTGGGAGAAGGTATCTCTGAAAAACATATAAATAACTGCTAATGCAGATGTTATAAAAATTACTATAAAAATGTGTGGAAGTTAGACGTGTCAGATTAGGGTTCACTTGATTCTAAAGTATTTCAGAAGTATTCTGAAGTATTTCATGTGATTCTGAAGTATGGATAGATACTGCATTCTGCTGCAGCCATCAAGTCCTGTTCGACTGGGTTGTCTGAGTGAATTTTTTGCAAATGTAAATGTATACTAAAAGATGATTCTGCAGTTTTTATGTTTCAAGAAATAAGGTCCCTGGTCAACAGGAAATCTTGATACTGATGTGGTTCTTGGTTGGTAAATTTTTATGACCTCATATAAGAGTAGATGAAAATAAAGTTCCTATTTGGCCCTACAGCCAAGGAAATGCCAGAACTTGCAACTTGTTGCCAGAAGAGGTACTGACTACTGTTGACTTTGCCACATTCAGGAAGCAATTCAAAATAACTCTTTTTCTAGGTTTTCAGAACATGATGTCCTCATTCGCAAATTAATTTTAAAGGGAAGAAATAAGTGCTACTGTTTGATATTTGGAAAGTAAGGTTGAGAGAGCATTTCATAGCGTAGTGATGCGAGTTTTGGTTTCAGGTTTTATTTTTTAAAAGCACTGGACACTTAGGAAGGTTCTGTACATTCATATGTGCACAGGAATAGACAGGAATTAATAGAAAATATGTAAAAGCTATAGTCAATATGATGACTGTTATTAGCTGAAAAGAATCCAATGTTTGGAGTCAGCTTCCCCCCCTGCCCCACCCCCCAGCAAAGATTAAAGTCAGGAGTAATAATCCTTGATTATTTGTTAAGAGATGCATGCTGAATTGTTGTTGAAGATGTCTGGAAACAAACCAGAACACGTAATTGGTTTTAATATATCTCATTACCTATCAACAGTGATCAAACCTCAGATGTACCATTTTCTGCCTTGAATAAGTAGCACTGGCTCTTAAATGCATAGAGCTAATTTATTCTGCAAACCAAATCAGGTCATTAGTTTTCAGTATTTTTATTCTTAGCTGACTACAATTCTGTAAAACTCAAAATAGCCCCATAATATCAGTAGTAAGACAAAACATGCTTTGAAAACTGCGCTTGTAAATTAAAAATTCTAGTGCAAAATTTCAATTACATAAGGTTTCAAATGGGTCTGACAGTTTTCAAAACTGCATTAACTTCATCATAAAAATACTCTGCTCTGAAAATAAGAGATCTAAGCCATTGCAGCATGGTGTCTTTCTGAGCTTTCCATAATGCAGAGAAACTTCTGATATTCCATAATCAGTTCTACAACCCAAGGGGAATGGGATATGCTTTATTTATAGGATGATACACCATGAGGATATTCTGGGGCTGATGAGAGATTTCTGATTACCATCTGCTGCAAATACTCAAGTTTCAGAGTGGATTAACTATGTATACCGAGACCATAAGATCCTAAATCCAGCTGTAGGCTGTTTATCAGTAGTCGCAGACTATGTAAAATCTCCTTGGGTAGAATGTCTGAGCCCCTGTCTACAGCAAAAGAAACCTGGCCCTTGGAAGTCACAGTTTCTCAGTCAAACCACGGAAGTTTGCTCCTTAAATGCTACTTTTCCATTTTGGAGAAGACAAAATTGGAAATTGAATCTTTTGGATCTAAATGTAAGACAGTGGCCAAAACAGCTTTCTAGGAGTTTGCCAAATCAGCAGCCATAGTTTTGTTGTCTGAAAAAGCTGAAAATGAGGGTAGAACATACTTCTGTTTGGAATTCTAAATCCAAGATCCGATTCAATGCAGATGTTAAGATTCTTGAACACTTGACTTCTGTGTATCTTTCGGGTTAGGAACACAAATTATTCTCTGGGTAGTAGAAAAGATAAGGCTTTACAACAATAATTGTAAGATTTAATATGTATCTTTAGAAAATGAAGAACTTCATAAGAAAAATTGTGAAATTCTCCTGTTAAGCCCCATTCTTGAAGAGGCAGCTGGATAGGTAGATTTAGATATGCCAACTGGGTGATGGGTTTCATGAGCAGCTTAATTTTGCCCACTTTTCATAGTGAGAAATGCTAATTTGAGTCTCCCTCCTTCTCATGCCAGTTTTTAAGAAAACTGCTGGAATAAAATGATGCTAACAGATGTCTGTATCCTTT
This sequence comes from Chionis minor, assembly GCA_013398295.1. NCBI lineage: Eukaryota > Metazoa > Chordata > Aves > Charadriiformes > Chionidae > Chionis > Chionis minor. Next base: position 202,607 of record VZSF01007973.1, on the reverse strand, counting down.
TTCAGATTTCATTAAGGTAGGCTAATACGTTTAAAAGCTATGAGTAAGGGACTGTAAGAAGGAAAGACAGACGACTAGGTGAACATTGAAAATATTTACATAATCTGTGTGTTCGCAGAGAAAGTTAGTTTAAAAATACACACATACCCGTTTCTGAAGGATGAAACTTAATTACATCTATAAGGATAAACCGCCTCTTTTAGAACAATGCCAAGACCTTATGTAACTTTTCTTGTGCTTCAGTTGTCAGTCTGTCATAATTTACTTTCTTTTTAGGGAGGTTTTTTACTGTTGACGTATCTTAGCAATGTATTTCTGGTACTGGTGAAGCTATATAATTTTTTCATGAACTGTAGTCCAGAATTGTAGCCTGACTGAAACAGTTTCTTACTTGAATAGGTTTTGCCTTCCTGCAGTCTGCTACATCTTTACTAACTCCTGATGCCTGGTTACTCTGTTAGTTGAACACTACAGTCTGAAAAGGGTGCAGGGAAGCTTTTTAATCTATTCTTAAACCAGCCACAACTGGAAAGAGAATAAACTGTGCTTAAACTCTTTTTGGCCCAGTGCTTTTCCAAGCTAATTTTAGTAAACATGTTTTGTAGAGACTGTAAAATTAAAACACATGTTCTGAGAACTGTCTTTTTTTTAATTTTTTTGTACTTTTTGTTGCAGTGGTTGATTAATTAATGTTTGTGGTATGATCGGTGGCCTTATGAGTAGTAGTTAGAAGCTCTTGTGGTTGAGGACTTGGCAAAAACTTTTAAATCAAAAACACTAGCTAGTTTTTGCAAAATGGGTGGTGATCTTTCTGGCAAGCTAAAGTAGCATTAACAGACGAAGAAACACATTTCTGCTGTTGACTAAAGAACTTGCTTTCTACCTTCATGTTATCACTGAATTAATAAAAGATTGTTTTCACTCTCTCTTGTCCTCTTAGTTGCCTAGGAGCAATTGGTTTACAATATTGGAAAGTACAGAATGGCAGAATTTCACAAATTGGATGGTACTGCATTCAGGAAATGATGAATAATCTTGGCTTCTGTCATGATTATTGTTGTTGGGATGCATACTTCTTTACTATGAAGATTTTTGTAGTGTCTGAAGGAAATAAAAAGCCACCCATGAAATAAAACTAGTACATATTAAGGTGAATTTCCTACAAAGTTATATGAGGAAGACCATGGAGACTGTGAACAGCAGGGTCATAAGTTGAATTCTAAGAATGGCCAGAACAGACTAGTTCTAGTGTAATTTTAAGGCTATTAAGTCAGATTTTGCTTAGTTGCACTGCACTGAAAATCCAGAATACTTGATTTTAACATTTGATTTGGAAGCAGATTAACAAGGAGAATCTGGATGCTATTCTGCATCTAGTAGTTAGAGAGTGGTTAAACAAAGCAATAGTTTCTGTTGGTGGAATTAGAAACAGGGTGGAGTAGAAATGTCATCAATTTTGGAACCAAAAGTTCTTATTCTAAAATTTTTACAGATTTATTAAAAATAATTTTTTAAACTTCAGATTTTGCCTGTAATTTTTTATAAAATTGCTTCATGTGCTTTGTAGTAACTCTTAGAAGAACTCAGATAGGGTTTCATTTTGCAAATTTCTAGTACTTAGCTAAGAAATAATATATGCAATAAGAAGAGAGGAATAGATCATACAATCATAGAATGGTTTAGGTTAGAAGAGACCTTAAAGATCTTCTAGGTCCAACCTCCTTGCCATGGGCAAGGACAATTCCGACTAGACCAGATTGCTCAAAGCCTTGTCCAACCTGGCCTTGAACATTTCTGGGGATGGGGCCTCCACAGCTTCCCTGGGCAACCTGTTCCAGTGCCTCATTACCGTCACGGTGAAGGAGTTCTTCCTGAGATCTAATCTAAATCTACCATCTTCCAGTCTGAAGCCATTACCCCTCATCCTATCACTACATGCCCTTGTAAAAAGTCCCTCTCCAGCTTTCTTGTAGGCCCCCCTTAGGTACTGGAAGGCTCCTATAAGGTCTACCTTGAGCCTTCTCTTCTCCAGGCTGAACAACCCCAACTCTCTCAGCCTGTCCTCATAGGAGAGGTGCTGCAGCCCTCTGATCATCTTTGTGGCCCTCCTCTGGGAGCTCCAGAGCTGGACACAGTATTCCAGGTGGGGTCTAAAGAGAGCAGAGTAGAGGGGCAGAATCACCTCCCTTGACCAGCTGGCCACGCTTCTTTTGGCGCAGCCCAGGATGTGGTTGGTCTTCTGTGCTCTGAGCACACATTGCCAGCTTGTGATGAGCTTCTCATCTACCAACACCTCCAAGTCCCTCTCCTCAGAGCTGCTCTCTATGCATTCTCCACCCAGCCTGTATTTGTACATGGGATTGCCCTGACCCACATGCAGGACCTTGCACTTGGCCTTGTTGAACTTCATGAGGTTGGCAGAGGCCCACCTCTCAATCCTGTCCGGGTCCTTCTGGATGGCATCTTTTCCCTCCAGCTTGTCAACTGCTCCACACAGCTTGGTGTTCTCGACAAACTCACTGAGGGTGCACTCAGTCCCAACATCCATGTCACCAACAAGATCATCAGATTTGTTTCATATCTAAAAATGTTGTAATATATTTGATTATAAGTGCAACCTTTATTATTTGTTGTGTAACTGGTAATTGTTTTCACATATCATCAGTCTTAAAAAAGGAATCCTTTCTTACTGTACTGTAGTTTCTGCTTATTTGTTGATGTTGACTTTACAAGATTAGAATCAGTTGCAAAGACGGGTTGTAGAGCAGACATGATCTTCAAATCAAATAGTTTTGTCATAGTCTGTTCTGTGTGAACTGGATAAGCTTATTTCTGATCATCACCAATTTTCCTTTTTTTGCCTGTTTTTACAAAGCTCTTTTAGGTTAAACCTGTGGAGTCCTGTGTTAACCAAGTTGACATATAGAATTCAGAAACTATCTATATCACAGAAGTTCCAGATCAGTCACTTACATATGAGTCTGTGTATATGCTATGGCTTTTTAAATTGCAAACAATTCTATAGGATGTTAGGAAAAAATTGTGATTCTTAAGTAAATGGATCAAAATATCTCTCCCTCTTCCCAGTCAAAATATGTAGCTAATACCCTTTGGAATGTTCCGAAAGTACAGGACATTCCTTTGGGACTTATCTGGTACTCACTTTATAGTAATTGAATATATCTACAAATATTTGCATTGAAATGTGAAGGGCTAGCACTCTTGGGAGGGACGTCCAAAAATTAGAGAATGCTGGGAATGTCACTTCAGGCAACAACAAAGGAGTTTCTGCTTCTAGTCTATAGCTATGATCACTTGCCTGTGTATTTAGAAGTGAGGAAATGCCTGTCAGTGTTTTGTGACTCTTACTCCTGTGTGTTAGTGAGAACAATACCGTGTATCATCATTATTATAAAATGTGGAGGTTGTACAGATGTAAAGATGTAGAGAATGTATTGGGTAATACTTTGAGACCAAGCTAAGTAAACAGTTACAATTCAATTTTATTTTTCATTCCTTTTTGGTATATTTCACTGAGCTTTCAGAAGGAATACCAACAATTCTTTTTCCCACTTCTCTGGTGCTCTGATATTATATGCATCATTTGGGCCTCAGATGTTGTGGGCAAACCTTGTAATTCAAATAATATTTTTCATTGGAAGGAAAACTACTATGTTTCTAGAAATTCTTGTAAACTGTTTTTCACAGAGCTTGTGTTTATAAATTATTGAATACACTCAAACTGCCCATAATCTACAGATCTGGCTAATTCTTGCTAATTGTAAAGCACTGAAAAATCAGCTTGAAATGTGTTTTGATTAAATTTTGAAAGCCTGTTGCTCTGAAATCAGGGCACTGCTACCTGTGACAAATTGTGTGCAAACATTCTATAAAATCCTGATGCGATCATATTTGTATCAGTAATGCTAATGAGAAGAAAGTACATAGTACAGGAGACATACAGGTGGCGATATTTGGCAGGATGCAGTCAGTGTCTTGCGCATATTTTCAAAGCAGAAACCACGTGAGATGGGGGGACGGCTATTCCCAATCCTCTTTTAATTTTTTTTGTGTTTGTGTGTTTACGTGTATGTACGTGTACACACCCAGAATGCACTAAATTTTTCTCTCCTCCCAGGTGGAATCATTACTTCTTCATTATACTCTTCTGTTCATTTAGCGTACAGCGTCGTGTGCTGTGCTTCAGAGTCCTGGCTTGGGCCCACTGTAGAAACAGGTTCTTTTCTCTTTAAAATTTTGAACCTGTAGTGTGAAGTGATTTTAACTCTAATAAATAAGATGGGAATAGGAGATTATTTTAATATTGAAATTAGAAAGTGTAAGAAAGACAGAGTAGTTTGTACGGTTTTTTTAACTTTTAAAAAGCACATTACCTTTTTTTGAATGAATGGAAAAACTTCAAGAGAGTCTTCACTCTTTTTTATATCAGTTTTTAATTTTTAATACAACATTTTAATTTTTTTTGTAATACCAGTTATTGGAGAGTGTAATGATCAGTTTTTCCTCTGCTACCCGTATGCTGAAGAGGAATACGGCCAGCTATTTTGAAAGTGGTTCCAGAGCTGTGTTTTCTTCTGTCTGCAGTCTTGAGCTTGGAGGACGATGCCAAAACTCTTACTGATCATCTCAATGTGTTTTGTTGAAAATTTTTTATAAATAAAAGAACTCCACTGGATTTTTCTACTGATCTGGTGGCATCTGCTACAGATGAGCTTTTTCTTTATACTACAGGCTTGCTCTGCTAGTCTTGTTTGAAAAACAAGACTTAAAAGGGGGACATACTGTTCTACATTGCTGATTTAAAATCTTAGCAAAAAGGCTTATAAACTAAACTAAATATAAAGCTGTGTTCTTTCCGAGAATAATGCAAATTAGTTTGAAATGTAAGAGTGGCTGTAGTGAAGTAAACAAATTTGAAAGTTCTGTGTGGCAGTGTGACTTACTGTATAAGCACTAAAATATTTTTGATAAATGAGAAAGCATCCTGGGTTTTAATGTTTTTTTCTCCAAGCCTGTAGTCTATTCTCTCCTATAAAAACTATTATCTGTTTTTTATGAATCCAGCGGGAGACTGACCTTTTGTATGTGCTCCCTGTCTGGAGTGCTCAGACTATGGAAAAACAATTTGATTTTTAAGGTTCTAGGATGCTAAAGTAAACCCTTAAGACAATTTTTATTTTTAAGAGGTAAATGGTAGTTGGAATGTGTTTTCCATACAATGTGTTTTCTATTTAATGATTGGGAGATCCAGACAGATCACACCTTCTTACTTACCTGGGGAAAAAAAAAAGCTGAAAGGCAATGAGGTAATGAGATGTGTAATAAACTAGTTACCTTGACACTAGAGTTTAATCCAGAGATTCCCAATTGTATTTATAATAGTTAGTTTATAATTCTATGAGAAGATAAATTTTCGAGCCAACTTTCCAGAGGAAGTGAGTTACTGCATGTGCCTGCTGCTAGCTGATTTCTGCCAAGTAAGACTAAAGAATAGAGATCTCGGACATAATCTAGTTTTTCTAAATTTCATGAACATTTACAGCTGGGTGGAGAAAAGAGGCACAGTTCATTCTTCATCACAGTAACTTGAGGAAAGCGCAGTCACTATCTGGTTTTTTAGTAGTGACTTTGGGAGCAAAGGATCAGGCTTCACGCATGGTAAGAGGGAGCATTGCTGGGGTTGGGAGCGAACCATAAAGGACGGGAAGAGGTAGTGGAGAGGAGCATGCCCGGTTGGGAGGATCAGGGATGTGACTGAAAACGAGACTTTTAGCAGAGGTAGAATCTGGCGATGTGAGAAAACGTGGCTTCAGGCTGCGTTCAGACGTGTTGGGGTTGAGAATGATTGTTTCGCTCCCCGTGTTCCCTTCTGTCGGTTTTGTTAAGAGGAATTCTTTCCGAAGCGCCCTTCTGGACTGGGGCTGTCTTCTAGCGCTGCAACAGCTGTACTGGCTCGATGCGGTGCAGTGGGTTGCATTCATGCATGGCTCATGCAATTTTAACGTAAATTGAAGTCTCTTGAAACGTCTGTAGTTTACAGTAGCTGACCTCAGAGGTTGCCCCGGTAACTGGTGTCCTGGGAGCCTCTGTAAATGTACTCAAAAAGTGGCCCGAAGTCTACATGCCAATGCGGTGTCTAAAAATATAGAGTAATTATGTTTATATTTAAATCTGGTTATATCAAGGTGGTTTTAGTAGCAGTCTCACCCAAATATAAAAATAAGAGAAATCTTTTAGGATAGCATGATCTTTGACATTATGTGGGCTGAAAATTCCTAGAGACATCAGTGAGCACTCTCCCAAATTATGACACATTACTTGATGCCTTCTACTTTTACCATAATGACATAATTACTGAATTAAGTTAATTTAGTAAGAATTATACTTAAGTCATTAGAAGAATGACTTCTGCCTTCAATATGATGTAAAAGAAAGAGGTGTGGATCTCGGTACTTTTGCACTGTTGGCCTCCAGAGGAAGAAGCCAAGTGGCTACAGTATTTTAACTATGAGACACAAATGATTACTGCCATAAGCAGTAAATGGTTATGAGATGGTGGGATGTTCAACTGAACAGGTTTCTCCGTGTCTTAATTCTCCAGAACTCAAGTACTTTATATAGTAGTCAAATTAATTAATAAAATTAATAAATTCATAAATGATTAAATTAATTATTTCATAAAATTTGGGTTTTTTTCCCCCCTATGGAAAATCCAGCTGGATGTTTGAAACTGTAGCAGAGTTTTGGTAAATACAACTTCTAATAAAGGAATAATTCTCTTCATTTCTATTTGTTTCCTTTCTTTCCCTCCCTTGCTCTTGGTTACAAACCCTAAGCAGGAAGCGGCTGAGTAGTGTTGGCACCTTGCGTTTGTTTATGCAGTTCAGAGGAAGAATGAGCTGTATCACCACCAGCTTTTAGTTGGAAGATGTGTAATGTCGCTGAAGTCATAGAATGCCTATTGTCTCAGTTACCTTGGCTTCTGAAATGCTTTTTCTTTTGTGTTGTGGATTTTCATGAACAGCTATAATTAGAAATGGCAGAAAGCAGTCTAGTTTATTCCATTTAAGAAAAAGTGGGACTTGTGAATCCTTATTTAAATCTTGACATGTGGTGCATATTTAAATTTAGTAGCTGTACAGCTTGGATTCAAAACATACCTCAATGTAAAACAAGAATTTAGACCAGTGGCATGAAGAATTCCCGATTCTACTGTAATTTCACTAAAATAAGAAAATCAGAAATGTACACACCAGTCACATAATTATTGGATGGTGAATTATATAATTGAACAAGAATGTATTGGAATAATAAAAGGTGTAACAGTGTATACAATTGCTATGGTTGTGTGTTTCCTAGTAAAGTGAGAGTGGTCCGTTCCTGAAGAAAATGCCAATTTATTCTTCAAAGGGAATCAAAGTGGTATTCTTTAACCTAGTTTGTCATTACAGAAGTAATTTATCTAAATGCTGTCTTTAAATAAAGAAAAAAAGATTAACAGGTGAACATTATGACTGTATCAGGCAAGCTTCAGAAGGTCACGGGTGCTATAAATACTGGCCTGCTGTGGCAACATACAAATAAACCGAAGAAAAACATATATAGAAGTGCTACTCATCTTCGTTGCTCTGTGTTAGGGAGCTGACTGTGAGGTAAAGAATACATGATTGAGTGCCTTGTCTTTTATGCTGCTGAATCTTAGTCTTATCTTTATATTCTTTATATTCTTTATCACTGTTTATGTGACGATGGCAAACGAGTGTGTCCATTTTCCTCAGTCTTTGGACTGCATTTGTAACACTTAAAGTCAGTTAAAACAAATTATTGTCACACAGTGAGTCAGAGTTGAATTCTGAATTTGGAACATTTTCCTGTTAAAAGTCTTTGGATGAAAAGCATCCAAAGGATTTACTGTTGTTTACCCTTTGGGTTCAGCTGTTTTGTTTCTGGAACCAGCCAAGGACAGATGTGTGTGCAGTCTCACCATTAGCACTCATTGCCATCCAGTTACTCATTTTTATGAGTTCTCCACATGCTGCAGGATTCAGAGCTGTGAGAAGTCTGGCAGTTTTTCTTGAGGAGTCTTGTATTGCTCATGTGTATGTTGTTCACGTGTGTCCATGACAAAAGGATGTGTATGGCAGACTTGCTGTTCATAAAGTTATGTATATACCTAGAATCTGCTTTTGGATATAGTAATTTACTTTTAATCTCAAGCAGAATTGCAGTTCTGTTACCATACAACATAGAATCTGAGGAAACTTGCCTGTGTAAACAGTTCTTTTTAGCTGCCAGTTTTTTCTTATAAATCAGTGAATAATATACTTGCATGCATCCATAAAATGTATCTGTTTTCACTGAATAACATCTTTTCAATCTGGCATATGGGAACAAAACTAGAATCATAATTCTGCAGCTATGATGCATTCACAGCAAAGTGCAATGAACAGCTAAGTGAAGTAGAAAATGTTGGATATGTTTTCATGCATCTTGAAATACAGCATTGGTGTTAAGATATTGCTTCAACAACTATTAATTAATTAGGAACTGAACAAGGATTACAGTCCTGTAAGATTTCCCTGGGGTTAAAGATACTGGCATTAACATAGGAAGTGATGATGATGTTGGACTGCTCATTTTGGGGTGCCTGACTTCTGTTAGCTCCTTAAAGGAGTGACTGATTTTCGCTAGGGGTCAGGAAAATAGGTCACTTAAAAAGGTTTGGTGGAAGCAGATGAAAGTTGAGCTCCAAAAATCAATAGCTGCTCCAGAAGGTTTGGGGCTGTGTAATAATGACATTTCATAATCTTTTTGAACTTTTGAGGATTTTTTTAGTGCATTTTAGTCTAGCGTAGTTTATAGACCCTCGGAGTTAACTTGTGGTGGAAAGTCTAACAGTGCTGTTGCTTTGTGTTACCTTTCATGTATCACTTAGAAATGATCCAGGAACACTGAGAAGACCATAGACTGTAAGTCATAAATCTTGAAGAGCAGAGACTGTATTATCTTCAGGTTTCGGAATGTTTATAATCACCATTGACAAGCTAAACAGTAAACTGTGGTCTGTGTAGTATTGTTTTGAAGGATTTTTAGCACTTCTTCTGTTGGTGCTTTCTTGTTACCCAGTGGGTAGGCTATGGGCTCAAATGATAACTTTTCTCTCTAATTACAGAACATAGAAAGATATGTGAATCAACTGATCATTGGCCGGGCCCAAAGAGCTGCGGTGAATGGAGTTAAATCCAGTTGGCGGCTGGTCACAAGTGGTGTTCCTGAGGGCTCAGTATTGGTGCCAGTTCTCTTTGATATCTTCATCAGTGATCTGCACAAGGGGATTGAGTGCACCATCAGTAAGTTTGCAGACAGCACCAAGTTAGGTGGGAGCATCGACCTGCTTGAGGGTAGGAAGGCTCTGCAGAGGGATCTGGACAGGCTGGATCGATGGGCTGAGGCCAATGGTACGAGGTCCAACAAGTCTAAGTGCCGGGTCCTGCACTTTGGTCACAACAACCCCATGCAGCGCTACAGGCTTGGGGAAGAGTGGCTGGAAAGCTGCCTGGCAGAAAAGGGCCTGGGAGTGTTGGTCAACAGCCAGCTGAATATGAGCCTGTAGTGTGCCCAGGTGGCCAAGAAGGCCAACAGCATTCTGGCTTGTATCAGGAATAGTGTGGCCAGCAGGACTAGGGAAGCATCATCCCCCTGTATTCGGCAATGGTGAGGCTTCACCTCAAATACTGTGTCCACTTTTGGGCCCCTCACTACAAGAAAGACATTGAGGTGCTGGAGCTTGTCCAGAGAAGGGCAACAAAGATGGTAAGGTGTCTGAGGAGCAGCTGACGGAACTGGGGTTTTTTAGCCTGGAGGAATGGAGGCTGAGGGGAGACCTTATTGCTCTCTACAGCTACCTGAAAGGAGGTTGTAACGAAGTGGGGGTTGGTCTCTTTTCCCGAGTAACAAGTGATAGCACAAGAGGAAATGGCCTCAAGTTGCACGAGGGGAGGTTTAGGATGGATATTGGGAAAAATTTCTTCACTGAAAGGGTTATCAAACATTGGAACAGGCTGCCCAGGGAAGTGGTGGAATCACCATCCCTGGAGGGATTTAAAAGATGTGCAAACGTGGTGCTGAGGGACATGGTTTAGTAGTGGACTTGGCAGTGTTAGGTTTATGGTTGGACTTGATCTTAAAGGTCTTTTCCAAGCTAAATGATTCTACAATTCTATGATTTTAGGATTAATGTATATACTTAGGTATGTGGTTTTGTTAGAAAAACATGCATTATGAATCTTGGTGTCCTGTGAAGTTATACTATAAAACAAAACTCTCTGTAGCTGCATAAATGCAGTGAAGATAAAGAAATTTCTAACACTGTTTTGTTAGTCAAACTAATACATCTATAGCCAGTTCCTTTTTCAACATGCCTTCGTTAAAGCACGTCAGTAATTTATATGCTAGAGAGAGAAGCAATTTTCCCTATAAGATTTAGTGTAATGGAAGGGGGGTGTCTTTACATCCCCCACGCTGTATGTACTGTCCTTGAAATCATACAGAGTTTTTAAGTCTTACTGAGTTTGATACATATTCAGCTGCTTCATCTCTGAGGGTGATAATGGTTACTGGAACAGGCTATTAAATAATGAGCAAAGGAGTTGATAACGATGGGTAAAGAAGCCACCTACAGCATTGTCACTTTGTTCCTGGAGAACACAAGTAACTGCTAAATTACACTGAAATTATCATAGCTTGTGGCCCATATGAACCGTATGCATAATGAATTTTCATTCTATTTATTTCACTGAGCGCACTGCCTTTAGGAGCAAAGGTCCTAAAATGGATTGTGTTTCAAACAAGCAAATAGTTAGAAATGGTTCTAACTTGTGATAAAAATCATCAATAGTGTATGTGTCACTACTCTTGTTAACTCAACTTTTCTTTTTATCTTGACAGTCCTTTAGCTATTTTTGTCCTTTAAGGCACCTATCAATGAAACATGAAAATGTTCATACTTTACTGAGAAGGATCTTGTGGGTCCTAGTGGATGAGAAGCTGACCATGAGCCAGCAATGCACCCTTGCTGCAAAAAATGTGAACTGTATCCTGGGATGAATTAGGAAGAGTGTTGCCGGCAGGTCAAGGGAGGTGATTCTTTCCCTTTACCCAGCACTGGTGACGTCACATCTGGAGTAGTTAGTCCAGTTTGGGTCTCCCCAGTACAAGAAAGATACAGACTTAGTGGAGCAGGCCCAGTACAGGGCCACAAAGAGGGTTAAGAGACTGGACCATCTTTCATATGAGTAAGTAGAGGCTAAAAGAGAGGTGGGACTGTTCAGCCTGGAGCAGATTAGGCTCAGGAGACTCTTACCAATGTGTATAAATAGCTGGTGGGAGGGAATGAAGAAGAGGGAGTCAGACTCTTCTCAGTAGAGCTCACTGACAGGGCAAGAGGCAATATGCACATACTAAAAAATCAGGACATTCCATTTAAACACAGAAAGACATATTTATACTGTGTGGGTGGTCAAACAGTGGAAGAGGTTGCGCAGAAATGTTGTGGAATCTCTGTCTTTGGAGATACTCATCATCCAACTGGACGTGGTCCTGGGCAGTCTGTTCTATGTGACCCTGTTTGAACAGAGGGTTTGGACTACATGATCTCAAGAGATCCTTTCCAACCCAAACAGTTCTGTGTGGCTGTGTCAGGATGGGACTTCAGTGATAGAGAAGTTGAAGTTTGGTATAAGTCAATACACAAAGACTTTTTTGAACCCTGTATGGATGCTATTGTCATGAATATGCTAACATTGACTACGCTCATCGCTTTCATAACTTCCCCCCCGCCCCCCCCAAGTTTTGCCACATGTATGTAGTTCTATTCAGCCATTTTAGTGTGATTTCGTCTAACCAGTGGTCACTGTTTCTTCTTTTTTCCGGGTCAGCAGATGAACAGCATTAATGTGTTTTCTAATCTATGTGCTTTACGATGTTCTGAGGTTGTTATTCATTAGTTTACAGGTGTACTATCTGCACTGAAGACTGGATAGAAAAGGTCTGCAAATACAGAACAGGTGCTGTTGAAGTTGTCCTCTTAATTTATCAATTATTAAGTGTTCTTGGTATATATGAGGCAAAAGTGATGAAGCATAATTTATCCACATGTAATGAGTTCTCTAATCACTATTAACCTTTTAACAGGTGTGCACTAAGTTATATTAGCTATCAGCTAACAGTAAATATGGTTATAAGTATTGTGAGGTTATTTACTTGGGCATGGGAAGATAAGCAACCTATGTGATTCTTAATGGGAAAGGAAGTGTTACCAATTGGTTTGTCCAGGTTACAGAATTCTGATCAATTTATTGCACTCAAACTCTTCTTATCAGTAAAAGAAGACAGACTTCACAGGGAAAGGCAACAATTTATTGCTAGACTACATGAAATCTTAGCAGTCTAATGAAAGAATTCTTTTAGTCCAGTTATGATAGTAACACAGTTCAAATTCTGTATGGTTAAAGTCCTTACACACACAGTTTCTAGTGTGTACCCCTTTCTGTGATGTTGTGGTCACACTTCAGCTGCCGCTACAGAGGGATTCTATGGGCAATGGTTTCTTTTGGAGATGAGGCCAAGTGTCAAGGCAAATTGTCAGCCTTAAGTTGTCCTGTCAACAACCTGTCCTTTTTCAAGAAGAATATGATGTTGGAGTTTGGTTTTTTTTTTGGTTTTTTTTTTCCTCTTTTCACCCTGAGATCTTGGGATCTTTTAATGTGTTCTTTAACATGCTCAACATCTTGCTCTTACCTCATCGTTTCAAGTTTTCTATATATGTTTGTGTTTGTTCTTTTTTGCCTTAAAACTATTCCTACCCACTTTGCAAGGTTGCATTCCCTTGGCAAACAGTAATGGACTGTTAAATCCTGTGGGTGTCCAGTACCATCCTGTGGATGTACATTCAAGGCCCCTGCTGTCTTCCCAGCTCTGTGCTCTATGCTGTGTTTTTATTCTAGGGCCGCGGGCTGTTTATTCTACACAGGTCATCTACTCCTTACTGTACAAAAAATATGTTACATTGCCCAATGACCAAAATCTAAAACAAAGCAGGTAATAATCACCTGGTCATTAGATCACTGCTATTACAACTAGACCAGCTAAAACAAAGCTCCAGGCAGGCCAAGACAAATCCAGACAAAACCTGACACGCCTGAGGCTTTTTGTATTATTTTAGCTCAAAGCCCATGGCCCCTTAGTAGCAATACCTACAGAAGAATACTTCTTAGTCAACTTCTTAGAAAGCTGTCATCTCCCCTAAGAAAAGCAGTTGAGATTAGAGTTATCTATACTGTGTTAAGACAAAGAGCTCATTTCTGAAATCTTGTGGGTTAATTCAGATTTAGACAGGCAAAAGACTGTCTTCGTAAAAGGAAGGTTTGTGATGCTCTTGTGTGTATCTGCCACTTGTCAGTACCGGCCAAGGCCTGTGGGATGGGTGGTTTTGTTTAGATGCAATTTACAGCTGTCTTGGTAGAAAAAGAGGGTGAATAGTACAGTGCTGGTTTAAGCACTTCAGGCAATACCGAGTTTCGTGCATTGAAAGAAACACCTGTTTACCACAGTAGGGATTTTGACACAGGTTAGGGTCTGTTCTGCAACCTCTCCTGTTATCTCTCAAAATTGTCAGTATCTTCTGTGAGAAGACAGCAGGCCATGCTCAGATGAGATAAACCTCTCTGTGGTTTCTTGCCTAGAGAAGATGAGGAATCTTAGTCTCTGTAGTAGCAGAGCACATTGTCTTTGAAGAGGCAGGTACTCTACACCTGCCCTTCTTGGAGCAGGGTTTGGTTGATAATGTTATACAACAAGCTTTTGTTTTTCTTGTCAAGCCCTAGGCAGCTCTTGGCAATGCCATAATGTCTGATGAGGAAATCTGAGTGAGAGGCAGTAAAGAGAGGGAGTTCAGATATCTGAGTGTTGTATACACATTTCATTTATGTGAAGCCAGAATGAAAAAAAAATGAAGGGGAAAAATTGTTCTTTGGGTTAAAATTTTACTTTTCCCTGGGAGACAGGACATTGCGGAAAGTGGCAGGATCTTTTCTCTGCTTTGGACTCAGTTGTTTCTGCCACAAGGTTAATGATATGTGATCTCCAGCAGGATTGTATCTTTTTGGTTGACTTGGGGATCCAAGGGCATCTGAACTCTTAACCTATGCTTTTTTGGTGATCTGAATTTTATTAATTCTTTTTTTTTTTCTTCCTGGCTTCCTGGAAGAAAATGAGGAACAAGAGGAAATGGCCTGAAGTTAAGCCAGAGAGGTTTGATTGGGTATTAGGAAAAATTTCTTCACTGAAGGGGTTATCAAACATTGGAACAGGCTGCCCAGGGAAGTGATAGAATCACCATCCCTGGAGGTATTAAAAAGACGGGTAGACTTGGTGCTTTGGGACATGGTTTAGTGGTGGTATTGGCAATGTTTGGTTGATGGTTGGACTGGATGGTCTTAAAGGTGCTTTCCAACCTAGATGATTCTGTGATTCCCGATTTGGGAAAACTTGTGGAGCCTAGTTGTCTTTAGATCTCCTCTTTTGTCAGATTTAGTTGAAATCAAGAAATAAATTCTAAAGTTAGGATGAAGGATACATAAAGAGACACACATAGATGATAATGATCCCTAGGATTATCTTCCTAGGAAACCATCTAAAACATAATATACGGTTCATTGCTAGCCCTGGAAACAGCCTGCTGCTATCTCAATCAGTTTTATCATCATGAAGTTTATTCTGCCATGATTTTCTTCCCATAAATCTGTAGCTTGCTTTGAAAAAATAGTTTTTATTGTAACTAAATGCCATTGTGAGAAGTGTACAAATACTGTGGTAGGGAAAAAGAGTTCAAGGTTCTATGTAAACTGGGATATTTCTGCTGTATTTGAGTGTAGACCATTTAACAGAGGTTTTTAAAGGCTGAGCTCCTTGAGGTCCTGGAAATAATATTGTCCTGATAGTACCTGCAGGAGAGGAAGGGTATTTAAATGAAGGATATTTATAATGATTTACTGAGCCCAAAATGAATATTATGATGTAACGTGTACAACTGCAACTTTTGTTAAAAAATGCAAATAAATGTAAATAACTCGGTACAGTAGGCTGGGACCAACTTGTTGTTGATTTTCCAAATTTGTAAAACTTGTGCACTTTTCTATTGTAAAGTCACTTTCTTTCCTGTTTCTACAAGTTCAAATAGCTAACTGATACTTTGGTAAATGATTGAAATAGAGTTGCAGCATAGAGCAAGCTACTGAAATAAGGCATCAACATATATTGAATGAGAAGTTACCAAACATCAGTGAAATAGTTATACCATTTATTGTTTGTTCTTTCCTTCTAAACTATACTGACAGTTAAAATAAAATGATATAGAAAAAATGGTCAGCAACAAGTTACTACAACTATGAATAGAAAGTTCTGTTAATATTGCCAGGATGCTTTTGCCATGTTCAGTTAACTTTGTACCTCAGAGAACTGGTTGGTAAATAGCATTTTCAATTATAATGTGACTATTTTTAGTTCAGAATTCAAAGCGGCTAATAGATAATGAATTCTATATTCAAATGTATAAATATGCCAGGTGCAGTATTCAAATAATTTAATAATTTTGTTAACTTTTAAATTATCCATTGCATCAAATTAATTCAGCAAACTATTTTCTCTTACATGTAATCTTTCTATTCGGTCTTAGTACAGAAATCTAAATTCTAAAGCAGCATTCCACTAATGGCACATCTGCTTCCTCTCAGTTTTTACGCTTCCCTTTGGCTCCTCTGTCATTTCAGACTTAAGTTCTGTTGAGTCCAACAGGGCAAGTCATGTTGCATGCAACATGAATTTACCAAAATGTGTGGAAATGCAGATAAAGTTCGTTAAAGATGTACTTTTAAAATGCTTTACAGACAATCTATTTCTAAAGCAAAAACCCCAAGAGTTTTGAGTTTTAATGTCAGTGCTTTTCATTGGCTTTTTAATCTAATAATCTCTTCTGCTTTGTAAGAGGTTAGATTTGCTGGTTTTGTTTGTGTATTAGTTAAACTATTCTGAGAGTTGTTTAATATATAAAATGTAGTTCCTTCAGTTTTTTATTATAGCACTTGAATGTTTGCCTTCATTCTCAGGGTTCAAATATAAGTATTAATACTGAAGGCTTGTCTGCTTTTGACTAGATTTATTGGTATAGGTGACCTGAGGGGCAGCTCTGTTTTTAGGGACTGCACGGATTCTAAAAGCAGCCTTCTTTTGCTGGTGTGATTAAACTACTGAGAGGAGTAAAGCTAGGTAACCAAAAGACGCATTTAGAGATACAACTGTGGCCATTCTAGTACTTTTCTGGTACACTGGTGTCATTTACATTTTTTTTTTTCATGTTCCTATAAAGGCAAATTTTCAAATATAATCTAAATATACTCTCCACCACATATTGATTACGCTATCTGCATATGCTTTACATACAAAAGTGGTTACTGCGATTTACTTTCAGTTCTGATTAACAGTATTAGGAAAGGAAAACATTTTTTGCACAAATGTTTCCATGTTGAAGATGAATGTTTACATAATTTTGAAAAAAATTAAATATGATCTATTGAAATATTAAAATGTATTTGGAAAGTTTTGATAAATCAGTAATTATAACAAAATAGAAAAACAGTTGAACATAGGAAGCTGAGAGAGTGAAGGGGATGACTGTAATGGAACAGTTCTAGTTGCTGTCGTCTCTGCTACATTGCACAAAACCAGAACTTCTCATGCAGTCAATTAAGTGCTATGAGGTTGCATTGTGGGTGGTTATAAGGCTGAGATAAGGAAAAGTAATACAGTTTCTAAGTATTATCTAAATTTTTCTTTGGCCTTTTCTTCACTACCCAAGGCATGCTCATTTTTTCCCATTGGTTTAGTCAGGTGGGCCTTCGTGGTGGGACACTGACCTGATTTCAAAGGACAGGGATATCACTCTCTGCTGTGAGCAGAACCAGTGGAGGCCTGTGGTTTCAGAGTGAGCAGACAGTAATTCAATGTGAAGTAAATGTATGAGAAAATTATTTTGCTTATATGATTCATTTTAGTTTTTAGGTGTTGAGTTAATTTTTGTGCTCTACAATGTGACTCAGTATTTCTGATAAGACATTCAGAAAGCTGCATACAGTGTACTGAGATATGGTACATGAATATTTTAATGAAAGATTGATGACATTTCCCTAGTATGTCTCAGTGACTTAAAAAAATGAGTCCTGTTTTCCTACTAATTAATTATCTTTTCCTCTACAAAACACAACTACGGTATTACTGTATTGTCATTACTGCCCATACCAACTATTACATACAATGAGCTGTGAAAATTAAAAATAGTATTATTTTTACCTGCCATATTATACTGAAGCTTGAGTGCATACTGGATCCATAGCCCCCCTCCACATCTAGGCAGCTTGTAAATTTTATTTTTAGATATTTGAAGTTCTTGCATACTTTCTTACTACTCCAAGTGCTAGAATTCTAATCTATATTGAGAGTTTGTGTTAAGATCAATTGCTTGCTAAGATGCCACTGTTGTAGATGAGATTTCAGAAATTGTCTTCATTGTATCTGCTCTTGACTCTTGCAGCCTTTAACTGCTTGAAACATTTATGTGCTGTAGTGATGCTTATTCAGCGTTCCTCACAAGGTAAACTTGTAGCAAATGATCAAAACAGACCCCTTTAAAACAGTAAAAGTCTGGAGAAAACTGCTATACCTGGTAATTTTTATTTGTTTAATTGTAATTGTTTGGTAGAGCATACAGGCGACTTACCTAGGTTTAGTTTGTCAAAGCTATGAACATTTATATAAATTTAAAATCTAAAGAGTGTATGCCTTGCTTATTGTTTGTTGGCTTAGGATAAACAAATACTTTATACTGTTTGATTTTTGTAGTCTCTCTCATGTCTTTCTGTTACAGGCATCTTGTATTAAATATTTATAGTTCACTGTTCTTTTCTAAGTGCTTGTAACTGTTATGAATAATTAAAGAACAGAGTTAAGGGGGAAGAAGGCCATTGATGTAGCATTCAGAATGAGAATTTCCTATAATTGTTTGACAACTGTAAACTACATACGTCTGAAAATCAACAAGGAAAAAATACCAGAAGCAGCAGCATGTGGTTAGCAAAGGTACTTGGGTTCACGTCTTCTCTGCCTGTGTGATTGCTGAGTGATGGTAACCTAGTAAATATTTTTTGTCTAATTGGTAAGAATTGTCCTCCTTAAAAATAAACAGTTAATTATCACTGTTTAGTTATCGTTGGCATCTAAGTGATGAGGCTGAAGCAGCAACTCAAAGAAGAACTTGCAAGATAATCTTTGTTTAGCAAGTAGTTAAGTTCCAGCTTTTGCACTTAATTTAATACTGAGTTATGTACATGAACTCTTCATAGCCTTGAAGAGTTAGCAATGGTAATGGTCACTCTCCTCCTTGACTAAAAGTAGGTTATCTCAAACAACGAAAGCAGAACAATTCAGCTCGTGAAGTTCTATCTCTTTCTTTAAAGTTAACTTATGAAATTTGCTAGTCCAATCACCATTAGTCAAGAAGCAGATCTGGAGACGCCATCAATCACTAGAATGAAGCAAATCAGTTGATGCTGCAGGGCAAAGTTAATGATAGTTTTTAGTATTAAAAAAAAGTCCTCATTTTATTCCTCTTAAAGTGTTTTACTTGGATAAAATAACCTTTAGGCGATAATTTTACTTCTGTGTTGTTCCTGGAAAACATTCAGCAACAGGAAAGGACACAAAAAGACACGAGGAGCTTTCCAAGAGAGCAGATGACATTTGAGTTGAAATTTGGGCAAAATATATGAATTGGTAGTACAGGTGGAAATGAAGATTTTGCCATATCAGCAAATGTGAAATTGTGTGATTTAGTTGTAATCCTATGCTGAGGGTTTGGGTGGGATGACCTGTATGGATGTGTGAAAAAGTCAGTCCTTTAAATTACATAACACATCCATGGTCAAGCTGCTGCTCATTTTTTGTGAGCAAGAGTTGTTTGACAGTTGAGAGAATATCATGTAGGCAGTAGACGAGAGGCAATGCACTTTTCTGCTTTCTGACTAAATTAGTAATTTCTAAAAAACACAATTATTTTCATTTGTTGGCTGCATTTGCAGCATTGAAAAATATGAATCTTGCCTGCATGGAGTAAGGTGCACTTTTCCATATTGTTGTTTTGGTTTTTTAGTATTTAGATTTATGTAACTTCAGTTGCATCATGGGAGTAACTTACCTGTGATGGCACCTTAAGATGCACTCCCTAGAAGCTTGTTTTTGTCAGGTGGTTTGTCTTCTTGTTTCCTTTAGGTCTGCGTGACATGCAGAACATAGGAATGTTGATATTTATAAAATGAAACTTAATACAGTTAATTACAGAAGGGCTTCAGCACCCCAGCTCTCACTGAAAATAACTTCCTTCTTGGCATTGAAAGCGTCCTTTGGCTTGATCGCTCAGAATGATTCCTTATTTGTCTTCTGCAATTCTAACATTTTGAATCATGCAAAAGTGTGAAATATACCATGTACATACAAATGCATACAATTATGTTACTTTGACTAATTAACACTTAAGTTCTTCAGAAGCGTTTTAATTCGCTAGGAAAGCTGTAGAGTTAGATTTGTGAACTGATTCTCAAAGGTAGCAATTGAGAGGCTGGCGCATTAACAGTATCCCCATTTTGTGAAGAGGGACTGCCACCTCCATCTTCATGTTCCAAAAATTCTTCAATGAGTCTTGCTTTTTTTGCACCACTGTCAAAATTTTCAAAGCCTTATTTAATGCTACTTTGTTTATTTGGAAGTAACGTGGAAACACGAGTCTTTAACTTACGTTCAACACGTGTTTGCACAAATCTGCACAGAAATTGCCTCGTGGGTTATGCATGAGATAGGATAGTGTCTGGGCCTGCTAGGTAGGAACGTTGGTAAAAAAAAGAAACCCCAAACAAAACTGACCCTTATGCCTGTGGGAAACTTTGGAAAAGCCGCTGGGAAGGCTTAAGCAACAGGAGAGGGAAAGGGTAGGGAGGCTTGAGCCAGCGCTCACGCTCACCTTTGCTGGTCCTGCTGTTGGCTTCCCTTTCCTCTCTGATGCTGAAGAGGAGCAGCACAGGGAGAGGTGAAGCAGCTTTTTGCAGAGCCTGTGCTGCATCTGAAATTACAAAAAATCTTGAACATGGTTATTGTGTGATCTTTAAAAGTCACCCACATGCTGGCTTTTTGCTTTGAACTGTGAAGCCTGACAGCTGTGTTACGGAAGTTACTTATTTTGCCAATTCAGTCAAATTGTTGTTTATGCCTGAAATGAGAAAGGGAAAAATGCTGTGCTTTCTACCAGTGGAACTGGCTTGCAGCTATGAATACTTGAAAAAAATCTGAGATTCAACTCCAGAATGATTGCTGTAGTATTCTGCATATTGAATCTTGTTGATAGGTTTTGATTAACATGCTCCTGTAAGTGTATTTTAGCTGTAACATTTGGGTATTTATAACATTATTGAAGAACTGGAAATGAAAATGCTCAGAGTTCAGACAGTTGTGCATGTGTGCAGGAAGAGCATTTTGCTGGTTTTAAGGATCACAGCAAAGACTAAGAGGCTTCTTCACTCCTGAGCTGTACTGAAACCTGTTGAGGCAACTTGCTCGTTAGAATCCTCCAGTATCTTCTTTTGCAGAGTCAGTCTTGTCATCTTCAGTAATTCTTCAAGCTGAAAGCATAGATAGCTATTACTCTTTTTTCTGATCATCGATGACTAAAAATATATATAAATGCTTATAAATACATGAGTTTCTCCATAGTAGTTAAAATTGTCTGCCATAGTTCAGATATAATTTCTTAGTACATGAGAAATTAGGAGTCTACAATACTTTCTGCTTACTTATCTAGGATTATTAGCCTCTTCACACCATTAAGTAATTTTTAACAACCTTCTGTCAATACAGTTCCTCAGTTTAAGACTAAACAGTACATAATAGCTGCTGGTTTTCATAGCTAATTATTGTAGCTTATATGAATTTGGTTAAAATATTGCTTGTTTGGATTGGAAATATTAAAAATGTTTTGCTTTTATTGAGTTTGTGAAAAGTGGATACCTCTCTTGCTTCCATTGGAAATGCAACCGAGAAGCCTGAACTGTAACCGACTCCATAAAATTAAAAACTTAGACGTTCATGCCAAGCATAACTCAGGCTTTGGCTCTCTCAGTGCTCACAGCCGTCTGGTCAGTTTCCTTAAATGCTTCTTAGTTATTTTCTTTTGAGATTAGCTTTTCTTTTTCCCTTTCCCCTCCTCATCTGTATTGCAAATTAACCCCTGAAACCAAATGTCCCTTTATCTTACTGTCATAAATATGCAGATGTACTTACATATGAAAGAAAACCTCAGTGGTGTTTGAATGTCATTTTTACTACCGTATTTTAATACTCAGATATAATATTATCAAGTTCTCTCATTATGTGTATCGCTCAATAAACATAACTGCGTTTCTGTGAGTTACAGTAGTTGCTACTAAAAGGCAAACATACTTGGCAGCATGAAACTGCAGAATGGAGAAGTCGTAGTTACTATAAACAATTTTTTAAATTCAGGTCAACATCAAACATAGCATAAGTGGTTACAACGCCTTTATTTTCAGCAGCGTAAGCAATGTGTTTTACGTATATTTGAAAAACATATGGATTTGTGTGTGCTGAATTAATATATTGAAATACCACTTTGATTTAATATTTTGTTTTTAAAAACCTGATTGATTGATCCTCAAGAGGTCAGGCATACATTTTGCCAATAGATACATGGCCCTAAGAAGAGATGGCTTTACTGTTTTGGTGTGGAGCCACTTATGGTTAAAACTGATGCATAGTATTAAAACTTCAAAACACCTGTTGAAAAGGAGGAAAACCAGGACTACTCCGTATAAGCGCTGTTCTGTCATTTCAGTGAAGAACATTTTCTAAGCTATCATTTCTTTTTTAGTTTTCTTCATAGAATGTGACCAATATGACTTGCAAACACTAACAGCGAGGAATAGGATACAGTTAGTGTTTTGAGACACGGAATGTGTTCATGCTGCTTTAGTGAGTTTTGGCATTGGAATTAGGACGTTGTCTTACCTTGCTCAGCTTGTGTCAGCTCTAAGAGCTGAGCGAGAGGGAGCAGGCGGTGCAGCGTGCCTGGGGATGTCTTCAGCATCCTGGTGGAAGAAGTGTCTGCCTCGTGGCAGAGGTTCATGGAAAGCTCCCCTGCGAGAGCATTTGAGTGTTGAAGAACCTAAGGATACTTAGGACAGCAACATAAAAAACGTATTAAAAAAATGGTTTCTTTTACTCTCAGTAAACTGATCAAATGACTGAATAAGCTCTTCAGTAAGAAGTTTTACAAAGAAAGCCTTAGTCTAGACGATGTTTGCAAAACCATATCCTGTTATTTCCCTGCTCATCGCAGTTACAGACTAAATGAGTTAAATTGCCTGCTCTAAAAGCAACAAGGACAACATTTTCCTCTGCTCTGTCTAACAGGTAGTGAAGTATTCATCTCTCTCATATAATACACTCATAAATTTTCTGGTGTCCTGTTTTCTTGAAGTGAGGCAGAACAAAATGAGCCAAAGGAGCCCTGAGAAGCTCAATTATACTATTTTCTGGTGTTGCTAATTCTTTCTTATACTTTGCCTTTATGCTTAATGTGTTCATGAAATTGTTGATGTACATTCTATGAAGAGGACCATGATGAGAGATTTTGTTTTCCCTAATGACATTAAGTTCTCTTGTCGGGTCATGTAGGATCTGATTTCAACAGAACAGTTTCAACTGCATTGATTTTAATTGAATTAATTTCCTGATAGAAGTGAGGGATTCTGTTCTTTCCTGCCATTTTTAATCAATTCCATTTCTCATCATTATTTTGAACCAGCTCACAGCTTACCGATCACATGGTCTCTTCTTTCAGCTCACTAAAACTGCAGAAAACCCCTTCAGCAAAAAAGGGATTTTTTGCTTCCTGAGGTAGTGAAGTGTGTGACACACTTTCTGTGTGTCAGACTTGTGCTAATGTGGACCTGAGGAGCTGAGGTGGGGAGAAGGGAGATGCAGCTGGGGCAGAAGGAGACAGAGACAGAACAGAAAATTAATGTTTTGAAGGGGGTTTGAAGAGGGAGTTGGTTTATCTGTATCGTGAACCATGCAATTAGGTGATCTGAAATAATATAGATCATTTTTGTTTGAATATTGAGCTAAGACTTGCTCCTGTGTCTATGTTCCTTTAATAATAGAATTCTCTTAGTAAATAAAGAATTTAAAAAAAGAAGAATGGTTACTTGTGCAGCTAATCTTCATATTTTGCTTTCCTTCTCACTGTTATTTATAACATTGTGTAACTGAGTCTGGCTGGGGTCAACCCCACCACACAATGAAAAAATACATTTCTCTTGAAAGAGTTCTGCAAACAACAGATATGCCATGAATGCCCGTTTGGAAAAATATTTAAATGCTGAGCTCAAATACAGTGATTCAGGATGAGTGGGAGGCCCTGTGCTTTCCAAATAGCTGATGTTTTGTCTCCCCCCAAATGCCTATTATTTCAGTTGAGGACTCTTTACTTTGTCTTAGATACAACTGCTCAATGCTGTGTACCATTAAACAGTGGCTACAGTTCTATTCAGAAATTATCGTACACAATGTGATTTAATATGTGCTGTTTCTGAAGGGTTTGGGATTCTGTCAGCTGAACTGCTAATTACTTGGAGAGTTTTTTCTTGTTTTGATTCTCACATGCTCTGCGAGCTTTGGACAGCTGTGTTAAAGCGTTGTAAAGTACATGCTTTTTAGTGAATTTGGGTCACTGGGTTAGAATCTCCTAGTAAGGGGCAACTTAAGAGGTACTGAGTAGGAAGAACGTAGGTCCTTGGCTGGCAGAGAGAGGCTGAGCGGTGGCTGTCAGCATATTCTTCTGCCGCGCTGTTGATTCCAGGAGAATTAGGCTGAGAGAGGGTGCACCAAGGACACGGACCTCCTGCCTTCGAGGACATAGCTTCTAACAGCGAAATGCCTTTCCTGCCCCACCTTCTCTCTTCTCCTCCTCCTCCTTTCTCCCTTTTCCCTACCCTCTTCCAAAGAAAACTTTCACTCTGCCTTTAACTGCATGTAACTTTAGAAATCAATGCTAAATTTTATGTAACAAAGATGAAATGTTGCTGATTTTAGTTACCTGTTATTTCCCTTCCTTTTTTCTACTGACTCGTTCACATAAAAACTAGCTTAGCTTCTTTTATAATGCTGCATGTTATGTTCTGGAATGAGCCGGCAGCTGTACGTAGGCAACCTAAACATAATAATTAGTTCTTTTTTTGTGTTTGCAAAAATAACTGGTCCTCTTTATCATCGCTGTATCATTTAAAGGTATTTTTTTCAGAGAAAACCCTAAATATTTTTGCGATGAAAGAATTTATAAAGAGGAGGATAATATGATACTGACATTGTATTTGTAACTCATTTGCTGATCTATGTCTGCCTGCATATCTCTGTAAAACTCTAAAAAATGGTGAAACCTTGGAAAAGAACAAATTACTGATACTATTGTGTTTTTATTAAAATGCATTTATAAATCAAATATTTTAAAATACTGGCTTATTTATCTGTGTTTTTTTCCTTTGAATAGACCTAACTATATGTAGACATAGCTAAATGCTTTCTTAAGTGTAAAGAGAATCTATAAAATTCAGAGTTTTTGTTTTGCCCGGGTTCTGAAGAAAAATGCTTAGGAATCTTAAGGAAATAAACAAACCTTCAGTTTTTATTTTTATTTTTTTTGACTAACCACTTCCTGAAATAGGCTTATGTTATACATAATTTTGTTAAGCTAGGTGATTTTGCAATTGCTGCTGGATTGCATTTGATGAAGACAGGCAGTTTTCTTACTCAAATTGGCTACTTTAGTATCACATGCACTATAAAAGCAAGTCATCAATGACTTGTGTAGTGTCAGAAGAGTGGCTCACTCTGTTCATCATGAAAATCATTAGGCTGTCTGTGCTTGTCATAAAGTAGTGAATTGTATTTCAACCGTTGGCTACAGATGTACACTAAATTACTTCTAAAACAGCTTTTATGCTGTATGACATTAAATAGTAGTGTGATTTAAAAAAAAAAAAACCCACAAAAAATAACTAAACTTAGGCATGGCCTGTGTTCTTACCTCACCGGTAATTGTTTAAACTATTGCCACGACACTGACCCTCAGATTCACAAACGTGTCACTTAATTCAGAATTTAAATGCAAAAAAAATTGGATTCACTGAAAAGCTTTTGAGACACTGTATGTGATTGCAGTCACATTTGTGTTACACATACGGACAGACCTTGCCATCTTTGCTAGGCTGAATGGCTCAGCATCCATCTTGTTTCTAAGCCTGTTTGAGATTAATTAAGGAGGCATTCTTGGGACTGTGGCTCCTGTAGACTGTCTGCCATCATCGCCGCAAGGTGTGAGCTTCTCTCATGGTCAAAGTTTAGCCATTTACAATCAAAAAGTCTGCAGTGAGGTGCTTGGGTTGAGGGAAGGTGTCTTGTGCTCTAATTTTTTGTTATGGTTGGCAGAGCGCTTGCCTAGGCATTGAGTGTTTGGGCTCTAGTCCTTCTGCCGGGGGATCTTCAAATGCTCAGCTCCTCACATGCTCAAATACTCAGCTCCTCACGTGCTAGCCGCACGCTCTCAAGGCTAGGATGGAGCTGCCTTCCATGCTTCCGATGAACCTCTGGTATATAAACAGGAATGGAAATTTTGTACAGTTAGAACATAAACAAGAAGCAGTAGAATCTGTCACCTGGGGAGGTGGCTATTCCTCTGAGAGGGCAAAATTCAGTGTTGAGATCACTGCTGCATGGACTGTTTGTACATTTTGCATTCAGGGTCACCAAGTGAAATGTTTATGGAGTAATGACATGAGGGACTTTCACTTCCCAGGCAAGTGCTCTAAAAATGTGTCATTCTGCCACTTCCTCTTGTTACCATTGTCTTTTCGTTGTAGAGTCCTCTGTCCCAAAAGGAATACCTTAGTGGCTAACTGCAGATAGAGGCCTTAATCTTCACATCCCGGTGAGCATAACTAACGCATCAAAGCTGCAGGTAGCTGCTTTAGTCGTGGAGAGAGACAGGATCGCCGACACACGTCTCTGAAGTTTGCATTGGCAAATGTAAAAACCAAGCTGTATTGGCAGGTGGAAGGACTGTCCTGCACAGTGCTCTGGTGGCAGCCCCTCGCTTCCCGCCTCTGGAGAAGCCAAAACTTATCAAGGGTGTTCTGGAGTTCAGAGCTGTGAGAAACTCTTTTAATTTTTAATTTTAAAATTTGTCTCCATGGTCGTCACATTCAGACAGTGATGTCTATCGCCAGCAGGCTTTATATGAATAAGTCAAGTAGTGAGATTGCTTTACCCAGCAGAAATGCAAAATACTGTCAAACTGGCTTCAAATTCATCTGGAAGGCAAGCAAAATACTCTTGTAGGTGTGGCAGATTGAATTATCCCCCTGAATTGCATATGCAAACTCCAATTCAGTCTTCCAATTACCTGCGCCAACTCCAAATCAGGTAACTAGAGTTGGGAATGGGGTTGCCCTGAGATGGGCTTGTTTACGTCAGATGACACCAAGAAATGGCAGATCATTTTTCTCCCTTGCCGTTCAGTTCTTGGATCAAACACAATCCTGATCATAGAGAAAGGCATAGATGTTCCTTCTGTTTGGCAAATACTGATCACGGTCAGGCAAGGTAAGGCTTCCCAGGCCTTGGTGGTTCTGGGGTCAGGAGGTTATCTGTCAGCTCTCTCTCACTGAAGAGGTCAAGAAATATATTCCTCTCCTAGTTCTGTGACTGAGAAATCTGGAGCATGAAGAAATTTCAGCATGCTTCATTAGAAGCCCTAAAATACTGGGCAGGAATGTCATTGCTCATTTCTGTGGGGTTGTCCCTTGCCACTTTTTCAGGTAAGGAGATGTAGATAGACAGGTAGCCAGACAAGAAGCTAGGCTTAAGATAGAACAAAAGTCTTTGTAAACAAAAATCACACTTGTAATTTATTATTTTTTTAAAAAAAATTGAATAAATTTGCTTTTGTTTGAAAGCAATCCTCATGCCCAGACTACATGTAATGAGATTCCAAGAGTCAGCCCTGTGCAGCATCCATTGCAGGTGTTTGATCCGGAGTTAGAAATAAAACAGTACTCCGTAGGGTTATTCACTTTTACTGGTCTCTTGAGAACTAGTGTAAAGAAAATTCTGCTGTCATTAAAGGTGCAAGAATAGCATGGTTGATCTTCTTAAACGAGGAACAGCAAATATTAAATCTGCTTACTTTATAAATCATTGTTTTCAATGAAAGGCTTTTCGTAAGCTTATAAATTAAATTACAAAACCAGAATTCTGCATTTTTAGTTTAATGAAATTAAACATACAGTACACATGCTCTGGACTGGAAATGCATTCTGTAATGGATGGTTTTTATTGGAACATCTGTTCAGTATTGCGGTCGTTAAAAGTTTTCTTTCCCTCTCCATTCTGCCATATAAGCAACGCTGATTTGCACTGGAACATACTTCAAATGGAAAACTATTAGAGGGAAAATCAACATTCTTTTTGTATGCAGCTGGAAAAGAAATTTTTTGAGCAGTGATGGAATATTAGAGGAACACTTCTAAATAGGATAACTAACATAGAAAAATTATTTCATGAAAGCATTATTTTGGACTAAAGTTAGCTTATCAAGACGCACCATGCTTTTAAAAAAACCCTAAAACACAGCATTTTTTTCAGTCTCAGAAAATGCAGATAACAAAGCACACAGTTTTTGTAAATTCAATTTTTTCTCATGAAATTGATTATACTTAAGTGATCCTTTACTGATTTATTTGCACTTGTTTGAATTAATACAAACAGCAAACAGAGCTAGCCAAATTACATTATTTTTTCTTTTTAGTTTTTTCTTTTTGTTTAATGGCCATGTCCTATGGATTTTATGTAGTTAAGTGTGTATTCATCTTTGTCTGGTGTTCATGAGGACCCTGTCTGTATGGTATTAAAGCCTTATATTCTGTACTGACAAAGTTCACCAAGTATCTGGGACTGTATAAGGACTCAGAGGAAAGCTTACTACCAACTGCCTTGGCCGTAGAACCCATTATCTCTGTAGGTAGGTTATTACTGATAAAATAAATGCATTTATACAGCATTATTATTTCATTAGCATTCAAAATTTGCTTTGTTTAATTCTTTTTTCCATACAAAATATTAAAAAAAAAAGATCCTAGAAGATTACTTACGCAGGCAAGAACAAACATTGAACCATTAGCAGTATTTTCTTTTATTCCAATATGAATTTCCGTCTTACTGGTCATCACACATATGCTGGACCTTTTTGAACTACTTAATGAACTTTCAGCTGTAAGTTGAAACCTATTTCAGTGTTGAACAAAATCATACTGATTCATGTTTTCTTTTTTTCCCCCCTTTGTTTACCAGGATGGTACGAAACAAAAGAGAGAACGGAAAAAGACTGTGTCGTTTAGCAGTATGCCAACTGAGAAAAAGATCAGCAGTGCAAGTGACTGTATAAATGCAATGGTTGAAGGCTCTGAGCTCAAAAAGATACGATCCAACTCCAGGGTGTATCACCGATATTTTCTTTTAGATGCAGATATGCAGTCTCTACGCTGGGAACCTTCAAAAAAGGATTCGGAAAAAGCAAAGATTGATATTAAATCAATCAAAGAAGTAAGAACAGGAAAAAATACAGATATTTTTCGCAGCAATGGGATATATGACCAGATATCAGAAGACTGTGCATTTTCAATTATATATGGAGAAAACTATGAATCGCTAGATCTTGTTGCTAACTCAGCAGACGTTGCAAATATTTGGGTTACTGGCTTACGATACCTGATTTCTTATGGAAAGCATACTCTAGATATGATAGAAAGTACTCAAGATAATATGCGGACTTCATGGCTTTCACAAATGTTCTGTGAATCAGATGTAGATAATTTGGGACATATACCGCTGTGTAATGCTGTACAGTTTATAAAAGACTTAAATCCTGGTTTAAAGACTAATAAAATTGAACTAAAATTCAAGGAGTTACATAGATCCAAGGAAAAAACTGGTACCGAAGTAACAAAAGAAGAGTTTATTGAAGTTTTTCATGAGCTTTGTACCAGACCTGAAATCTATTTCCTATTGGTTCAGTTTTCAAGCAATAAAGAATTCCTAGATACCAAGGACCTCATGATGTTTTTAGAAGCAGAACAGGGTATGGCACTTGTCACGGAAGAAATAAGCCTTGAAATTATTCAGAAATATGAGCCGGCCAAAGAGGGCCAGGAAAAGGGTTGTCTTTCTATAGATGGGTTTACGAATTACCTTACTTCACCAGACTGCCACATATTTGATCCAGAACATAAAAAAGTTTGTCAAGATATGAAACAGCCTTTATCTCACTATTTTATAAATTCATCTCATAATACATACTTGATAGAGGATCAGTTTCGAGGGCCTTCTGACATCACGGGTTACATTCGTGCTCTTAAAATGGGTTGTCGAAGTGTTGAACTGGATGTATGGGATGGTCCGGATAATGAACCTGTGATTTACACAGGCCATACAATGACATCACAGATTGTTTTCCGTAGCGTCATTGACATTATTAACAAGTATGCATTTTTTGCTTCAGAATACCCTCTTATTTTGTGTTTAGAAAATCATTGTTCTATTAAGCAGCAGAAAGTGATGGTACAACACATGAAGAAAATTTTGGGGGACAAACTACATACACAGTCTCCAAACACTGAAGAGTCTTATCTTCCATCACCAGAATCACTTAAAGGGAAAATACTAATTAAAGCAAAGAAGCTTTCGTCTAATTGTTCTGGACTAGAGGGAGATGTTACAGATGAAGACGAAGGAGCAGAAATGTCACAGAGAGTGGGGAAAGAAGGGGTGGAACAGCAAAACTCAATTACAGGGAAACGGTTTCAGCTCTGCAAAGAACTCTCCGAGTTGGTAAGCATATGTAAATCAGTTCAGTTCAAAGAGTTTCAAGTTTCATTTCAGCTCCAGAAGTACTGGGAAGTGTGCTCATTTAACGAAGTGCTTGCGAGCAAATATGCCAATGAAAACCCGGGAGACTTTGTAAATTATAACAAACGTTTTCTTGCCAGAGTTTTCCCCAGTCCTATGAGGATTGACTCTAGTAATATGAATCCCCAGGACTTCTGGAAATGCGGTTGTCAGATAGTAGCAATGAACTTTCAAACGCCTGGCTTAATGATGGATCTTAACATCGGTTGGTTTCGACAAAATGGAAACTGTGGCTATGTCCTTCGTCCTGCTATCATGAGAGAGGAGGTATCCTTCTTTAGCGCGAATACGAAAGACACCGTGCCTGGAGTTTCACCTCAGCTGCTTCATATTAAAATCATTAGCGGGCAAAACTTTCCCAAACCCAAAGGATCAGGTGCCAAAGGTGATGTTGTGGATCCTTATGTCTATGTTGAAATACATGGAATCCCTGCTGACTGTGCAGAGCAAAGGACGAAAACTATGCATCAGAATGGGGATAATCCCATTTTTGATGAAAGTTTTGAATTTCAAATAAATTTGCCAGAACTAGCTATGGTGCGTTTTGTAGTGCTGGATGATGATTACATTGGGGATGAGTTTATCGGGCAATACACTATTCCCTTTGAGTGTCTACAGACTGGTTATCGGCACGTTCCTCTGCAGTCTTTAACTGGTGAAATTTTAGCACATGCTTCCTTGTTTGTGCATGTGGCCATTACTAATCGCAGGGGTGGTGGGAAACCTCATAAGCGGGGCCTCTCTGTGAGGAAGGGCAAGAAATCAAGGGAATATGCTTCTATGAGAACATTATGGATTAAAACAATAGATGAAGTGTTCAAGAATGCTCTCCAACCTGTTCGGGATGCCACGGATTTGAGAGAAAATATGCAGGTAACAGTTCTTATGATGAATTTATCAGTTCTGAAGTGTATTTTTGTATTACGATGCATATGGACTATATCTTGTTTAGTCTTACTGCATTTTGTAAGTTAGGTTGATCAAGTCTAATGTTGAGCAGCGTTAAAAATAGATGTGATACTGTCTACTGAGGTAACTGTGGATGCATATGCATATTTTGTTGAATGTGAACTGGAAATATGACTCTAGGGTTAGAACTGAAGCCTGTTGACTTGTCCTGTGTCTCTGAAGGAATGTGAGATATACACTAGAGGAAAGTACAGCAATATTTTAGTTTTAGATGGTTAATTTAAATAGAAACGCAGGAGGAAAATACAGCTGATAGAAAAAAGGAGACTTTGCTGCTTATGAAAGAACTTCTCATACATGCAAGTATGTTTAGCATAGCTTTTATTTTTCCCTCATTTCCAACAGAAGGCAGCACTTTCAGGAAGACCATTTGCTTTCCGTGATTCTTCCTAGGAACAGTATGTTAGAAATACATGGAATTAGTGCTAAGGTATTAGAAGACATCCTCTAGAAGAAATTACCTTACCTTAAAGGTCACATGTAGTAAACACATTGAATTTCAGGAAAAAGTACAGGCTGAAGTGTTTGTTTTTGTGGAACCCGAGAGATCCCACTTCAAAATTGCATTTTTTTGAGGTTCTAATGAAAATTCCAGGTAAATAAAGCCTTTTAGACATAGATTAAAGCAAGCTGTAAAGTTGTATTTTATTTAATAAAGCATTTAACTATCTGTAAACCTCTAGTGGAATACTACCAGTGAACAATAAAATTCAGCATAGTCATTTCAGATGAAGTGACCTATTAAATCCTCTTATGTAACATTAAGGGGAAACTGATTAAAGGAAATGTCTGAGACTTGATTCTGGATTTTAAAGTCACATCAGTCTGGATAAATCTTCTTGATGAATAATCTTATACTGAAGAGATTTTAATAGTAATACAGTTTTAAAACTAATTTTTCTTCATATGAAAGAAGAAATTAGTACAGCGTTATGAAGCTTTCCTGTTCCACTTGGTATATAAAACTGCTATACTAAAAGATTATTTAAAAATGGGGAGATGATATTTTGCCTCACAAGTGTTTGACATTAGGGGCTACACGTAAAGAGAACTTTACCTGTAGTTAACGTATTGAATGCTAGAATTCTGTCATATAAAGGATACTGAATTTTAACATACCTTTCAGGGAACAGCTGAAGCTAAGGTTTGAGAAAACAGTGAAAACATACAGTTTTAGTTGCTACTTAAAACTCTTTATTGCGCATGCTGCATTATTTTCCAGAACTGATAGAACTGAAAACAGGCTCTACAGTGTGGTTTCTTTGAACATGAGATATTACAAAGTACTTTATTTATTTTATTCTGTCAGTTTGAAAGTTGTGCTATCAACTAAATTCATCATTACCATGTCTCAAAATGCTGTCAAGAAGATATTTTAGGTACGTGAGGGAATATTAGTTTTGCATTGCTTTGCTGACAGATTATATAATGTGTAGAATTTAAACTGCGTAACTAAGGTATTTACAGCTAATAAGAGTAAATAAACCACTTAATTAAAATAAATACTACCTTATGTCAGGGAATGTGAGATTTGTTTAATTTCTATATTAGTGAAATTTCTTATAAATTGTTATGATAAAGACATGCATAATGTCCCCACAAGCCAGATTATAAAGAGCAAAGGTTGTTTTTTTTAAATCTAAGGTGGAAGAAGAGAAAAAAAGAAAGCGTGAAGTAGTGAGTTTATTGGTTTCTCTTAATCTGTATACACATAACTAGCCTTTTTTCTTTCTTGTTAGGTATTACATTACTTTAACAAAAGCTGATTTCATAACTTGTTGTTACATACTCAACCCTGATAAAAGTACAATATGAGTGATTAAACTGGATGTGAAATTGCACGCTTAAATTGCTTTACAGTTTGAGGGATCATCTCCGGATGTAGGGTTGGAAGTCCAAAGGCAAGAGTTAAAGCCATGGTTCTGTCCTGCCTGCCATTAGTTAATATATATGTTCCCTGGTTCCTTGTTTACCTCTCTGTAAGATTGTTCATAATGGCTTTACCTTAAACAAAATCTGTTTGAATGGACTTCCCAATGTCTGTCTTTTCAACTATGTAATTATTGTGTCATTAGGGTGTAGTCCATCTATTAGAAGTAGTTTCTGTTTCCTGGACATTTATGAGATACTACTAAACGTTTACTAGAGTTAAAGTACACTGTAAGTGACTGTAGGAGATGTAACCTATTATTCACATAATTTTGCACAGATAAACTATATGTAGATATTTTGAAGTCTACTTTGGGTATTGTGTCCCATTAAAGGATAGCAAAATATTTCAGGTTCGATTCCTGTTTACATTAGGTCTCTCTAAGACGTTTGTCCACAGATGAGTCTTTCCGTGCCAGCAAGGTGGAAAGTGGTTTAGGTTAAAATGAAAATCTGTGTCCTAAAACTAGTCAGATACCCTGCTTAGGTAAGATCTGAGAGAAAGGAGAACTGAGCACATTTGTAACTTAAATATACCGTGTTTTTGTTTTTGTTTCCTACAGGAACACAAACTCCAGACCTGCCAGAGATCACCAGCTCCCACTTGGTACAAAAATCCTAAGTTCAATATAGTGCTGACAATATTCCCATCATGGAATTTCAGTGGCTACTTGGAGTCACATTGTATTTCAAATATTGGGAATTTTCTTCAAATTTAAGCATGTGGTTTTATATTCTACCATATTGGATATAAAATACAACTGTAATAAACTTTAGAGAAAGTTGCAAAATTGATATTTATATTAAAATACCTTAAGAATTCACTTAAGTGTGATGCTGTGATAGGAATGACATCAGTAGTGGAGCGCTGGGTTTGTGAATCACACCAAATGGGAGCCAGCAGATCCACAGCACGTCTGGACTATAGTTCAGGTATGCTTAAAGTTACAAATGGGCTGAATTCCTCCTTCCACTTCACCTTGCTTATTTGGGACATTCAGCACCTAATATTTTGTTTCTCTTGGTGGCATTTTAAAAATTACTTTGAAATGTCTTCTAGAATTTTTCAAAATATATAGCCAGTATGTTTTAGAATTAGTTTATTTACATAGTTAATTTTAGTAGTGATAGAGACCAGACATACTTGTTCTAAATAGGTGGGTTTTTTTCCTGTGGCAAGTATTGTGTTCTGTTTGAATTTTTAACATTTTTAGTAAAATATATGTGTAATATTGGTTGCTTTGGAAAACTGCCAGTTCTTCAGGGAAAAGCTGTGGTAATTCCACATTGTAGCTCAACTATAACAGTGAAGTATTTTATCCTGAAAGAATGAGACATTAAAATTTATATTTAACTGTAAAGGAAACTCTTTCTTTCCTTTTTGCAGAATGCAGTAGTTTCATTCAAAGAATTATGTGGCCTCTCTCCTGTAGCAAATCTTATGCAGTGCATTTTGGCAGTGTCTACGCGCTTGGTTGGGCCTGATAATACACCCTTGGTAGTACTGAATCTCAATGATCAGTATCCAACTATGGAGCTCCAAGGGATTGTTCCAGAGGTCTTGAAAAAGATTGTAACAGCATATGACATGGTGAGTAGTCCTTTGTGGTTATTTTATATGCTATTTGAAAGACTTTCTTTTTATTATGTACAGTACCATGCCTGTTTTGAAAGGTCATTTTAACCTGTGACTTCCTATTTCATGCTTCATTACATGTGCTTGAAAAGTCATTCCCATGAATGTACAGCAACTGTTAATGTTTTCATATTGGGTAAAACATAGAGATTAATATACTGCATGCAAATATGTAAGTGTTTGTACACTTCAGAAGGCAAAGTGGTTATAATGAAGAGGATTCAGCGTGAAGAGGATGTATTAATTTACCTGTTTTGCAGTAACTTGAAACTTTTTGCATATCTATTGCTCTCTTACATTAATTTGCTACTTTACATGTTCCAGTTTGTGGGCTTTGATTTCTTTGGGCTTTGACTTAACATAGAATAGAAGAATGTCAGGAACTGCTTTTAGCAATCGTAGTTTTATTAGCGCCTTGAAGTGTTAAATGCTACACATTCTTTTTCATTTTCCTTTGCTATATATTTCTTATAGATATAATTTGATTAGGCATTTTTACATCTGTAAGCAGCTGTAATGCTAACTTCAGCCTTGTACTTCAGTACATAAGCAAATGGCATCTTTAGAGACTGGAAATTAAACTTTTTGCAAGAAGGAAGGAAGAACTATTACACTGAGAAATACTGATTTATATCTGCCTCATATTAATTTAAAGTATAGGGAAAAGATCCAGATAAATGTGGTTTGAAATGTCCTCCTTACTTCCAGTGAAGTTATCTGTCACAGAGTAATTGAACTATTATTTATTTATTTATTTCATGATTTCTATAATTTGATATATCATCTGACAACAAGTAAGCGCTTCTAGGATAATTTTGCATTAATTTTGCGCGCTAAAATGAGAAATCTCACCTGGCAGGATCAAGTCACTGTTTTAAAAAGAGTCCTGGCTATTTAAAGAAAGAAAATGAAGGAAAAGAAACCAGTAGCCGAGGTCTATATCATCTATATCTATATCTATACCTATATCTATATATCTATATCTATATCCATATCCATATCCATATCCATATCCATATCCATATCCATATCTATCTGTATCTGTATCTGTATCTATATTTATCTGTCTATCTCTTTTAAACTGCTTTCTAAAGAAAAAGCTTTAGGATAATGCTATACCAAAGTCCAAAAAGCACTCATTGTTAATTAGCAATTTAGGAAGAGTTTGTGTAGTTCAAAGATTGCGTAAATACAGCAGAATTTGATTGGAATGGTGGCACATTTACAAGAAGATCGTGATACATCCTCTCAGTGGTAGCTTATAGGCTATCACTATAATTAGGATGCAAACAAGCTTGATTATTGGGGTTATGCCTGAAGCATGTACGTTATGAAGTTCTGTCTTGTTGACGGACATATCTATACCTGGAGTTTGTTCTGATGTGATGATGATCCTTGTTAGTTCTTAAGCTATCCCAGATACTTAGAATCTTTTTGAAATCTGGATTAAATTTTTTGTTAGAATGTCACTTACTTAGAGGTGACTCATGACTCCAGAAATCTTTGCATTCCAAATTTGGTTTGCTCTTTGTCTTTCACATATGTTTTTTTCCCCTGCGTCTTGTAGTCTACAGATGATTTGAATATTTTGTACTTTGGAAATCTATACTTTATTTTTATATATAAACATAATATAATATTTATTTAGTGGCATGTTCAAAGCATTTTTCTATCTTCTCTTCCCTAAAGAGTAAAGTGTCAATTTCACACAAAGACAGAGAATATGATAGTGCTTCTAACTCTAAATGATATTGCATATAAGTAAAAGTTAAGATTATTTTCATAAAATAAAACTTAGAAATTAAAATAATGAGATGCATTTCAATTTTTGAAACTTTGGTCCTGCCAGTACTTTGTCCAGTTTAACAAAAGGTTTCAAGCAATTAAAATCTGCAGGGTATACTGAAAAATGAAGTTAGTCATGGCAGCCTTACTGATAGCTCTCGTTTATGAAAGAACGTTGTGAAACAGTGGGAGACATCCAGGTCTTCCTTTCCTCAAGGAGAGGAGGAGATGTGAAGCTATTTAGCTTATACATTGAAATTCGCTGACGTGGCAGATTTTGAGAGTCTGATACTATCATAAATAGTGTGGGTTTTGTGTGGTTTTTGTGTAAATGAATATTGTGTGCCCTCCAAATGACACATTTTATCTCCGTGGTTGGTTTTGGCTTGTAGATTTTTTTTACTTGATTAATTAACAGATAGGTATAAAAGCCTTATCCAGAATTAAGAAAGAGTAGATGTACTGTTAAAGTAACGATTACCTACTTGTCCTATTTTCTGCTGGTTTAGTCCTCAATATAGGTCAAAATTGTATTTTAACTATTTTCCTCCAGTGTTTCAAGTACTGTGATTATGAAATCATGTTGATAACAGAGATTGTGTTAAATGTTTATTAAATAAACCTTGTTAGTACTATAAATGCACAGGCAATTGTTACCTTGTGTGCATTCTCAATGCACACGTAATGATGTTCTCGAAGTGCTACTGTTTCAGGATCACGGTATTTTTGGCTAATGAGTTGATTCTTAATTGTCAGAAATACCTTCCTTTTTTTTATATAAAATGATAATAAACATAGAAAGCAATATTCAGCCAAGTTTTTTAATTGTTCAGATTTTTTTTTTACATTGGGAGTGCTTAAAGGACTCATCGTTGCTCTGTGAAGTGAGAAGCATAAGACATGTAGAGTGGGACAGTCGGTCCACATTGAAGTAATTACAAAAGAGTGCAGTACCGCAGGGGCACTTAGAAAGGTGAGAATATACAGCCTAGCACACATTCTTTTAAAGAAACAATGAGGCAAATAATAATAAGTTAATTAGCATATCACTAGATACTAGGGTTTTTTACGTGTAAACAAATAGCACATAATACTTTCTTAAATTGTCAGCATTCACTGCTATATTAATGAAGGAGCTATAAGTGATAAAGGCTGGTACTATTAACAGGTTAAAATACTGTACTTTTGAGCTTAATGAGTCATTTTCACCAGTGTTATTGGAACCAGAAGTCTGTCCAGGAAATAAAAGCATCTTTTGCATTTATCCATGTTGTAGGAGTTGAGGTGTCTTTTCAGAGTAATGAAAACCAAATATAACTAGGAATTTTTGAGAGAGACAGACGTTTAAGTTGTGTATTTTTCTCTAGCTTCTTCATGCTCCTGACTATTTTTCACCCTAATACCTTTTCACTGTTTAACAATGTTTTATTTTTCCCTCTCGTTCATGAACTTCAGCTTCCTTTATGTGATACTTCAGCATGCACTCTGTTGGTGTCATCACACCCATCACTGATCAGTGCTGCAGACTGAAGCTTGGAGTTAAGGCAAGTGCCTCTTCCACACCATTGCATGTTTGTTTTTTTTAAAAATGTCATATGACCTTTAAGATAAACAGTAAGTAAAACTTAAAAAGTTATGCTATGGCAAGAGAAAAAAAAAGTATCTTGTCGTAAGTCTGCAGCATTATTCAGTGATGAGTACAATATCGCACTTCAAAGATGTGCTAGAGGATCAGACGAATGAAGCCAGGTATTACTGAGAACTTTACTGTCTCTGTCTGCCCTTAGTGGAGGATGAAGTGACCTATCTGATGAAGATAAGTTTTTCTGAACTTTGAAAGCAGGCATTTAATTTTAATAGGAAAGCTAACAGAAAAGGCAGAGAACTGTACCTGTGTGAAAGAAGATAAAGTAAGATAAAGTAATGCTGCTACAATGATTCGGATTAAATATTATTAAATCCTAGTTAGATAATGCTGCGAGATCCATTTTTTCATGGTTTCTGATGTTGGGATTTTTTTTAAATGTTGAGGTTATATTGTAATTCAAAATGTCTGCAGACCACAGTATAGGTGTGTGCTTGATTCAAATTAAATCATGTAAGATGAATATAGAATTCGTATACACACCCTAGGGGTAGGGTCAAGAGTAGGGCCATGTTTATTGGTGGTGGGGGCTGTGAGATGATGAAAATGAGAGGTATTAAAAGACAGCAAAGCTAGTAAACTGGAAAACACCATGTGATTGGTGA
This sequence comes from Chionis minor, assembly GCA_013398295.1. Lineage (NCBI taxonomy): Eukaryota > Metazoa > Chordata > Aves > Charadriiformes > Chionidae > Chionis > Chionis minor. The sequence goes on along the minus strand of VZSF01007973.1, from coordinate 163,825 downwards.
TTACTAGCTCTGTAGTAAGCTTAAATCGGGTTGCCTTATTGTTGGTTCATTTCAACTGCTGACTTGATACAGCATATGCAATCAGGTGGAAGTTAACTTCATGTTACAGAGTTGGAAATTTGGCCAATGACATAAACTAAGGTAATAGCCTATATTTTGAACATGTCCATCCAGTTGGGAAGTAGATAGTTTGACGCTATACCCCGAAGAGTTATAGAATGGACCGGTACTAGTAGGACTTACTAAAAGACTGTCTAGAAAGGACTGATTGGCAAGGTTTTGGTAAAATGCTAATAGTCTTGTCATACTTCACCTACTGCTCAAAACTCTAAATATTCTCTGCCTTTAAAACTCATCTTGATATCAATACAGATGAATTGGGTGGGGCAATACTGTATTGGGCATGTTGGATTGAAGCTCATAATTCTGAAGGAAGCAAAGAATACATCCATTGTCTCTTACAAAGGGCCTAAAAAAGAATGATGAGCAGATCTGTTTTGACTTACGCTTAGTTCATTTCTACCTCTACTAGTTACCTTGTGGTTGATGGTAGGTCCTTGGTTATGGTTACTTTCCAAAAACAGTAAAACAGATTTCAGTCATTCTGCTGTGGTTATAGAATTGTAGAATTGTATCTAGACAGAACAAGTAGATGAAGACTTTTCTACTTCATCTCAGCTTACTGCTCTGCCAGAGTTACTCAGTTGAGAGGCCTTTGTTCCATAAATTACCTTTGAAGTTGCAAACTTCCGGGGTAACCAAAAAATACTGGAACGAGTGCTGGTAATTCCCAGTTTATCTCCTAAAATGGAGTGAATAGGTTACTTTAACTCTTGCATAAGTTTCTTTTGATTTGAATACTCAATTTCTGATTGTTGCAGAGAAGGCCGAGTTCAAGATGGTCACCAATCTCCTGTAATTGAACTCAGTCTTTGGATCTCATGTGTTTTTAAATAACGTGATTGCGTCTGACCACTCTGCTTTGTGCACCTGAAGAAAATCCAGATTTTTCCGTCTGGTTTCTTTTCTGAGGAATACGTAACTGGCATAGGCTGTGATAGCTGTGTTCTGTTTCCTAGCTGGTTCAGAATATTGTTCTTGAGCCCTTGTCTTCTGGAGTCCAGCTCCATGTGTGTTCCATGTTGCGATTTAACTCTAAGCATCATCTGGCTTATGAAGCAAAGAACTTAGGCTTTGTGCAGAATATTGAAAAGCTATTTTTCCTTGCTTTTATACTTTAGAGCATAACTACATAAAAATAAGAAACCTTGTTAAAACAAAAAGGTAAGAGGAGCAGTGAAAAGAACAGACATCATAGATACTCTAAAGATACCCCACAGAGGGCTTGAAGTAAATATGTACCACTTATCAAAAAACACTTGAGGAGAACAAAAAGGAGGAGGTGTTGTTCAGAAGAACTCACCTTTCAAAAAGGTGAAGTCATGTGCAAATCAGGAAGATAGAATAGATATTTAACCCTGCCATTTGTAAATAAAACATACAAGAAAGTCAACAGTGAAGAATTTCAGATATCATCTGCATAGACTTAAAAATAACAGTAACTTCTTCTCTGAAAACAGCAGAAACAGGAAATCTGTCAAAGAGACTGTATGACCAGAAAGAAAGCCTCAGGAAAAGAAATTAAGCCACAACACTAAATAGTTTTTGCATCCACGTACCTGTGGAGGTTAAATTTTCACATGAAATGTGTCTTTATTACGGACTCATTGGAGAATTCATCTCTAACTGAAATGCTGATAGAAGTTATTACACAGAAAAGGTGAAACAACTGAGAAAAAAATTACCAGAGAGAGGTGATATTCATTCAAGTGTTCCGAAAGATCTCAAGAGTTGATATATCCAAACTGTTAATTGTTGTGTGTATCCTCCCACTTAAAACCAACTATCAAAGTTGTTTGTGTGGTGCCAGTGTTTTAAGATGTTTCCAGGGAAGATCAAGAAATTATGGATCAAACAGGCGGATATCTGTCCTGTGAAAATGGGCAGAAACTGTTTTGAAGAAGAAAATTAGAGGAAACATGGATAAAAATGTCCTGTTGGGGAAGCGTCAATACAGCTTTTATAAAGTGAAGGGCTCATTAATCTCTTGGAGTTCTTTGAAGGCAAGATGCGTGTAGACATGGAAGATTAGTCTGGAGAGATTTTCCAAAAGCATTTGACAAAGTCCCTTTTCAAATATTGAAGTTACTATTAAATTTTTAGCCTTTTAAAATTCTTAGCTCTTCTCTGATAGCTGGAGTAAATATTGAACTTAACCTGATGTTCCAACAGGAAACGAACTGTTAAGACAGTTGCTTGTCTTGATTTTTGCATTAGGGTATGTTCTTCCAGTAAGTGGATTAAAGATAGTAGGTATAGCTCCAGCAACTTTCATCTAGCTAACATAGCTAAGTACTCTTGAAGATGGATGACTTAATGATTTGCAAAGATCATCAAGGCGTGAGGTATGTGTGCGCTTAGAGCTTAAACAATTTTCTCGGTCTTGGTGGTGGATTGTTACAATGTGTGTTAAAACAGTAACTTCCAGAGTTGGCAATATAGATGCAATATTTACATACTGATAACACACAGTATCTCACTATTTCTGTTATTGCCTCTGGCTTTGCACAGTATGTTTACTTTCATTATCTAGTCTCTGCAGGGTTAGAACTGTATTTAGGTAATAAATTGGTACAGTTCAGTGGTGAAGAGATCTAAGGGAAAACATGCATCGTTCATTGCAATTTAATGTTTCAAATAGCCCAGGTAATGTTTTTTTACATGTTGAATAAGTTATGGTAACTGTAGATCCCGGCTTTTGAGGTGAATTTAAATAGTTACTGGTTGTGTAGTTGTTAGCCTGTCACAAAAACTGATGGAAAACCAAGTATTGATGGAAAATATAGTGAATAGCTTGGGCAGCTTCTTCAAAAAGAGTTGTTACTTATTATTAGTTTTTATTTTCCTGTTTTATAACAGGCCAGTCATTCTAAATTGAAGGTTGCAATTACACTTCCAAAAACAGATCTGCAGATGATAACCTCAGTTTATGTTGGGCTTTTCAGTCCACAGGGGCAGAAACAAACGTCTAATTTTGGATATTCAGGCTCCAGTGCCAAATGTTGTAAAGTGTGAGCTGTTTTATATTGATTGAAAAGCTCCGATAATGACAACTTGATGCTTCTGGGAAGTCAAGATTTCTTCATTTTTTGTTAAGACAATGAATGGTGAAGGTTTTTGTGTCCTCTCACTAATCCCATTAAGGCTAATGGCTGACTCACAGTATTCATAAGAGCATAAAATAATAGGACTACTTAGAAAGAGGAGTTCATCTAGCTTACTGTCCTGTTTCTAATGTAGTGCAATGCAATGTTTATGGAAGAGTGTAAAAATAGGTCAGATGCATAGCAGCATCTCCTAAGTGTGCTACATATTTCCAATAGTAGTTCTCTTTTTTTTTCTCAATAAATTCTTAATCTTCTGTTTGTCTTTTTGACTCTCTTGTGTAAAAAATTGTGGTTATTGGAACTGTTCCTGATAGTTTTCACTTCAAAAATAACAGTTATTGAAGTTAGCTTCAGAAATACCATTTTTTTCACAAGGATGACAAAAATTTCTGTTTCTTTTAACAGATATAGGATATTTTTCTTTCATATACGTGTACTTCCTTATTGTCCAGTTTTTACATAATGTTTTCATTCTATCAGCTTTAGTTTAAGAATTATGAAAACCATTTTGTTGTAACAGCCACAGTGTCAGGAAAGCAAGGAGAAATGACTGTTGTATTTAAAAGATTTTAATGTCCTTGTGTGCATAGTTTGGAAGAGAGCTGCTGATTATTTTATTTACTGTGTCTTGAACCCAGTCTTTCTCAAATACTTCACTCATGCAGAATTAAGGAAGAATGTAAGAATTTTTAATGGAGAACTTGTAGATTGTTTGTTCTTTGGTAAATTTTCTTGAATTGTGGGAAATCTAATTTGTTTTGGGACACTGCGGAATTAAGAACAGATGATGTCCTATTTTTTTCTTGGGCCTACAGAATTAGTTTGGGTAAGTGGATTTCATCTCTCATGCTTCTGCACTACATTATGGCATAGCCTTAACTTGATTCTCTCTGAAGACAAAAAAACCTGTTCCGTGTATGTGGTTCCTAGAATATAAAACATCTCAACAAGAGCTGAGAGAGGAAAGGAATGCTGAAAAAGTGAAACCTTGAGTTTATTCATATGTTTGTCCCACTTGTGGGGACGTACTGCCACTGTCAGTTAGGTACAGCATTACATTTGTATCATAATACGCCAGTGAGTTCGGGAAGCATAATTTGTCTTGGAATAGACATGTTTTAATGTCTAAAGGGAAACATAACACTTAATGATATCATAATATATGATGTATATTATGGTCAAGGGATGTGATCCTTTCCCTCTATTCAGCACTGGTGAGGCTACGTCTGGAGTACTGTGTCCATTTCTGGGTTCCCCAGTACGAAAGAGACATGGGCATACTGGAGAGAGTCCAAGAAAGGGCCACAAAGGTGATGAAAGGACCGGAGCATCTCTCGTGCGAGGAAAGGTTGAGAGAGCTGGGACTGTTCAGCTTGGAGAAGAGACGATTCGGGAGATCTCATCAATGTTTATAAATCCCTGAAGGGAGGGTGCAAAGAGAATAGGGCCAGGCTCTTCCAGTGATGCCCAGTGACAGGGGAAGATGCACGACATGAAACACAGGAGGCTCTGTGTGAACATCAGGAAACACTTTTTTACTGTGAGGGTTACTGAGCATGAGAACAGGTTGCCGAGAAAGGTTGCGGAGTCTCCACCCTTCAAGATAATCAAAAGCCATACGGACATGGTCCTTGGCAGCCTGCGCTAAGTGGCCCTGTTTGAGCAGGGGGAGTTGGACTAGATGGCCTCCTGAAGTCCCTTCCAACTTCAATGACAATGTGTTTCTGTGCTAAATTTATTTTCTTGCATAGTTGGAGAAATAATTTCTAAGTTAGACAATATGTTTGCTAAAAAACTGCTTTGAACAAATTTAGTTCGATGGGAGGAGTCCTCTGTGTGTACAGAAGTAGCCTTTAGCAGCTTTGTTTTCTTATCTTGGCACTTTGGACTAAACATGGATAATAGAAATATCAGTTCTTCATTATAGAGCAGCTTTGGACTGTCTGGGCAAAACAACATATGATTTTTATCTATAATGAAGTTGTTATTGATTGTTGTCTTGAGCCAGAAAGATCAGTTCTAAAAATTTCTTTTGATTGGAGATGCCAGCTTTGCAAAAATCCTTATTCACATAGAATCACTGAGGTTCGAAGGTACTTCTGGAGATCCATCTGGTCCAGCTGTCTTGCCCAAAGCAGGGTCAGGTAGAGCAGGCTGTCCGGACTGTGTCCAGTTGGGTGTTGACTATCACCAAGGACAGACTCCACAACCTCGCGGGGCAACCTCTTCCAGTGTTTGACCACCCAAGATCCCCACTGAGCCTTCTCTGCCCCAGGAAGGCTGGAGAATCCCTGCTCTCTCAGCCTCTCCTCATATGAAAGATGCTCCAGTCCATTCATGAATCACCTTTGTGGCCCTTGCTGGACTCTCACCAATATGTCTGTATCTCTCTTGTACTGAGGAGCCCAGACCTGTATGCAGCACTGCAGATGTGACCTCATGAATGCTGCCAAGAGGGGTAGGATCCCCTCCCTCAGTCTTCTGGCAATGCATCTCCTTCGCTATGTCCCAACTTCTTGTCCACCAGGACACNGTTCTTTGGTAAATTTTCTTGAATTGTGGGAAATCTAATTTGTTTTGGGACACTGCGGAATTAAGAACAGATGATGTCCTATTTTTTTCTTGGGCCTACAGAATTAGTTTGGGTAAGTGGATTTCATCTCTCATGCTTCTGCACTACATTATGGCATAGCCTTAACTTGATTCTCTCTGAAGACAAAAAAACCTGTTCCGTGTATGTGGTTCCTAGAATATAAAACATCTCAACAAGAGCTGAGAGAGGAAAGGAATGCTGAAAAAGTGAAACCTTGAGTTTATTCATATGTTTGTCCCACTTGTGGGGACGTACTGCCACTGTCAGTTAGGTACAGCATTACATTTGTATCATAATACGCCAGTGAGTTCGGGAAGCATAATTTGTCTTGGAATAGACATGTTTTAATGTCTAAAGGGAAACATAACACTTAATGATATCATAATATATGATGTATATTATGGTCAAGGGATGTGATCCTTTCCCTCTATTCAGCACTGGTGAGGCTACGTCTGGAGTACTGTGTCCATTTCTGGGTTCCCCAGTACGAAAGAGACATGGGCATACTGGAGAGAGTCCAAGAAAGGGCCACAAAGGTGATGAAAGGACCGGAGCATCTCTCGTGCGAGGAAAGGTTGAGAGAGCTGGGACTGTTCAGCTTGGAGAAGAGACGATTCGGGAGATCTCATCAATGTTTATAAATCCCTGAAGGGAGGGTGCAAAGAGAATAGGGCCAGGCTCTTTCCAGTGATGCCCAGTGACAGGGGAAGATGCACGACATGAAACACAGGAGGCTCTGTGTGAACATCAGGAAACACTTTTTTACTGTGAGGGTTACTGAGCATGAGAACAGGTTGCCGAGAAAGGTTGCGGAGTCTCCACCCTTCAAGATAATCAAAAGCCATACGGACATGGTCCTTGGCAGCCTGCGCTAAGTGGCCCTGTTTGAGCAGGGGGAGTTGGACTAGATGGCCTCCTGAAGTCCCTTCCAACTTCAATGACAATGTGTTTCTGTGCTAAATTTATTTTCTTGCATAGTTGGAGAAATAATTTCTAAGTTAGACAATATGTTTGCTAAAAAACTGCTTTGAACAAATTTAGTTCGATGGGAGGAGTCCTCTGTGTGTACAGAAGTAGCCTTTAGCAGCTTTGTTTTCTTATCTTGGCACTTTGGACTAAACATGGATAATAGAAATATCAGTTCTTCATTATAGAGCAGCTTTGGACTGTCTGGGCAAAACAACATATGATTTTTATCTATAATGAAGTTGTTATTGATTGTTGTCTTGAGCCAGAAAGATCAGTTCTAAAAATTTCTTTTGATTGGAGATGCCAGCTTTGCAAAAATCCTTATTCACATAGAATCACTGAGGTTCGAAGGTACTTCTGGAGATCCATCTGGTCCAGCTGTCTTGCCCAAAGCAGGGTCAGGTAGAGCAGGCTGTCCGGACTGTGTCCAGTTGGGTGTTGACTATCACCAAGGACAGACTCCACAACCTCGCGGGGCAACCTCTTCCAGTGTTTGACCACCCAAGATCCCCACTGAGCCTTCTCTGCCCCAGGAAGGCTGGAGAATCCCTGCTCTCTCAGCCTCTCCTCATATGAAAGATGCTCCAGTCCATTCATGAATCACCTTTGTGGCCCTTGCTGGACTCTCACCAATATGTCTGTATCTCTCTTGTACTGAGGAGCCCAGACCTGTATGCAGCACTGCAGATGTGACCTCATGAATGCTGCCAAGAGGGGTAGGATCCCCTCCCTCAGTCTTCTGGCAATGCATCTCCTTCGCTATGTCCCAACTTCTTGTCCACCAGGACACCCAGGTCCTTTTCTCTGAAACTGCTTTCCAGCCAGTCAGCTTCCAGCCTGTACTGGGCCATGCATGAGGTCATGCCTCTCCAGGTACAGCACTTGGCACTTCCCTTTCATGAACCCTTTTCCTGGGGTTCCTCTCAGACCACTTCGCCAGCTTCTCACAGTCCCTCTGAGTAGCAGCACAGCCACCTGCTGTATCCAGTGTCCTCCAAGTTTTGTATCTTCTGTCAACTTGCTGAGGATGCGCTCTACTCCATCATCCAGGCAACAGATGAAGATGTTTAAACAGTAGTAGCTCTGGTGTCAACCCCCGGGGCACACCACTGCTGACTGTCCTCCAGATGGCCTTCACGCTGCTGGTCACAGTGCTTTCGGCCTGGCTGCTCAGCTAGTTTTCGTCCCACCTCACTGCCCACTGATCTGGTCTCTGCTTACTTCCTTAGTTTGTCTGTGAGGATGCTACGAGAGACAGTGTTGAACGCCTCAGTAAATTTGAAATAAAAAGCATCCACTGCTCCTTCCTTCTCCACCAAGCCAGTCACCTCACTGCAGAAGGCTGTCAGGTTGGTTAAGTGCAATTTCCCCTTTGTAAATCCATGCTATCTTTTCCCAATCACCTTCTTGTCCTTCATGTGTGTGGAAATGGTTTCCAGGAGGATTTACTCCACCACCTTCCCAGGGACTGAAGTGAGGCTAACTGGCCTGTAGTTACTTGGTCCTCCCTCTTACTCTTCTTGAAGATAGGAGGGAAATTTGCTTTCTTCCAGTACTCAGGAACATTCTCTGATTGCCTTGAGCTTTCAAAGATAAACGAGAGTTGCCTTGTGATGACATCAGTTGGCCCCCTTAAGACTGGTGTGTACATACCACATATACATCTCTGCTTTTGATGAAATTGCCATTAAACAAGACTCAGCGTATCTATTGCCAATCCATATCTACTTTACCTAACAGGAATTACTGAGCTCTTGAACTGGCTGTTTTCGTTCTGTGTTAATTTCTAAAATTTCGCTGGGATTTGAAGGAAAACCTTAAAAGAAAAATAATAAAAATCAGTTCTGCTGGGGCATTTGCAGGTTTTTTCCTGTCTCTTCACTTGTGAGTAGTAGTCGTCAAAAAGCTATAATCTCTGAAAACTGTTCAGCTATCTTTATTCAGTCATCCTTTCCTTGCGACTTAGCAAGGTATACTTCATATATTCTAAAGCTCTGCAAAGAGGTCTTCTGGAAGACTGTAACTTGAGCTCGGGACAGAGAAGAATATACTGTTCTCTTAAGAATATATTTCTCTTAAGTTGCTACTTCGCAATCACTTCAACATATTTCTTTGCTGTGTGTCACACCTTTTTGAACTTGAGGACCCTTTACTCTTGCAAACTGTGTAGCCCCTCATCTAGTGGTGCTAGCAGTCCCAAGGGTGGTGGGTGTAAGGTTTTTATCAAGTTTTGAACTGAGCTCAGTAACATGAACATGAGTCACCTGCTTGTTAGAAGTCCACATCTGTTGTTTATAGCAGTGCTGGTTAAAAGTTGGACATTTCAGAATGCTTTCAGTGTGGTGTCCACAGTCTTAGAACAATTCATTTGAGTTCTGAGGTTTAGTATGAGTTCACAGTCTGATTTTCCAGTCATTTCCTTCCTCGTTGCTAGAACACCATTCTTCTCCAGTGGAAAATCAAAGGCAGTATATGTAATTCAAAACAACTCTATACAACGTCAGATCAAGCTGACCATGAAAGTTGCCACTGAAAGGACTAAGAACAATTCTTTCGCTTGTGCCAGTGCCACAGTTTATACATATATTTAATTAGAACTGACCATATTTTATTTGAGTTTCCCAGTACGTATAGTAGTTCTTGAGAACAGAAGTGTTTATATGCTGTCCCTAGTGTTGTGGTTTGGGGCGGATTGGCCCAATCAAGCGGAATGACAGATGCTCCGTCTCTCCTGCCCTGCTTTGAAGAGAGGCAGGAAAGAGAGAAAAAGAGAGACTTAAGAGTTCAGAAGGAACTAAACTACTTTAATGAAATATTAATAATAAACTAATAAAAAGAAAATAATGAAATATATACAAAACTGCATCAAGCTCCCAGGATGACAGTCACGTCACCAGCAGGCACTTAGGAAGTCCCAGGCTGGACTTTGTGACAGATGGGAACTGGGTTCTGCATCTGGATTCAGGATCGGGGTCAAAGGCAGACAAACAGACGGAGTCCTCCTTGGACACCGGCCATTGAAGAAAGAGGAGCTGACCCTTTGATCCCTCAGCTTTTATACTGAGCATGATGCAGATGGGATGGAACACCCTGTTGGTCAGTTTTGGGTCACCTGTCCTGTCAGCTCCTCCCCACAGGTGGGACCCCTCTGTGCTTTTCTGCTTCCAGCCCCCAGCGGGGCAAATAACAAAGCTGGCTGCCCTTGGGTGTTACAGCAATAAGTACAAGCGAGAGCCTTTCTGCATACCTTTCCTTGGCATAAATTATAAATAATCAGGTCTGATCACTCTGAGAGCGAACAGTTTTCTGCACAACATGCTGTTAATTCCAGCAGTTAGAGGAGGCCTGGCTAAAAAGTAAAGTTACTGAACAAAATAGGTCCTTTTTTACCTCAAACCCAGGACATCCATCAGAGTTCTTTTTCTTGCCGTTATTGCCTGGGGCAATGGTAGCAACTTCTGACCCTCTCTGGGTAACACACATCTTTTGAAATGGTGCGGATACTATTAGCAGTTTATGTATTGTAGTTTGGGATGCCCTGTGTTTGGTTTCCTTTTTTATGAAGTGCAATTTGGTAATGGTGCTATTTGCACTATTCTGGACTTAATAAAATGGCTGGCAGTTGCAAATTACATTTTTATTACTGCTGTTAAGAGCACCGGTTTGGCCACTGAATGCTAAACTGTTCAGAAACGGTGTAGTTTGTGGTTTCAGAATTATATCTAGTATGTGGAGAATTGAGGTTAACGGAGAATGTGCGTGGCACTTTGTGGAGAGCCATTTTAATAAAGATTTGGTTGACACCTGCTGTAAGTATGGTTTCACTTTTGCTATTGGAATGTTGGTCTAACAGTATTAGCCGCAGATATTCACAGATTGCAAAATGTAAATATGTAGTGTGCTTTACTTGCTAGAAATAAAGTTCATCCTTGTCCGTGAATGTATTTTCTCCCACTGAGTTTCATCAGCCAGACACGGTTTATGATTGGCTGGTTTTTCTATTTAAAAATGCAGCTAATGTCTCTCTTGCTGTGCTGCCAACCAGTTCTGCATGCTGAGTAACTAATAAATCCTGGGGTTTTTTTAAGATTTCTGTCTCAATGTCTGTATTCTTTGTTATATGTAATGTTTAAAATATGTCAATTGATATCTTTTTCCTAAGCTGGGGGCATAAACAGAATATCTGTCTTCTACCAGACGCCTGGTCTCTATGAGCCTAGTAGAAATAGATCTTTACTTGTTCAAATTCAGCTGAAATTGAATGAATGTTCTCAAATGCATGCGTGTGTACATACGTGTGAGCACTTTCATACATGCATGGACATACACAGTGTTAGTTCTTAGCACTTATCTCTTTCCTAAAAAACCAAAACAGACTTCAAGCTCTGCAACATAAAAAATAAGCCTAAAGGGACCTGTATATTCCGCTTTTTGTCTCTCTTAATGATATATTTGATTTTGCTGAGAAAGAGGATAGATACATTTTTTAAGTGTATGAGTTTTTCACTTGGTTTGTGAAGACAGCCTCATTGGTGGTGAGCGGTACCAATATTGTCAACACAGTCCCATCAGTTTGAAGGAAGAATTGTTTTGATTTCTATCCGTTGTCATTATGCTTTTTAAGGCAGGGACAATATGCAATAATACAGGTCTCTAATCCTCACTGAGAACTCTGGACTAATCATTTTGTGTCTATTTCTAAACCCCCTTAAGAGTAATTTAAATACTTTTTTACATCCTTCTTGGCATTTATCCTTTTGTTAGAATTCCTGACAGTTTTTCTGATAACTAGGTAAAATGGTTGCATGATTTAACAAATAGAATTTGATGAATAGATCAAACTGTCAGCCTGGCCTCTGCAAAAATGTGGTGACTTAAAGGCTTATCAAGCGTACCATTCTGCATTTCCTATTTTCCATTGACCAGAAAAATTAGGAAGATAGTCCAGTATGTAGTGAGTACCAGAGCAGTTTGCTGGTCATACTAAGATTGGAGTGGCTTGGGGGGAGTAGGAATTGAAGCGGGAGTTGAAGCAATACCAGCAAGCGTTACACATTCTATATGTAAAATATATCTGTTGGATATTTTAAATCTTTACTTCCAAAAAACCCCCCATAGGTTAGAGATGATAATTAATATTGTAAAAGGCTTGCTAGAAAGTCTAGCTACTAAACTTCTTATAGTATCTGTTCTTTTCTTAGAGTAGGCATGAGTAATTTGCAATACATTTTTAATGATCAGCTGGTAACTGGTTGTTGCCTATTAAGTTTGTTTGCATTTCTCTTTCCATTGTTGTTACTGATGATATTATCAAGGTTGGCTGTGGTTAGCAAAGACCTGCTTATTGATTGGCTTGATCAGTATAGACTAGTCTAATATATACTGGACTCTACCTGGTCTTTCTCTTCAATTTCCACAGCTAATTTGCCTTGAGAGTTTCATTTCTCATTCTGCTGCAGACATACTGTTTTTCACACTGAAGCTCCTGCTGGCTCATCATTTTCTACTTTGCTTTTATACCAAGCACACACATACATCCAAGTATCGTTTGGATCAGGCTAATTTTCTGTTTAAATATAACCATTTATATTCAGTTGTGCCATATGCTGTGTCTACCAAAAATCTTTCAGTCTCTGTTAAAATCTACATGAATGTTTTCATGATGTTACAATTTTGGCTTGAACACCAGAAAGAATTGATATGTTCAAACACTCCATAAGAGTCATTTAACAAATAGCTGAATTCACTAAAAGGTGACTGCATGGTGAAAAGCAGTATAAGAATAAAATTATAATGAACTGAAAGGGGGCCTGCAACAAAGCTGGAGAGGGACTTTTTACAAGGGCATGTAGTGATAGGACGAGGGTAATAGCTTCAAACTGGAAGAGGGTAAATTTAGATTAGATCTCAGGAAGAAATTTCTCACCATGAGGGTGGTGAGGCACTGGAACAGGTTGCCCAGGGAAGCTGTGGAGGCCCCATCCCTGGCAATGTTCAAAGCCAGGTTGGATGAAGCTTTGAACAACCTGGTGTAGTGGGAGATGTCCTTGCCCACGGCAGAGGGTTTGGAACTAGATGATCTTTAAGGTCCCTTCCAACCTAAATGATTCTATGATTCTGCAATTCTATGATAATACTGTTACTTTATCCATCAAACACAACTACAAGGTGACACCTACTCGTGCACACAGCATACTGCTCCCTTATTTCTTTAGTGAATGACATCAACAAAATCGGGGTCTACCATAATATTGGCAGTGGCAATGAACCCCTGAGTTATTGCTGGCTCAGCTAATTTTGCTTAGTGGTGCTGTTAATCTGCTGTTAATAGTGGGTAAGGTGTGAAGCAAAGTCCTTACTTCCCCGTACATACCCTAGGCTGAAAAATCTGCACGGTTCCGTCTTAATTGGTGTGCTTTCAGCTGAGCTTCCATGAAAGGCTTTTTGTTTAGAAAGATCAGGTAAAGGAATCACTTATTTTTCCTTATCCTGCAGTCCCAGCCTCGAGTGATTTGTTTCCCTCCATAGAGTGTTATCTCATATATATGTACACATCAAGCCACAGAAAGGGAAAATGTAGAGGAACAAATCTGGAAAAGCAATGGGATGATCCCTAGGAAAGAGGAAGCAGTGGGTGGTGAGTGGTCATCATCCTGAATGTCTGAGTGAGTGAGGAAGGGGAAACCTGCATCCAGGTTATCTCGCCCAAGCCACCAAAAGTTAATTACCTGGTAAATAATTGTATAATTTCCACTTGCTTTGATAGGCAGTGAACTATGGAGTAGACATTTTACTTCAATGCTCACAGATCACAGCCCAAAATCATCATATTTTTTTATGTCTTTATGTCACATTTAGAGCACTTCTCTGCCTGGTCATGACCAGCAAAATGAATGTATTCATTATGTTAACAACAAGTATTAGATTATTGACTTGAGTTCAAATTTAAGCATCTTTCACAGATTAAAAATTTTCAGTTAAAATTTAATTTTACTGATATTTCTTTATGTTTCAATTTATGTTCTCTACAGATGATTCAGACCATAAGGACTCTAGTTGAAAATACAGATAGCTTATACGAGAAGATAGTGCAGTGTCAGAAAGCAGGTAAGTACAAGCTGTTTTTTAAAAATGTTATGAAGAACTGCATTTTTCTTTATTGCCCCAAACTTTTAATTGAGCTTATTTTTTCAACCATAGTAAAAAAAAAGCAAAAACAAGCCAAACCCCACCACCAACAAAACAAACAAACAAAGAGAGATGGTTGTAATTTAGGCGCCTACAATAACAGTAAAAAGGGCATTTCAAATCGTAGAAATCAAAGATCCATAGAACTTGTCTTTGGGAATCATGAGCATTTTATATTTGGACAGTAGCTTGTCAATATGGTCACTTCCACAAATGCCAACATAGGATTGCAGGAAAGAAAGTGAATGATCTTCCTTCACGATGAAATATTTTAACCATTTACTCCCATCTCCTCTTTCAATATCTGAGAACTTTTCCTCTTTTGTTGTGGTAGGCTTAATGTCTTCAAGAGCCTTGGTGAACTACCTTGCCTTATGATAATTACATGACAGTAGTTCAGATATTCCATTCCTGCATTTTTCTAGTTCTGTTGGGTGGATACCCTCTGGTTCTGCTGATTTGTTACTATTTTATATATTCAGAGTAAAACTGATTTTGCAGACAATTACATGTATCTTCTGTGGGAGGCTTTTCAAAGCACATGGATGAAGAAAGTATTTTTTTTAAAATATTGTTATGACATACTGGTCCAGCGGATTCTCTGGAGTTTTTCCTGTTTCTGATACATATTTGAAGCAATTTCTAGTTAGTTCTTTATCCCTTCACAAATTGCCTCTTTTTCACCGGATTGTGAAATGCCATCACATTGTAATGGCTTTCTTATATGACCATGACTTTGGGTTTTGAAGGTTTCCCTCTTCCTTTGAATAACATCTCTGACCTTGCTGTTTAATCATGCTTGTTTTCTTTTGGTCTTTCTTTAGTATTTTTTAAGCAATGTTATAAATTTACTCAGTGTAGTGATGCATCACATTTTGCATCAGAAACAGGAAATCTGCCTGAGAGTCAGTCAAAGCGTCTACAACCATGTCTTGCGTGACTCAATGCAAACAAAAGCTTTTTATATACAAATACATTTTTTCTATCTGATATTCAGCATCCTGCTGCTCCCATCATCTTCCACGATTTTCTTCCATTCTTTGATCTGCTTCTCTGCTCTCCTATAAATTTCAATCTCTTTTCTTCATTCTCTTTTCCCGAAAGGAAAAAAAGATAATTCTTTTCCACCCTCAACCTTCCTTTACAAACTCTTTTCTGTTAGCAGTGTTGTCCAACTCAGATCAGCAGCAGGAAGCCTTACTCACTCTGAATTTCTAGGTCTCCTCTTTATTCACAGCACACATTCCTCAGACTCTGTGAACTTTAGTCAAACCATAGAACTGTCAAAATACTTGAAAATTTTAATTTGTCTTACTTACTTCAAGCTGTCAAACAGAAATAATCATAAATGCCATGAGTGACAAAATACTGTTTCATAGATCTTGTTGGTAGATGCAGAGATTTATCTAAAATACCAAACTCAAAATATATCATTCTACCATAAGGACCTTGTCTTGTAGACCTGTATCCTTATTTCTTGAATCATCTCCCATTTTTTGTGGTGAAAGTACGTGATATTTTTTTAGTTTCATCAGTGTCTCAAGCAGTTTAGATCCCTGGTTAGAGGTAAGGCAAAAGCTGATTGCCTGTTTTACCTCATATTTTAGAATTGTTGCCCTTCAGAAAAGATTGTTTTCTACTAGCTCATATGGATTCCAGTAAACTTCCATATGTTGTATTTTCTGGAGTCTTACAACATTATTTTACATGAAATGCAGCTGAGTCCAAGAATCTTTTGTTTAAGAAATGCTAAAGACTTAAAGCCCATGCTAAATAGCGGAGATTTTGATCTCATTTAAATGAGAAACCTCCAGCATGGTGACATAAGCCTAAGTATGGATTATGTAATGGATCCTGCTATTTAGGGCAGCTTTAGCCCTGCAGGGTCAAGGTACTTTTTAAGATGAATGAGCTGAATTGAATTACCTTTTAACATCAATGGTTTTCAAAGATTTTCTTACGACTAATTGATCTCATGATCTCAGTAAATGCTACTCTGTTTAACTCTGAGTAAAAGATTATACGTTTTCCTATGTAGTGTCTTGATAGGGAAAAAGCAAAATTATGTCTTTGGGCTTTTTTGTACTGTGGCTCAAAGAGTGAAAAAGCTGCTAAAATAAGAAGGAATACTTAAGCTGCGAATGAGGAGTAAAATTTTGTTGTCATGAACAGGCTAATAAGAGAAGTCTGTTAAATAGACAAAGTGGACTTGCTCTACTAAATTGCTTTCTAAGTCAAGTTTAATAATTTAACTGTTGAATAAGCAAAGATATGATTCTTGAGATGGCTCTTTTCAGAATTCTGGTTCTTTGCTGTTAATATTCTCTAAGAATATTTAATTGTAAACTTCTCTCCTTATTTTGGTTCTGCAAAATTAAACCATATGAAAAAACTTCTCTGTTTTCTTCATATCAGCATATTAATTTCAGCTCAATACATTCTGTTCTTAATTAAATACTTATCAAAAGCATTTTAGATACATTAACTAATGAAAATATATGGGAACACAATATTGCTTTGGTTCCCACTGTACTTCTAATACCTAACAGAATTAAGAAAAAAATCTGCATAGCTTCAAAATGGTTGCAGTGCCATTTATTTTGTTGCTATTAAGACAGCTAAAGATCTTGCAAGAAAATAGAATGTAGGTGCTAAAGGGCATTTAAAGATAATCCAGTCCATCCCCTTAATCTGTTAAAGACCTAAAATGCCCCTGTATGTTCTCTAGAGTAAAGAATTTGTATGTCCGGGTCACCTTACCTCATTCCTAGCCTCCTTTGTACCCAACTCACATAATTCTTGTACTTCTCTTTAGAATCTTCCATTGCATTCTTTTGCTTTGTAATTTAAATTCTGCCTGAGCTCATCACTGGTTAAAAGAGAGAACCACAGCTTAGGAATTCAATTTGGTGTTCAGCAGTGGGAGCTCAAAAGGACACGTGATATTTACAAGTATTCATTAAATGATCAGGAGGGCAAATAATGAGCGAACACAGTTTGCTGGTGACAAAGGATTATTGAACGTAATCAAATGTAGATATGACTGCGAAACAACACAGGAGAATCTTGGGACGCTGAGAATTATAAAACAATGTGTGAAATGTAACAACACTAAGGGTAAATTAATGTGGGTAGGGGAAGAAGTAGCCTTGACAATACCTACAAGAAATGGTCTCTAAGGTTGGGGTTTTTTTAATTCAGGAAATTAAGTTATTGTATACAGTTCTAACAGTATCAATTTACTATTAATATCATGCATAAATACACATTCCAGGTTTTTTTTTTTTATGGTCATTTGTGCCGTCAGAACTCTTCTTCAGGGTCCTGTCTCTGGGATCTCAACTATCATACTATCACAACTATCATCTCAACTATCCTATCCTTTTCTCTGAGTTTGACTTTAGTCAAAGTTTTGCTTTATATACGTCATTTTCCTGGCTGTTGTTTTGATGTCTGTCCCTATATTCATTTCTCCACTTTTTTCTCATTGTGTGTCAGGACTGAGTTGCTTTTGCTTTTCTTGTGTTTGCTCATTTGGTAGCGAGAGTTTCCACTGCCCGATAGATTGTCAGCCATCGTCATGCTTGCTTTCATGTTGTCCCACAGGCTCACTGTAAACATCCACCAAGCTACTTCCTTTGAACTGGTTTTTAAAATTATCCCACAAACATAGTTAGATTGACACATGTCCTCCTACTACCCTAACCAAAATAGTTTTCATTGCTTCCTTGTTCTCCCCACTCTTTCTTTATCCATCTGTTACCTTTTTTCCTCATACTCAGATTCTAAGTTGTTGGAGCAGGGACTGTCTTATTTATTCCATCTGTACAGTGACTAAACCAGCAGGGACTTAGTTTATTGAATACTGCAAGTAGTAAAAGACATAAAATCAGTACATTTTCTAACATGTATTCCAAAGCAGTCCTTCAGTGGTGTCAGAAACAGGATACAGTTTTGAGAAAGGAAAGATCCAGACATTCTGGATGCTGTCAAAGATAAACGCAGTGCACATTATCCATTGGGAAAAAGTTACGTCTTGGCTGCATGCAGAAAAAGATGATGATGATGGCCATACAAGCACTGCAGATACTTCTTGTAGTTCAAAATCAAAGTAATAAAATCAATTTTGTCCTAATAGCTATAATTTTCAGTTCCCCTGTTACTGCTTAAGCCTTTCAGCTTACGTTTACAGACCTGTTTCTTTTAGTTTTTGTCCCTGTTATTTGCAATCTAACTTGGTCTTAGACTTGGGGTCCACCAAAACAAAGTGTGCAATATGCAGAAAAGGTTATTCTGTGTTATATGTCATGTTCAGATTAGATAATCCCTTAATGGAGGAAAAGGAATTGACATAATTAAATCTTGAGGAGCACTTTTAACTGGGTATATAGGCATACAACTGAGTTTTTATGAAAAAATGAAAAGGAATGACAAGATTAGTTGTTCCTGACATTTTTGTAGTTACCCCTGCTGTGAGAGTTTGCAGTCTTCATTGTCTGGATACTACGGAGTTTACACAAGTTCTGCAGAACTTGTTAACCCATGTCTTCTGAAATACTGTCTCTCATCAGCAAGTCTTGACTTTTGATTTGAGGCCGCTGCATTTAAACCGTGGCTTCCTATGTGAGGTAGTGAAGAAGTGCTGCTTTATCCATTACCATTGGACTTCATAACTGAGCAATATTTAGTGTCTTTGCATCAGTAGGACATGCTGATCTTCAAGTTACATCTTGGAATTGTGTACTTTACTGCGTTTTTCAGGAAGTTTGCTGTTAAAACTAAGCAATCTATAATATTTACCACCATTGCATAAACTCTCCAACATCACCTGTTATTAATAAAATAGCATTTTCAGGCCCCTCTCAGCCAGTGCCCATTCTTCTGAAATACCTACTTTTCTGTTTTTGCTCCTTGTTCCCATTTTTTCTAGGACAGCTATCAAATTGTTTTAATTCCTTTATCCATACTTGTCACAACATCATTGTGAAGAATGACACAACAGACTGTCTCCGATAGCTAAGGAAAGGTGTGAATAAAGGGCATATTGGGTGGAATCCTTTTCCTCAAGTCTCTTAACTTTATTTCTTTATTCAGTCCATTATTTTACCTGTTTTGGGATTTTTTCTCTTTTACTCTAGCTGCTCCCTTTTTTCTTCATTTTTTCTTCCTATTTGTCCTTTTCCACATTTGGGGGAAGGAGGGAGTGAAGAATTGCCCTTAGATGAACTAAGGTAGCATGGGTGAATACATGATCGATCTTTTTTCTTTATGTTTGAGTCTCTCCATTGTTATTCACACCAGACATACACCACATACCATATTTTTCATATATTGCTCCTGGTACTTAGCTCAATATATGAAAAATATGGGGAATTTGATCTGTTTTGCACAAGGGTGGATGATTCCTGGCTTACATCTTCCATACATCTGGATGTTCTTAATGATCTCACTTGCTGCTCTCAGGGCAAACACTTAAACTAGCGCAGACTTTTGTATTGTTCTCCTGAGTTTGCCCCTTCGTGTGAAGCCTTGCTTTTTCCTGCTGTTAATACAATTCTAGAGCAGTAAAAGATCAGTTCGTATTAATGATGACTATCTAGAGCTACAGGTTTTATCAACCTCAGTGAACAAAAATGATTGGAAAATTTGGTTATGTACTGGAAATCAGAATAAAGTTGTAAGGCGCTAAAATAGAATCCTGGATTTTAAATAGCCTTTCCCAGTACAGAGATATTTACAAAATTAATCCGTTATATTAACTTGTAGGTCATATTTTTTAGCAGTTGCCTTCTACATGGTAAAATGATTAGAGGCAGGATTAATTATATCCTTTAAAATATAGAGAAGTATACTAGAGTGCACAAATGCACCAGCCATTTTATGTACTGAGATGGGCTCAAATGCTACACTGTTATCCTAACTACAGTCTAATCCAGAACAGGAGGAAAGGATGAGGAGTCTGTTTATTCCCCCATGGACTATCTGTGTCTACATGTGGCAACATAACTAGTACAGCAGCTGCTGACTGAGACTAGCCAACAGTTCCAACCTATCCATAGATGACAGTTTAAAAAAAGCAGAGTTAGTAAATCGTTAGTGTGGTTGAAAGACAAGTTTTGTAATATGTGTTATTAGCTAAAGCGCTGAAAAGTTGAACAGACTTTCAGATATACATTCCCCGTCATATTTTAAACATTAGCAACAAACAATAACTGTTAGAGGTTGGGGAAATGACTCTGAGTTTAACTTACTGTGTTAATCAGGCAATTTGAAAGAAAGAAGTAACCAAGTTCTCTGGATCAGAAGGTGATATTAAAGAAAGGAGAAGTTACATTTCTGTGGAAGCGAAAGAGATAATACTTACTATTGCCAGTGAAACAACATGGACTTAGCAGGGTCTGAAGGCTGGGAGAAATTATAATGTGCCATAAATCAATGTCATTAAGTCTGCTTTCTAGCATTTAATAAAATCAGGATCTTTTTTCCTTAGACTTTCATTGTTCTTTCTTGAGGATCAAGGCAGATAAATAAAAGATGGATATGGCAGCCTGTGGAAAAAATCCTCTCCCTCGTAGCTCTGTGTTTCTGCCCTTTATAGACAGTATTAATTCATTCTCATATGTGGTAGTAGTGGCTTAACTTCAGCCACATTCAGAAAGGTAGTCTGTCTTCACAGAGGACTGTCCTTGTGGATGGAAGTTTGGGGGTGAAATACCAAGAGTCTTCTTTTCAGAGCAAATGTTTTAATATGTGAAGTCTTGGTTTTCTGTTTATTTTGTGTATGCTGTTTTGGAGGTACGGGAAAAGCGTTGGTGCGGGGGGTTTATGTGTTTTGTAGCTTGATATGCATTTTGTTGACTTTGGTATCTAAAAGGTTAAAGGTACAAAGGAGTGTTCTTGAAAGTGTTTCAGGAAGGTGGAGCTGGAACTCCTGGAAGTAACCAAGTTTTAATTAAATCAAGGCTGGATGTCACAGATGTCCTCTTTATAGATTCATAACAGCGTAAGCTTGGTGCTGCAACTGGTTCATAAAGAAGTTGGTGACCATCTTATGTCATAAGTGATTCCCTGGCATGACAGAAAGTGTCTTATGTTGAAAACTGAATTATTGTGATGGTGTGTGGAACTGAGTGAGACTGCATCAGAAGATTAAATACTAATTTAGTCCTTTCAGAGAGGATGGCTTTCAGCAGGCTGTGATGACATTGTTGTTCGGGATGTTACAATAAGAAGGTTATCTCAGGCATAGAATTTGTCTTTGCTACTTTTAAAGAATGAAAGGGCAGCAGGTACCAAAATGTATTTTAACCATCGAAATAGCGGCAGTACATGGCTGTCTGTGTCTGGGAAATGTTTCATCAGGGAGATACTGCACATTGCCAAAGAAGTTGAAATATTTAAAAAATACTGAAAAACTAATTTAGTTAATGTATTATTTCGTCAAGTATTAATCTAAATATTTTGAATACAGATAATTCTGACCTGGAGCTTCTTGAAGCTGGAGCACAGCATACTCAGAATCTGTTGGTGTGATCTGGTAGCCAGACTCCTTTCCCAATCACTTTTCTGATAAACTTTGTTTTAAGAGGAAGGTGTTTGTGAGGTTGAAATACCTGAGTATTTGAGGGGCATAATCTGAAATAAAAATATTAAGAAACTTATTTAATGCTGTAAAAAAATAAAGCCCTGACTTTCAAAGATGTGGCCAAGTGTAGCAGTTATATGTGCAGATTAAATATTTTTATGTGGAAATGAGTACTTACAGCTTAAATTCTTTCCTAGAATTCTTTCCTTTCCGATATTACCACTTAACCCACACAGTGTAGGAAGAAATATTTTAATGTATAAAGTGCTTTCTTGGATTTTTTTTCTTGTAGAGAGCAAATCTGTGTATGCAAATTGTTCACAGAAACTTTGTAAGCATTCAAGATGAGTGTACATCATAATTGAGCTGCAATATGTGGTAACCTTATCAAGAGTTATATGGTATCTTCCTTCCATTTTAAAAATATATAATGTTTATTTCAGTTTTGTAACTTATTTGTTACTCTTTTGAAAAGTATTTTGTTTGCTTTTAAATCAAAGTGCTCTACCAAGAATGAAAGAAATACATTTGGCTTGACTGAAGTGCTTACCTGCAGTATTATCAGTATGCATTTTATACAGGTATAGACAAATATTGTTTGTTACCCATTTCATATTAGGCCTAGTAGGCCTAAATTATTGCCAAAGTTTACCATTGTACCATTTCATTAATAAAGTTCTTTGTTAAGAGAAAAACCCTGTACCAGGAGGAGCCCACCTGCTGTGTAGTCATGTCTCAGCTAGGTTGTAAATCATGCTCTTGGCAAGAAAGCTTTTGTCAAAGAAAACAAACGAGTGTGTAAAGTGGAAGTTTGGCTTTAGAAATAGAGTATAGCAAGTGTTGTGCTTACCCTTTTCCTAAGGATTCCTTGAAAAATGAGTATCTCAACTCATAGTTAAATAAAAGTGATTTTTTTCCCCTTTAAACTGAGGTTGTATGCCAGGGCTTTTTGATAGTAACTCTTACAAAAACAAAGTACAGGTTTCCGAACAGTCTGAACTCCAGTCCTCCATGTTTCAGTCTCTTTTCACTTCTTGATTTTAATAAAAATATAGTTATCATCAGAGTTTTCCCACAAAGATATATGTATTGCACAGTAAAAAAGCAAAAATGTAAACACATGCAGTTCAGTGACTTAAGGCTACTTGTGTAATATATTCAATTTATATACTTGTATTAGTTTAAAAATAGCAAAATCACTTATGCTGCCTTTTATGTCACATTTTAATCAATGTCTTAAGTATACTAACTTGGAACTTGGACGGAAAGCCCAGTATTGGGAGGAATTGCTAACCAAATTTCAAAAGGTGTCATTTCTAGTTAGTAATTAAGGATAGTGAATTTCATATGAGGTCATTTGGTTTTGAAGAAATTAAGAAACTTATTTTTTCCAAGCTAAGTATAGTTGGATATGAATAACTTCCAATAGTATGTACAGTGTTGTTTCTGAATTATATCCCCAAATAAAGCTTTTTCCTGAAGCTGGCACTAGAAAGCCAACATACCCAATATGCAGGGCAGCAACAGAAATATGTCTTTGTTGTTCCAGCATTTCAAGTATCAGCAGAACAGTAAAGATGTATATTATGAGCTCATGTGCTTGTAAGTTATGAATGGTTTTGGATCTTCTGAATGTATTTAAGACAATTGAAATATTGATTAAAAATCCACGACTATAAAATAAAGCTAAGATTCTAATCTGGAAGTTATTGTGACAAGTGATGGCTCAGAGTTCTTATCAGCCCACCAAGACTTTTATTGCCTTGTTTGTGTTATTTAGGAAAGAGATTTTTGTTACTGAAGTATGTCATAGCAGTAAGACCTCCCAGTTTCTATACTGTCATATCAGTTCTTGTTTAGTTTATAGATACAAACATTCTATCAGAACACGCTGAGCATAAATTAATTCAGGTTTGATGTCTACTATGTAATATTATTTAGAGGATTCATCATGCAGCTGGTTGAGGAAACACAGGACTGGAAGGCCCTGAAGACTACTCCTGGGTACAATTTTTGGAAACTGATCATGTTGAGCTCTATTTTAAAATGAGTATGAGATTTTGATTTGAGTAATTTTCTTCTTTTCAAGGCTGCTTACAGCACCACATCTACAATGGCATAAATTTTACATAAATTCCAATTTTACTGATGGACACTTGTCTTCATATTGTCCTTTTTAGCTGAAATGATTCTTTGATGTCCAAGGTTTTACCTATTCGATGTATATGTAGAGAGCAGTTACTCCTCTTTTGGTTTTCTTTTTCCTAGGCTAACCAAGCAAATTTTTGTTAGTCTCCTCACATGCTATAGGCTTGCTCTTGCATTGATCAATTTTATAGCACTTCTCTTTTCCTCATGCTGTTTGAAGTTATTGAAAATGGGAGAAAAGAATTGTATGTAAAATTTCAGAAGAGCAGCTTGAATGGTAAGGTATTCCCAGGAGGGATGAAGAAGTGGTAAAGCCATCTAGTGCATTTCAGGATTGGGGGGGTGGCTCTGAGAGAAGGAAAAACTAAGACAATCATGAAATTCAAACTAAACTAATCAGCATTCACTGGGGAAAGAGAAAGTGATTCAGCACTGAAGGGGAAAATAATTATTTGGAAATACTGAAGGACTGCTTATGAGCATGCTTTAAAAAATATGAGTGTACTGCAGTGGAGAAGGATATGCTGCAAAATCTTTGATTATGACTGAGAAAATTTGGTGGCAGTATTTAATTGACTTTAAAAATTGCTGTTGAATAATGCGATGGCTATTTTGTTACATATATTACAGTGTATTTACGTGACTTACAATAATTGGGGTAAATATTTCACTGAAAAGCTGGCCTTTAACATGGTAGAATTGAAACATATTATGAAAGATGGAAGTGTTTCTGTTTTGAATGCGTAGGAAATTCTATGGCTTCTGTCAGCTAGCCCTTACATACGGCGAAGTATATATGACCAGACTTCTTAATGCAGCTTACGCCAACTAAGTGATCTGATATTCCACAAGGAGAAACTTGGAGGGGAATCAAGTAATGACATTTGAATCCTCATCACATTGTCATAAGC
Source organism: Chionis minor (assembly GCA_013398295.1). Classification (NCBI taxonomy): domain Eukaryota; kingdom Metazoa; phylum Chordata; class Aves; order Charadriiformes; family Chionidae; genus Chionis; species Chionis minor. The sequence continues at coordinate 139,204 of VZSF01007973.1, read as the reverse complement.
AGTAGAGTTACCACTGTTTAACCGTTTCAAGGAGAGTAAAAAGTAGGACCAAGTAGGTCAGCCTCACTTCAATCCCTGGGAATGTGGTGGAGTAAATCCTCCTGGAAACCATTTCCACACACATGAAGGACAAGAAGGTGATTGGGAAAAGTCAGAAACTGGGAAGAGGGGAAATTGCACTTAACCAACCTGACAGCCTTCTGCAGTGAGGTGACTGGCTTGGTGGAGAAGGAAGGAGCAGTGGATGCTTTTTATTTCAAATTTACTGAGGCGTTCAACACTGTCTCTCGTAGCATCCTCACAGACAAACTAAGGAAGTAAGCAGAGACCAGATCAGTGGGCAGTGAGGTGGGACGAAAACTAGCTGAGCAGCCAGGCCGAAAGCACTGTGACCAGCAGCGTGAAGGCCATCTGGAGGACAGTCAGCAGTGGTGTGCCCCGGGGATTGACACTGGAGCTACTACTGTTTAAACATCTGTCACCCGGTTGCCCGGAGAGGTTGTGGAGTCTGTCCTTGGTGATAGTCAACACCCAACTGGACACAGTCCGGACAGCCTGCTCTAACTGACATTGCTTTGAGCAAGACAGCTGGACCAGATGGATCTCCAGAAGTACCTTCGAACCTCAGTGATTCTATGTGAATAAGGATTTTTGCAAAGCTGGCATCTCCAATCAAAAGAAATTTTTAGAACTGATCTTTCTGGCTCAAGACAACAATCAATAACAACTTCATTATAGATAAAAATCATATGTGCAATGGGCACAAATTAAAACCCAGGGAATTCCATCTAAACATAAGAAGAATATACATCCTATATATCTTTGCAATCACTCAGAAAATTGTGGATAGTATCCTTATTAACATCTGCCGGTATATATGGAAAACAAGGTTTTGGATTAAGCAGGTGGTTTATGCAGAAATATATTAAGAGTGATAAATCAGGTTAATGTTATGTCTATTACTGTCTAGGAGCTCTCAGGCAGTTAAAAATTACTACTGGACTAATGATTCTAGAAGTAATTAAGCCTCATAAAAGTAACTTGCTTACTATATCTTAAGTAGAGCAGGAGCTGAATTTTTACTTTCAAGGACGTAGAAAATCCTGTGTATTTATAAAGAAAAGATATTTTACTTTTATTTTTCTTTCAAGTATATCTTAGAGGCACTTTTACATGAGTTTATATAGACATATTTTTCATTTTTTTGATTTAGCTGGAAGCTAAAAGCTCTTTCCTCCTTTTTTCCTTTTTCAGTTATCTTCAAAGAAGTCAGTTTCATTTTGGAATTTAACACTTTTGTTATTACTTTGCACTGTTAATGAATGAAATTGTTCCAAGGCAAAATGTGAGAAACAACCAAGCAGGGACACAGAAGGGGAATCCCAAGAGGCATATAGGCAACAGTTCCATGCTACAAGGGGAATACCAAGAGACATATAGGCAACAGTTACATGCTGTGCTGCATTCATACTCTAAAATTGTTTTCCATATATTGTGTAGCAAATATCGTTTATTCCATTCAGCAGATGGAAAAACTGAGTCTAAGAGGTGAAATAATCCGTTTTAGTTTATCAGGCAAACTGGTAGTAGAAGCAGAAATAAAATTCAAATCCACTTGTCCCTGGTTGTGTGTTTAGACTTAATAGCTTTAGTTTAGCAAGATAATGAGGAGTTGCCCTATCCAGTCCATAAGAGATGTTGAGGATAGGGGGGTGATTAGTGCTGTTCAAGCAGAAGGCACTTGTTTGCTGAGGGTTCACATGTGTGTGCACTGGTAGCGTGATCAGACTTTGTTTCATTTTCTGGAAAAGGGCACTGAGATGTTGCTGCTAACTGCCAGGAATATTTAGTTTGAGTGGAATGTCTTTGGCAGAATAGAAATGTAACATAACATGACTTGAAAGAAGGAAGAGAGTCACCACAGTCAGTAGTCAGTGAACCAGAAAATAGCTCTTCTGTCTCCACGTTTGAGATACTAGTGATTTTATATACTTAAGAATAGTCTGAAATCTACAAAGCACCAACTTCACATCAATCATGCAGGCCCACACCATTATGCTTAATCTCTCTCTGAGCATCTTGAGTTCAAGGTTGTTAGTGATCACTAGTGCCCATGGAAGATGGAAATGCGGTACAGAACACCAAAAGTTTAGCAGTATAGTCTCGGAATTCAGGGTACAGATCAGAAAATCTGTATTTTTATGGTGGCTCTAGAAATGTAATATTGTAAATATGAATCTGTGCATAATTTTTCCATGATCATATTGGGAGTTTATTTTTTTGGATGATATGAACAGGAAATAGATACTTGGAAACAGTGATGAATGAACTTTAATTTCTCACCTGGTTAGAAATCTGTTTTGGGGAAGTAGCATCTGAATGGTTTACTTGGGGCTGTACTGTAGAGGCAGAGTCAGAGCTGTGGAGAAGTGTTTGAAATAAAAAGAATACAGTAGTTTAATTCAGGGAAAATATTTGCCATTTATTTTCCTTGTCGTAAAATTTAAAATAGTAAGGAAGTCTAAAAGGAATGATCTTTCAAGTGAATTTATGAACAATTTTTAAAACGTGTATGTATATATAGAAAGAGAAGTAAGGTGAGGGAATGTACAATGAAAACATTCAGTGATATCTCTTTCTTGTAATGAGACATGAGTGTGGGGTAGAGAGCTTATGAAGAATAGATACTATAATGTCCTTAAAAGTCAGTCTACTCTAGGATTGACAGCCAGTGCAAGTTTGTATGATTATTCCATGATAATTAATTACATGTAAATTTTGAAGTACATATACACTCACTGGGCAAATAGAAGATCTCAACATAGTTAAAATTATAATTTTTAATTAATCTAAAACTTGGCTCTACGTTCATAGGTGTAAGTCGCAACTTCCTGCCAACTTTTACCCTCAAAATACCCCTTGTGTTATTACTGATAGAGATCCCAAGAACACAATTTAATGTATGACTTCCATAGGAGAGTTGCTGTAATCCATGCTGGGTATATGGGTGTACCTGCAGAACATTTTATTTCCCCTGTACGAAGGCAACTGTTTCAAATTTATTTTTGTATGACTTGTAACATCATCGCAGAAAACAAATTATTTTTCTTTTATTGGTAGTGTACTGGGTTAAGACTAAAGTTCTGGTTATTCTACTTAATGTTTAGAGCAAGCTAATATGAATTTTGCCAAAAATTTTTGGTTTGGAGTTTGTCAGATAGAGGTTTTGCAGACACAGTAGTTTACACGGATGTGGTAAAATGTCCTTAGCGGTTTGCTTGGCACTCCTCCTTCACAACTATTCCTTTCCTCCTCTGGGGTACAGTGTCAAGGTTATTTTCTGGGCTGGCTCCAGCATATAAACTGTTAGCTGGGCAACTCTGGTGTAAATTTAGTGCATAAAAGAGCAAGGCACAAGATAAATTTGTTAGGATAGAGTATTTAATGAAATTATTGTTCCCATTCTATAGCAACTCACAAAAAGATTTTTATGTATGGTGCGACAAATTCAGTTGTGCTTAAAGAATATTTTTGTATAGTAAATATGTGCTTTGCTCCATCTTTGTATGGCAGTGACCCAACAGGTATTTCAGTGTGGATTTTGGCTTAGAGACACCTGTGTATATTGGCATGTTCTGTGACATTGCACATTACTAGATCAGATACATCTGTGCTTGAAGAATAAAATTTCTGAAGCTTTTTCACTGTCCTTTTGCCTTATGAGTTTCAAATCTCTATCTCTGTGATCAAAAAAATGCATGAAAATAGATACTATATTCCTCTCTCTTTTATTCTCCGCAGCAATGGAGTTTCATGAAAACCTGCACAATATAGGAGCAAGAGAAGGCTTAAAAGAAAGAAAACTCCAAAAATCAGTGGAAAGTTTTACGTGGAACATTACAATTTTAAAGGTAATGTGTCTTCCTTTGGTTAGCTACTATATTTTTCTATTCACAACTGATATTCTGATATTGTTACTGGTCATTACTCTGTGTTACAGTTCAACTGGATTTGCTAACTTTTATAACCATAAACCACTTAGTTAATGTAACTTGAAAACACAGAAGTCTCTCTATGTGAATTTTTCTTCTTTTCTGTTGCTGGGGGGGTGTTTCCATTTAGTTTGTCTGACATTTTCTTCCAACAACCTTTTAACATTAACAGGATCCACTGTAATCTTGAATACATGGGTGAAACAATGAGTATTGATTTCTGTGAAGCAGCTCGAGCTGGGAGGAAGCTGTGCTGCTGTTTAAACCCTGCTTTGTGATTTGAAAGGGAGTAAGAGTATTAAGGTTAATACAGTTATTGAAAAACAAAAGGGAAGCTGTTGCTATTTCTGTCAGTGATGAATGATGATTAATGACATATACAAATTGTATTAATAATCCAGGCGGGAGTAAGTTGAGTGTATGTGAGCTAGAGATTCTCTTTGCATTTTGTCAAGCACATTTGCTTATGTTTTGACTCAACAGTAAGTGATGAAGTATAAAAAAGGTTCAGCTGGAGACCCTCAGGAAACTAGAATGTGGAACAGTTCAGGTTTCTTATCGCTGGTCTTTCATCTCAGCAGAGTATACAAAAATTTACAGAGACAGCAAAACTGCCTCCCTTAATTTATTCCCTTGGCGTTATCCTGCTAGCCTAAATTATTCAAGTTTTCTGTTTGCATCCACTAATGAGTTCTTCTCTCCCACTCAATCAAATGTTTCATCACTACATTACACTATAAAGTCTGTTTTAGTTACAAAGAAAATTATTTTCTCCCACATATTTTTTTATTTTTAGTTCTTATTGAAAGTAGAATTCCCTATCGCTTCTTCATGCAGTGAACTACTATTGAAAAACAGTAATACACATGTATTAGTCCAGCTTCCCGTGTTGTTTTCAGCTGTTACGGTTTTCATGGTGTTGCTTGATGCTGTGATCCCCCTTGTGTTACACTGGCCAAGTCCAACACAGAGGAGGATCAAAAAGAGGTTAAATTTGCTACGGCGTGTACAGTTAATACATTTTAAAAATATGTGTGCAGGTTCTGGGTATAAATAAAAGGACCAGACTGTCACTTTTCCTTTATTAGAGCAGAGTTTCCTGAAGACAGTGTTTGGGAATTGTCAAGTACCATTCATGTGATACATAGGGGATAGAGAGGAGGGGAGACAGGTCAGTGAGTTTGGGCAAATGTCAAAGAAATAGATTCTTATCCCTTCTTTACTTTTCCGTCAGAGGTATCAGATATCAGCTTGGATAGGCAAATCTATTTTAACGTTGCCTGAAACAGCAGTACCTTTGCTTCATCTCTGCTTTCCATTCAGAACATAAGGGTTGTTGGAGCCGGGGGGGGGGGAGTGAGGTTTGCAGTTGATAAGCGACTGAAATGTGAAGTCGTGATTTCTGCGTAAGCCAGGAATCGGAGGACTCACATGGAAGATCTGGCTTTTCAGAGCACTGAAGGGCTTTTGTGCATATCCTTAGGATTAACATAATTAGGAAGTTAAAAGGCCTTCCTTTTGAAGTGATTATTGAGCCAAATCTCTTCAGTGTTGACTTGGTTTTTTATCTACTTGCAGATTAAGGTCCTTTCTGTAGGAAGGTACAATTTGTCCCATAATTAACACTTTATTAAAAAAATCTGTGAGATGTTTAACTGTTGTTGAAATTTAACAGGAGGTGTTACGGAAAGTTCTGGTATGTTGTTACAATTTAAAAGTTATTTACAAGTATTACTGTTCACTTAGGCATCTATTAAGTGCTTTTATTCACAGCTAGATGTACAGAAAGTTAGAGGTTGTGATTTGTTTGAAGTAACACGTTGAGGTTTTTCACTCCAAACTCTTTATAATTACAGGCTGTAACTATAACTTGTCTTGCTTTACTTAATTAAATAAAGTTTATCAGTTCCTAAGGCACTGCTCTTCCTGCCTAGAGAAAAAGACCTCCAAGCATAATTTTGATCTAATACTATGTTTTTCCATTTCCATTTTTCATTTTTCCAATTCTCTAAAAAATATGTGAAGAGGACAGGGATGGAAAGTGAATACCTACACTTTTTAGAGTAAAAATTGATCAGGAGAGTGACAATCTGAGCCACTTTAAGAAGAATTTCTTTTTTCTGTTGAATTCCCTTCCCGCATCAAATTAACTTTCCTCTTGAACAGCACAAAAATAAACCCTGTCTATTCAGTGGCCCCAAATTTTGCCATTCAACAAGCAACACATCGAAAGCAGTGCCATGCTTAGATGGATTTAACTTTTTAGTCTTCTTGTAATTAGGAACAGTATTTTACATGGTCTCTTGGCTATGATTTAGGAGTTGCTGTGTGGCTCTGAACAGCATTACTAAATAATTCTGCATGGGTGCCATCCTCAGCTTCCTCACAGAGGAATCGCAGAATGCTCACATGGTGTGGCTGATGCATTTTCCAAACCGATTAAGCTGCATTTTACCCTCAAGGTTCATATTGATCTTTTTTTTTTTAATTGAGACATTTTGACTACAGTTGATGCAATGGAAACTTTGATAAAATAATGAAATTGACAGCTTAATTCTAGGGGAACTCTTTCTTTAGAACATCTGATATTAAGTATCTATATGTGTGTGCACGTGCGCACACATGTTACAATTTTAAAGGATTTTGGTTTTCCTAATTTAATGGTATGTGTCCAAATTTATTATTGGTATAGTGTGTTTGAATTCAGCTGGAATATCTCTGTTCAATTTTTGTGTGCGTATATGCACGCATTCCCATTCTTATGCACCCCATATATGCACATAAAGATACTTGTTCAACTTCAGAACATCACTTAGAGTAAATTTAGTCTGCCATAGTGAACTTTGTTGCCTGCCTGAGAGATTTAGAGATGTAACAGTATTAGAATATTTCTCTCTTTCAAGTAGGCAGTTTTCAAGATAATTTGCTTGTAATTTATTTATTATTATTACTCAGACTGATAGCACTCATATTTTCTAAACACAGATAATCACATTTCCTGCCAGAAAGAGTACACAGTTGAAGAAAGAAAATCACTTTTAGTCCTGTTGCAGCAGATTCCTACAAACAACATAATGTAACAATTTATGGACTTCCCTGGCGTAGCAAAACTTTGAAAAAACCCTATATTGGCTCAGGATTTGAGATGACCATAGAAAGAGCGTAACAGCATCTTTAAATTAGTCTTTGCAACAAAGCGCTGTTCTAAACACATGGGGAGAGTTCGATGGAAGTACTTGGAATGAAGATGGGACTCCTAATTCCGGCATTTGTTGGGTGCTTCATGTTGGCTATGAGTTTTTAGACATGTTGCAGTAGACAACATGAATTACTTTTGTCTTAAAATAAATCCCAAGGCACACAGTTCATGGCATCTGTTACCTCTGTAATGACATTGGTTCTGCACCTACATTATTTTTATAAGTGTATTTATAAATTGAACACTCAAGGCACTTACAGGGGTGCAACTTCTTGAATATATGTATTTTTTAAAAAATCGTCTGAATTTTATGGACCAAATCTGCAAGTGGATTTAGGCAGCCCTGTTGTCAGCATGAGACATGTGTAAAACCTCTGATAGCTGCTGCCTAGTCCTGTAGGTACTAGAAAACCTCCCACATCCCAGTTCAATTTAGCTGTCTGAAACTACTAGTCTTGAGATGTTGCTGGACTGATGGGATTTTGACTCCTGATTAAATCCATATTTAGAAGTTAGGAAGTTAAGTCCTTTACATCCTGGTTCTTTAAATGCACTTGGAGCACGTCAGCTGGGCATGGAGCACTGCGGTTTGTCCCATTGTCCCTAGCAGCCCCTGCTCAGAGAAACGCTTTGAGAAAGGGATACTGGCATCTTTTCCTGATACAACCTTTGGGTCACAGAACCTGCACTACTGGTACAGTTTCTTGGGATTTTGAGGGGGAAAGGGTGTTCGTGCATTTATTTCAAGTATCATCTCTACAGTTTTACTTTCATGTTCATACACTCACTGAAGAACCTATTAACGAAAAATCAGGAGTAAATACATACCAAATTATAAAGGTAGCTGTGCTGAGATATTCTAGTTGATGCTAAGTCTGATTGGCTCTGAAATGGTATCTTATTTCATAGATAGGAAAACAGACATGAACCATTTTTGTTTTGGTTTTAATTACCTTTCAAGAGCTATGATATAAAAACAGTGCCTCTTTAGCTGAGAGCTGAAAGTGTCAAAAATTCCAGAATATTTTTAATGTTGATTTTAAAAAAACCAAACCAGACTCGTTGATGCAGGCATATTGGGACAGAGAGGTATGAAGGATATTGAATTGGGCTTCCACATTAATTCACGTCCTTTATTGTTGCTGTTTATTAAAAGCTTATGAACGAATATCAGTTTTGTTCTTTGATGTTCTTGAAGGTCTTTTTCATGCCTGCCTGCAAAAGAGCTTGATGCTTGATTCATTTTCTGAAGCTTGTAAACATCAATATGTGAAATAGGTATTGAAGTTACACAGCGCTCAGTTCTGTTAGTGAATTTTAACCATGGTGAAGGAAAGGGAGCAGCGATTGCCATCTGCTGCTGTGAGGACAGCTCTCTTGTGGTGCTCTGCATTTGTGATGTGCAGGGCCTGTTCCTAGATGGAATTACCACAAAATCCCTGTTAACCACAGTCCTGGGAGTAAATTTGAGTTTTATGGTGTGTTTGCCAGAGAACACTAAAGGACTGAATTAATTTACAGTTACCTGAGGTGAAAGGCTGATAGAGCCAGCCCTTACCATATCGTGAGAAACACTCAAGTTTGGTTCTGGAGCTGCTCCAGATTCCAGCATTGAGTTGTTTCTGTGGACATGTTGGGTTTTTTGTGCTTCCTTATGATAAATCTGCTTGACTAGGATTCAAGCCGTTGAGAGCTTTCTTGTATTGGCTTTACAGTATGCATTTTAAGAGCAAGTAGGATACAGCCATTTGGGGCTGGAAGGACGGTGAAAGGCCTTCAAGTAGCCCATAGATGTGAGAGATTCCTGTGTTCCAGCTTGTTGTCAACTGACTGTACTATTAATTTACTTATTAAATCAATGGCAGAGGGTCTTAGGCAGCTACAGAATGCATAGAATATAAAGAATTGAAACTGAATCCTGAGAGAGGACAAGACACATCTGATATATAACGAGAAGGAAGGTCATTGAGTTCTTTTAATTGAGTGGAGGGTGGGAAATTTTTGCCGGTCTGGATTACTTTTTTACTTTTCTACCTTTCAGATGCATGGTATTACTGTTCAACAGTGTTCACTGGGACTACAACTTGATTTTTAAGACGCATACGGCATTTTGTACCCAGCATATGGCTTCATGATGGTACATCAACAGAGCTAGGCACTTTACATCGATTGCGCAGACCTCTCTCACTAGAGCTTGTGCTGTATGTGGTAGCAGTGGTTGCTCTTGTTTTGTGTTTAGATCAAGACTGCCAGCAGATAATGACAGCACAGCTGGTTTCGCAAACACTATTCTGAGTTCAGTGGCATTCAGAAATGAATTGCTTCATTCTAAGTGTTGGAGAAGAGTGTCAAGTGTACACAGATTAAGTTTTCTGTTTCTCCGTGGTCTGAACTTGATCCTACTTGGTGGAACATGCTTTGTCTGAACCCCTGCTGTCTGCAAGTATCCAGCCCCTTATCCCAGATCCTCTCTTGTCTACAAAGTTCATCTTCCCTGATCAGTCTTGTCCAGACACTCCCAGTTCCCTGCTGAAAACCCAGCCATTCCTGCTAACCCCTGTCCTCTTCCTTCCGCTCTCTCCTCCATCCAGTATTCTGTTCCCACTTGGTGCCTAATTTTCTCTTCTGACAGTTTTTTCACATTGCTTTCCAGTACATATTGCCCCATCTTTGCCTCCTCTAGAGGTTGATCCTTCCTGATGAGTCTTAATTTTACTTTTCTCATCACCTTACCTGATTTCACTGTATTCTGCAATCTTCTCCCTGCTCTGCATTTCTGTTTTTCTGTCTCACCAGGTTGTGATTCCATTACGAAGCTCTCTCACTCTTCTTGAGTTGTTAGTCCTTCTACTTGCCTGTCATTTTAAGGCTTATTTCAACATGCTAGATTTTGTCAATTCTATTTTTTTCTGTATTCCAAATGTTGCCTCAGTCTTTCCCTTTCTCCACTCACCTGTCTGGTCCAAATTCAGTATTGCCGCACTGTGTCCGCTTTTCTTTATTTCACAATCTCATCTTTCAGTAAGATCTAGTCTCTACTTTGTATGGTACAATCTAACTTCCCTTTCTGCAGTCCTAGACTTCTTGCCAGGTCAGTCTCAGAGGTCGCTCTTGCCCCCTCCTTTTCTCCATCCGCCTCCTCACCAGGGTCCCTGTCCCAGCCTCTTCCTTCCCTCTTCCAATCTGGCTTTTGGTTTGCCTGCATTGGCCACCAAATGTTGGTGGTAAGGCAACTTGGAAAAGCCATACAGGAAAAACCCAACTTTTTTTTCTAACGCATATTCATTATTGTGTGGGAACGCATTGCCTTGCCACATTGCTGGAGCTGTCAGGAGATGAAGAATGATCAAGAATGAAAATCTGAGTGATTGTACTAACCATGTTCAAAATCTGATTGTTGTTTATTAAAAGCTCATAACTTGGACCCACTGCTCTGGGTCCCTGAATTCATTTGAATTACAAGTCCCTACCCCAAGTGGGAGTGGGGACAGAAGGATGGGAGGTTGTTACAGAAATTCTGACAGCATTTTCCTGACTTTATTCTCAGAACTGAATGAACCATGTGGATGAGGTTAAAGGAATAATATTAAACAGTAACAAAAATAAAGTCTGCCAGTGGCAAAAATCCTGCATAAAGAGTATCAGCTGAAGTAGTTGAAGTTTGGCAAGCATATAAGCAACTGAAAGCAGTTTTTTTTTTAAAAGACAACTTTTGGGCAACCTTATTAATAAGTCTGTTGCTAGCAGCTCTGCGTGTAATAAACAACTTGATTGAAGTTCCAGAACTATATTCTACTAATCCATGTAAAATGGAACTTAGGCTAGAAACAGATGCACAGATATGACTCATTTAGTCTGCTGGAGTGTTTTAAATTAGCTTTTAGTTGTTTGTCAGTTTGAAGAAAACCTATGTGATGTAAAAGAAAAAGTAGCCCTGGTTTTCTGTAGAAGAAAATATTACCGAAGCTTGGTCTGTGATTGTTGAACTTTGAGATTTTGTTTCTGTCTGATAACCAGAAAAAACCACTTTGGCTATTATAGTCTTGGATAAGGGAAGGGGGAACATTATTTCTTTGAAGAAAGCAATATTTGTTTTCAATTTGCGTGCCTCAAGTGTGTAATTCTGCTCACTTCATAGGATAGCATTTGTGTTCTGAGTTGCTAAAGAAGACTGAAGTGTCACACCATGAGCGCACACGTATTTTTGCCTGACTCCTGTTCTACATCTCCTTCTTTATTTTTAAAATCAAAAAGTAAAGTTGGATTTCAATCTTATTTGGCACAGGAGAGGCAACAGAGCTGTTACGTCTCTAGAAGAGACATTAGCATCTCTTCCATAGAAGTGTTTGTCAGGAGCCAGAACTTACAGACCTAAGTACTCTAATTACAGGAGAAGGTGCAGTCAGTGCTTGTACGTTATTAGATGTTATAGGAACTGACAGTCTTAAGGAACTACAGTACTTCGGTTTGTTTGTGTGTGTGTGTGTGCGTGTGTGCGCGTGTTTTTCCTCCCCTTCAGTTGGAAATGGTGCTGTTTAAGATAGGATATTTTTGAAGCATCGTTTGCATTTCTGTAAGCTGTGGGGCAGTTCGCCGGGAGTGAAGACACAGCGCAGTCCCTTTGGCCCGTGCAGACCTTGAGCACGTGTTTGAGAACTTCCCTGTGCCCACCAGAAGACATGGGTGCTCACCATGCGCTACGGGCTTGCTCGTGCCCCGCATGTGGGCAGGGTAGGCAGGTAACAGCTGTGGGAACTGCCTTGTCCCTCCTTTGCTAATGAGAGCTGTTGCTGTTAGAGAGCTTTAATCAATGTAAAGTAGCTAATAGTGAAGGGCAAAGCCAAATCACCTAAGTCTGGAACAGGTTCTCTTACAGCTTTACTTAAAACTAATTTACTGTGAAGAGTAAAGAGTAAGTAAAGGGGGATAGCGCTGAACTGCAGACAACCCTGTGAAGTTTTTTTCATCGCTGTCCGTGTTACGTGTGTTGCTTGCCAAAGGTATATTTTCATATTTCATGCTTTGGGAAACATCGATCCTTTACCATGCTACTGTTGAATGAATCCCATTGCTAGGGAAAAAAAAAATCTCAAAGAACCAAAACCCGAAACAGTTTAACAGCTCCCTGAAGTATTAAAATCAGCCTTCACAATTTTCTTTATGCAGAAACATTTATAGTCCCCGTGGATTGAAAATGCAGTACAGATTGCCTTCCTGAAAGCTGTTAGGCAAAAGTGATACCTATCTCTTTGTTTATGCAACCGGTTGGCTTCAGGGCAAGCAAAGAGCTTGGTTCTTACTAACTTCAAATAATCCAGTTTTGAGTTTTGGTTTGTTTTGGGGTTTTGCGGGGTTTTTTGAGCAGGGCAACCGTACCATTAATCTGAAGCAAACAGAAAGGTGGGGGGAAAAAAATAAAAAAGAGAATCCTGTCATCAGTTGTGTATTCTAACTGCATTTTTTTCTTACAGGGGCAAGCTGATCTTCTCAAATATGCTAAAAATGAAGCACTGGAGAATCTGAAACAAATCCATTACGCCACTCTTTCGTGTGGGCTCAATAAGCCAGGCACTGAAAATGCAGAAATCTCAAAGCCCCGTCGAAGTCTGGAGGTCATACCTGAAAAAGCAGGTGATGAAAACGGAGAATGAGAGAACGCTTTTCTCGTAATTATGGAGTTTATAACTCTGTGACCAATTGTAGCTGCATAGGACACTTGCTTTGCACTTACTGTTGGAAAATATTTGGAATTTTTAAAGCACAACTGGAGAAGCTAATTACAATCTTAATGAAACTGTGAATGTATGTAGCAACTCTGCTTGTGAAGGCAATGATATTGTGTAACATGGAAATTACATTATTGGCCAAAATATAGTATATATGTAAAAGATACTGTAATTCAGTAATAGCGTGCTGAAGAGTTCATTATAGTGCCATAGGGAAAAGAACATTTCTTAACTGAGCTGTAACTAGAGGGAAATCAGTTGACAGGATTTGACAGGATGCCTTGATTTTCAAATGAATTAGGTGCATAGGTCCTTTATTTGTTTGCACAGTTTGTTAATTGTGCTGGTGAGGTGAATCATTCTTTTGAAAATCAGGTCCAAACAAGTAGGATTCACATGTTTCATACTATATGTAATTCAGCCGCTCAGATATTTGGGTTTGAAGTGGTATTGATTTATTGTTGAGCCATAAATTAAAATGAGAATGTAATTAGACAGTGATCACTGACTTCAGTGCACTATAGGAGAGCCATTATGTAAAAGGAAAATGTGCAATCAATCTGATAGCCTATGTCAGAAGAAGATACATACCTATTTTGCCTAAGATCTTCTGCAAATGTGTGTAGATAATGTGACCAAACTGCAAGCAAAATGTTGTAAATAGTTTTTCATTTTGTGAAGTGCTCATATTAAAAAGAGTTTTATGAGATTGCTCCCAGACAAGCAAAGCTTTTAACTAAATTTTAACTTTTTTATTTTTCAAGTATTTTCTTCCTTACAGAATAGGTGATATCTCAATAAGCAAGTTTGTCAAAAAAAAATAAATTGCTGTTCTGGTTCTGTTTTGGTTTTCTGACAACATTAGGTAAAGGTATTGTAGCTGATATGCTCATTGTAAAATGACTATACCAACCTAGAGTGTTCTCTTACTGTTTCTGATTTAACAATAAAATGGACTATATAATTACAGAAGTTAATAAATTTGAAGAAAAACAAGCAAAATCCTAGAGATCAAAATGCAGGTTTTGTTCATTTGTGGGGAAAAAAGGGGAGATGGTGATGTCTGTTGAAAAGCATTGTTTCAATTAGAGGTCTTCAAGACATGCATTCTACACTGATTTTTATTTTTTTAACCAAGGCAAGATGCTGTTTCTGCATTCAGATTGTAATGAACATCTACACAGGTGTAACATCCGGTAAAAGCTGATGGAGCTCTGACCAAGAACATCGGTATACTTGCACTTAATCTGAATTATTAGGGACTTAAACTGATTTTCTAATCATTATAAAATTAAAGGGGGGGCAAGATGAAAACAATTTGCATAGTAAATGTCACATCTTGAGCTGCACTTTTAAATGTCAAACTGCATGGGTTAGGAGCAGTTTTAGAAGGTGCTAAGCTCTTTCAGTGTCTAGTGACAGATTGTATGCCTCAATATTACTATCTTGCCAGGATCTAGTCCGATTTTGTGTTGTACAAAATTAAACATTTAACCTGGGGTAAACAGCTGCAAGAGTTGCTTTTAGACAGTCATTCTCTGTGTTGTCAGCTGAAGTCTTCCAGTTTCAACTCAAAGTTTATGGGAAGCAACATGAAATTCAGTGTTGTGAACTATATTCCAAGCCAGTATGAAATTAGTCTTCCAGGGCCAAATCCATCAGATCTAAATTTGATTTATTTAAATCAAAATAAATGTGTTACATCAAGATTCAGCTGGGCCATAAATATACAAGGTCAGTTTTGCATTATCAGAAGACCGAAAACCTAGGCTGCTGGAATTTTACTACTGATTTTTAGTTATAATTGAAAGGTGTAGGCTGCAGAAAAATGTTGGTACAGTTAGCACGGCTCTTCAAAAAGCCAGAAGAGCTCAATTTGCAGTAGTAGCCCACCACTGTTTTCATGGCATTTACAGAATGACATAATTTGTCTCACAAATGAAGCATTTCTGTAGAGTCTGTTTTCTCCGACCAGATTATCAGTATTGATGTACTTGGGTATGCTTAGCATTTATATATTTCTGTTTAACACATTACAACCTTGAAAGAGGTGAGGGAACATTGAAAGGATTAAACAGTTTGGTGGTTTTTTCTTTGTTTTAAGGCAAAAAAAAATTAAGTGAATGATGAGTATTGCATAAACTGAGGCTGACAGATTTTGTATGTTCACCTCTGCAATACATACCATAGAATGACAGAATCATAGAATGGTTTGTGTTGGAAGGGATCTTAAAGAGCATTTAGTTCCAACCCCCCTGCTATGGGCAAGGACACCTAGACCAGGTTGCTCAAAGCCCCATCCAACCTGGCCTTGACCATTTCCAGAGATATCCACAGCTTCCCTGGACAACCTGTTTCAGTGTTTCACCACCTGCACTGTAAAATATGTCTTCCTTGTATCTAGCCTAAGTTTGTCCCCATCTTTCCTGTAGGCCCCTTTCAGATACTGGAAGGCTGCTATAAGGTCTCCTCGGAGCCTTTTCTTCTCCAGGCTGAACAACCCCAACTCTCTCAGCTTGCCTTCAGAGGAGAGGTGTTCTGTCTTTCTGATGTGGTCCTCTTCTGGACCCACTCCAACAGGTCCATGTCTTTCCTGTGCTGAGGGCTCCAGAGCTGGCCAGGCTGCTTTTTATGCAGCCCAGGATATGGTTGGCTTTTTGGGCTGTGATCTCACGTTGCCAGCTCATGTTGAGCTTCTCATCCACCAACGCCCCCAAGTCCTTCTCCTCAGGGCTTCTCTCAATCCATTCTCCTCCCAGCTTGTATTTGTGCTTAGGATTGCCCTGGCCCATGCGCAGGACCTTGCACTTGGCCTTGTTGAACTTCATGAGGTTCACATAGGCCCACCTCTCGAGCTTGTCCAGGTCCCTCTGGATGGCATCCCTTCCCTCCAGCCTATGGACCATACCACACAGCTTGGTGTCGTTGGCAAACTTGTTGAGGGTGTGCTCAATCACACTGTCGCCAACAAAGATGTTAAACAGCACCAGTCCCAGTACCAACCCCTGAGGAACACCACTTGTAACTGGTCACCACTTGGACATACAGCCGTTGACCACAACTCTTTGGTGTGGCCACCCAGCCAATTCCTTATCCACTGAGTAGTCCATCCATCAAATCCATGTCTCTCCAGTTTAGAGACAAGGGTGTCATGCAGGACAGCGTCACATGCTTTGCACAAGTCCAGGTAGATCATGTCAGTTGGTCTTCCCTTATCCACCAACACTGTTAACACCATCGTAGAAGGCCACCAAATTTGTCAGGCATAATTTGCCTTTAGTGAAGCCATGTTGGTTGTCACCAATCACCTTATTTTTTATGTTCCTTAGCATAGTTTCCAGGAAGACCTGCTCTATGATCTTTCTTGGCACAGAGACTGATGGGCCTGTAGTGCCCGGGGTCTTCCTTTTTTCCTGTTTTAAAATTGAGGATTATGTTCTGTCTTATCCAGTCAGCGGGAACTTCACCAGACTGCCATAACTTCTCAAATATCATGGATAGTGGCTTGGCAACTTCATCCACCAGTTCACTCAGGACCCGCAGATGAATCTCATAAGGTCCCATGGGCTTGTGCACCTTCAGGTTCCTTAAATGGTCTCAAACCTGGTCTTCTCTTACAGTGGGCGGTTCCTCATTCTCCCAGTCCCTGCCGTTGCTTTCTGTGACTTGGACAGTGCGGCTAGAGCACTTGCCAGTGAAGACCGAGGCAAAAAAGTCCCCAAGTATGTCACCTTTGTCCATATCCCAGGTGGCCAGGTCTCCCAGTTCCTTCTGGAGAGGGCCCACATTGTCCCTGGTCTTCCTTTCATCACTGACATATCTATAGAAGCTTTTCTTCTATAGAAGCTATTAACTCTGCTTACTCTGATCCTTTTCTATCTTGTTAAAAAGGAAGATAATAACTTTTTTGGAGTAATATCCTTATGTAGTATCTGCTTAAAAAAAAAATATAGAAAAACAGTTAAAATACATGCATTTAGCTAAGTGACGACTTAAATATGTATGGATTTGAGTGTAGTGCTGATTCCTTAAATGGAGGTCACTTTTGTGCATTATTCATGCTCAGTCCAGATCTGTGTGTACCAGAAAGCCTTAAAATGAACTCAGTCAAGTAGACACTTTGAAAGATGATGTGTAGCTAAAAATCCTTTAGGGAGTTCACATGTTGCCTGTTAAAAGAATGCAGGATAAACACCTGCAAGCGAAGTATCAGGCTCTATTGTTAACCCAGTGATGATAATTTCAAAACCAAATTTATTAGCATATTTTTCTCAGTTGTATTTTCTTAAAGCGTTCTTTGCGTCCATGATGCAATTTATGTTTATTATTAGTTCATTTTTACACTGTCTATTTTAGATTATATAGAAGAACCACCCAAGATCTAGTGAAGTATTCCAAATAAAATTAATCAGAAGTTGACTTTACACTTTTCTTTGCCTTCACTTTCTTAAATGTGCTGTAATACAGTTCAACGGTTTACATAATTTTGAACGATGAAAGGTGGAGCCAAAACACAAGTGATTATTTATCTGACTGCCTTTTTTTGCTTTTGTTTGGCTCCAGTAATCAGTGAGTGAGTAAGGGTATGTATGGCGACCTAAGTCAAGATATTGCTCAGTTTAAAAGAAAATACTAATTGGGAAAGGAAAAGTTTGCATATAGATTAACCATGTAGAGACTAACAGTGAATTTTTTTTTTTTAATAAAAAAAAAAGGCTAAATAGTGCCTGTGTGAAAAAAGAGCATCTCTCTAAGCCTCATCCGTGTTCTTCCTGCCTAAAGTCCCCTCCTCATCAGTTGGGCTTGTTGTGGGACATAGCAGCCATTGGATATTTATTTACAGAGCCTGGAACCATGCCCTCCGTGTGCTCTATCCTCTGAACACACCAGCCAACTACGGAAGGCAACTCTCTTCTCCAAGAATTCCCCTAGAAGCACTTCCCAATGGGCACTATTGAGCCTGTAGGTGCCACCAAAACAGCAAAAGCATTCAACAAGGCTGGGGGCCAGGCTATCCTTACTGGTGAAGTTGTGGCCCTTCTGCTGTCAGTGGTAGTCTTCTACTCAAGTCAGTAGGATCAGGATTTAAGTACGGCGTTGCAAAATTTCCCCGTTTTGTTTCTTTACTTTCTCTTCACTTTATTACATTGCTGTTGCAAGGAGTAGTTGATTGGTGCCCCGCGCGGTTTCACCAACTTGCCCATGCAGGCACGGTGAAACATGCTGCGTGAGAAAAGCATTTTTTCAGCCACTTTGTACAGCACAGGAATATTTTTATAAGACTCCATAGCTGGTTACTGTATTCACTTTTTCCTGTTTTGAAGTTGGAGCAGCAGAGACAGATGATTCAGAGTTACCAGCACGAAAAATGGAAGTGAGTTCCAAGACGACTTAAAATTGTAACTCTGGTCTACTAATCAAATGAACTAATCTGAAAGGACCCAATCCTCCTCTCTTGCAGTGCTTGAGTTTCCCTTCCATTTGTATGATTTTCTAGTTTTCTACTGCATTAATCTTATTTTGTCAGTAAGGCTGATTTCTTCTTGCTATATGCATTGTTTGCTGCACAGATCAAGGAAACTCCTGAATGTTCTGTGCAGGGTATAATAATCTTTTTGGTAAGCCTTAGCCTGAAGGTTCAGAATGAACATACAGAGTAGTATTTGCAAAAACGGCGATCAGATAGCCGTATTTATGGCACAGTATGCGCATGCAATGGCATATATTTCACTGTGAAATCATTTTATCCCCACATAGGTAAGAGCTGGAGAGCTGCTGCTGGAGGATGACTAGCCCATGGGGTTTCAATGCCGTGAGCAAAATTCTGAAACTGGTGAAGTCACTAGCTTGCTCCTTTTGACTGTAACGGGTGTAGGACTTCACCACTTCTCTTCTTTTTCTGTTCACACCTACTCATTCTGACCAATTAAGCTTTCTAAATGGAATATTTAATAACTTGGTTTAAAAATTAATAGATCTGCATGTATCCTATAATGACCTACAGTCTTTTGAAGTCCTGTAAACATTTAAAAAAAAATAAAATCTCCCTGGTTCTTACCACCCCCTGATTCCTTTTGCTCTCGGTATTTTGAAAGCAGCTGTGGGACAGGTCAGTTTGATAATTTTGAAAACTAACCCATGCGGCGCTCTTTCTTCATGACAGCTTGTTTGTTCTTAATAAGCAAAACTCTTGAGGTTTTCTGGTTATTTCTGTTTCTGGACTCTATTAAACTTCCCTTTCTGACTCATCACCTCTGTTCTCTGGGTGGCTGTGGAAAGACAGGGTAGCAAAAAGCAGCACAGCAGAAAGATTAGAAACAGGACTTGAGGACAAGAGCAACAACGAGGCCTTACAGGCACAGGGGATCGTCCATTGTAGTCAACCGAGTTGGGAAAGCACTTAAGGACTTACAGGCAGCAGTGAGGAGGAGGAAGATACACAGAACTAGATGGAAAAAAAAAAACCCATGAAGAATTTTGGCCCAGGAATATGGGGAGCCGCAGGATGGTGTGGTCCCAATGCCATCCTGCGGGATCTCCAGTGCTTCCTGGTGGCACTAAAAATGTTACCGGTACCTTGGGCCGAAAGCGTAATGTTTCTTCCCTTGACAATATCATGTGGTGCAGCGAAGAGAGCGGCGATGCTGGCAGAGCGGTCAGGTGTGAAGGCTGAACTCTTAATTTAGGTCTCCGTGCCCAGCTGCGCGCGCGGCTTTGGCTTAGGGACATGCGCCACTTCAGCCTGTGGGAGTTCCCGCTGGGTGCCGCTCCGGCACAATGAAGTTGAGAGGAAAGGGAGAGGGTGGTGGTGTTGGGAGAGGTGGCCTGGGAGGGTGCTGGGAACGGAGGCAGCACAACCAAATGGAGATTCAGCTGGCACCAACCTTCCATGCTTTGTGGACAGCAATCCAGCCTTGCTGAGCCACCTGCAGACCACACAAGAGCTTTCTGAGAGAGCTTAGATGTTTTAAAGTTGTCTGTTTTCCACGGAGATGAACGTGGAGGAGCAGAGGCGCGTCTGGGCTGGGTGCTGCGCTGGCCTCGGCGTTGGTGGCCGTCTGGGAGAAGGAAAGCAGCGGGGCCAGGAAGCGGAGCGCAGGAACTCAAAGGCCTGGGCTTTGTTCTCCAGCCCTCAGCTTCCTCCAGCGGTAAATTGGAGGAAATGACACCTACCACTTTTTGAAGTTGCAGAAGAAACATACTGTGTAACGGCAGAAAATAAAATAACCCCCACAGAAGGCAGCTAGGAGCGAAATAAATTGACATATAAATAGTACATCGTGAGAAAGCAGCACTTCTTGTGTTTGAATGCCGTGTACAGGAGGTTTCACTAGCTAACTGTTTTACAAAGTGCACTTATCCCTACAGAGTTTTTAAGTGACATGTACTTAGCCGACATACCCAAATGTGTTACTGATTGGTGAAGAGGGTTTTGAAATAGAAATCCTATCAGCTGATTATAAACTGTGAAACAGAAATCCTGCCAGTTGATTACGAACTAAGCATGACTGCGTGGGGTCCCAAGTACTGGGGGGGGTTTCAATATTTTTACTGTCTAGTAAGAGAGTAAAAGAAGATTTTGTTACGCTCTTATAATATGGGCTTTGTGCTGTGGCTCACAGCGTGAACACTTCTTTTTATCTCAGACGTTATTTTATGGATCAAGAAGACTCTCCCAGAAATCTTAGGAAAAGCCCTCAGATTCAGCTGTAGATGCGTCTCTGTCCCGAATTCCAGAGCTGATGATACCTGCTGTGATTTTGATATGTCCTGAGCCAAATCATGATTAAATTTCTTAAGTCTGAATAGGTAACAAGATCTTCAAATACCTTTTTATGTAATGTGCTGCTGCTGCTACTTGTGCCAGGATTACTGAAAAAAGACGGAATTTCTTTGGATCACCTTTTAGACCAGGAGTCTGTAATTGTGGAGGTGGGTAGGGAGCTTCCCAGGAGAGGAACGGCTGTCCCTCCATTTCAGAGAGCCTCGTGCCTGTGACAGGGAGCAGTCGGCAAGCAGGGCTGGAGACAGCGTTTCCTGAGCATCCTTCTCTAGGGTGCAGTGTTTTGTGCTTACGTTGATTTGCACACAGTTTTACAGAACTATACACTCTACTCCCTTTTTTTTTTTTTTTCCCCGAGCCTTGATTCACAACCAGTATTCAAAGTTTATTTGCTTGGAGAGAGTCATATCGATTTGCTAACACAGTATTTTTCCGGCACTCTTTCCAACATGATTTTAACAGCTAATAGCTCACAAACAGTAAGAGCCTCAGTGCATGAGGAGCGCTAGTGATGCCAGCACTGTGACAACACACAATTTTGGACTGAAAGTCTGGTCGCTATAATGTGAGCACTGCTTAACGCCGGGGGAGGCTGCATTGGAGACAGTATTAACAGAGGAGACCTGTTAGCTCAGAAAGGGGAGGCAGCAGCAGTTACGAGATTAAGGACGGGACTGGGTATGAGAGATAGGATATATTGAGTCCTGGAGGAGGAATCAGCTGCTAAATCCAGCTCCTTCCCCTCGCCCGTGTCACAGGCGAGACTTCTCAGACATGACAGTTTGAGATAAAAACTCAATTTTGTATTAGAGATAATTCTCTGTAAGTGATGATCCGTCACATGTGATGGAGCACTCTTGACAGCATCTTCCCAGAAGAATCCTGGCAAAAGAAAAACGGCATTTTCTACCCACATAAAATTTCTGCCGCAGCTCGTATCCCAGAGGAAAACTGCAAAAACAATGATCAGATATGAACAGTGTGTTGCAAGCTAAGCAGAAGCACAGCAAAGCAGACGCTTTGCTTACCATAGCCACGTTACCGAAACTAGTGTGATCCTAGCAGTAAGACCCGGAAAAGATAACATGCACCTATGCTGGTGGAGATGAACAGAACAGGTTGGAGCACTATATGCTGTAAAATCAATCACCTCTGCTGTTTCCACAATCCACACAGAAAAAGACATCCTCGGTGCAGTTTCCAAGCAGTGATGCGTTTTTCACATACTTGCTTTCTAGTTAATACTAGTTAATACAGACAGTTAATAAATAACACTGTAATGAGCAACACTGGAATTGCAGCTTTTGCAAATTGCCTAAGTATATAATATGGAAATGATGTCGATGCAATTCCCCCAAATGCTAAACCTCTCTGAAAATCAGACTCTCGCACTTAAGATTCTGTTCATAGGCTTTTCATTAGAAAAGCCAGATTAAAATTATCTTATTTTCTGCACTGCAAGCAACAGTACCTGGAGCACTATAAGAATGGCTGTATTTGATATTCAAATATTACTGTTTCTAGGTTCTACTGAACTGTTACAAATACAGATAAGGTAAGTAAAGTAAGTGGTGAAATCCTTTAATAAAGTAAAAGGCTGCAAAATACAGAAATCCATAAAGCCCAATGCTTTCTCTTTCTAGCAGCTGGTAGCCGCAGCCACAGGATTTCATTGAGGCTGACTTAGCAAGCTCAAGAAGGATAACTTGCAATTTATACAGAATCTCAGAGTTGCAGTGTGTTGCACTGAACAAGGGATAATTAAATGTCATACACCAGGGCCTAAAATAATCTCTGTTTCATAATGATTGAAAGAACTTTGAGCTATCTAGTAAAACAACTGGTACAGGTCAATGGCCAACGTGAGCTGCTGCAGTAGATAGATCATGCATTTAAAGCCACATGATAATTCCTGCGTTTTTGAGTAAATTTAGAAATATTTCTGTTACATGTTTAGGGAATGTGACTTACAGTTAGCATTATTGTACCACAAAAATGTTAAAACCGAGCCTCCTCTCATTACTGACGCTATGAAGGACTAGATGCAGATTTCAGACATATTCAGAATTACGTGATGGCATCAAGTCTCACAAGCCCTGACTACAAACTGGACTGCCGAAACCAGGTTGTGTATTTAAATGAGTTTCCCAGTGGTGCAGCAAAGTATCCATGAAATACCTGACATCAAGAGACGTTTTTGGCTTAGCCGGGCTGCTGATGGCAGCTACATAAAGCTGGAGAGCCAATTCGAAAGGCAGAGGACAACAGCAATGAAAGTCACCCAGTTGGCAGCATCCAGGCCCGCTTTCAAAGTCCTCATTGTATTTGTCAGCTCATGGGATGATGCTCAGAAAAAAACGTATCTTTGAATCTGTTTTTCTTGCTTAGGCCTATGATATTTTGCTGTTTGCCACCAGTAACGCAAAGGTCCGTACCCCTCGGCGTCCCAAGAAGGCAGCGGGCACAGCTTAACTTGCGGTGCTCCAGCAGACTCTTCTCAGGGAGTCAAGAAACCTGGTTTGGTCACGCTAGTTTTTCCCGGTGCCGACGGCTTCCAAACCTGCTGCTTCCATGGCAGTTGCTGTCCTCTCCTTCCATGACTGCTGCCGATCTGGCGGGGGCTGCAGCAGGGCTCACACCACCCCGCAGAGCAGTTTTGAGGCTCAAGCCGGGACGGCGTCGCAGAGATGAAGACCGACAGCTTTGATGAGCTGCTGAGGAACTGCAGGACCCAGGAACGGCAGCGTTACCGGCTACCTGTAAGAAGGACTGTTCCGCCAGATCTTGGCTGAGAAAGAAAGGGGCCGGGGGCTGACAGTGAAAGCACTTCTGAAACAGGAACAAGGGAACCCTGCAGAATTAGGGAGCGAAGGGTCACGGAGAAAGGCGCTTGAAAACCTGGTGCTGTTCAGACGTCCTTCTGAACCTTTGTTCTCACTGTCAGTGAGGACTGGCTGTCTGGAGTATGTATCAAATGACTTCTAGTATCTTCAATTAGTCTGGAAGGAAGAGTAATTGTTTCTGAACAAACAGCATAGAAGAAAAGCAAGTGGTGTCTGGAAATGCAAAGAACAAGGTGAGAAATATTCTCATAGTGATTCTATAGGGATATAATAAAAGAATCAGAAAGGGATGAGAGCTATCCTGATCATCCATCTACAGCGTGATGTGGCACGTTCATACCTTGGACTTCACTATGGTTAAGGGACAGACAGACCCTAAATGGAACTTTATCACATTCTAAGTCTTCCCAGCCAAAATCAACAGCGACACACAGCTAAACATAGATTGTCAAAATTAGACAACAGCTTTGGCCTGGGTCATTTCTAGTTGTTTCAGATTGACTGTGGAGAAAAAAAATGAATCCTTTTGCAGTAATTGGTTCTGCTACTGTACTTATCCCCAATTTTCTGAACTGTCAAGCCTCATTTCTTCTGTTATGTAGATTGACAGTCCTCTCAATAGTAATTCTCATTATGGTTTGAAGGACACCATGGCCTAGTTTTCTGGGGTAAGCGCTGAACGAGGGAAATGTAGCCTGCTATTACTTTGTCCATGGTGTTCTGTAATGCTGATAATGATATTGGGTTCCTTCTCGTACGTTGGCAATTTGCTAGACAGGACGATTGACAGAGCTGTAATTCATCAGCCATGGGCTTGGGTGTAATAGACTGTGGCAAGGTGGCAAGTGTCCCAGTGTAGATGATTCGAGCTGAACAAAATGGGGGGATTTCAAAGGTCCAGCTGCTGTTTTCATGTATTTTGATGCAGCCACATGGAATAAAAATTCACTCAGGAAAAGAAAGAGAGAGGATGGGTTGCTGAAGAGACAGGATGAACTTCCAATAAACCGTGTGGTGGAAGGCAGGGTTTTCTCCATGCTTGTCAGTCCTCCTCTGAAATACTATCCTTCATAGAATTCTATTAATTCATTACCAATTTGATATGAAAAAGGTTATGTTTCCACCAAGCCTTTTATCCTTTAATTGGATTTTTCTGTTATTGATGCTCTCATAATAAAGGTTATGTTTGAATGGAATTTATACACTTACGTGACATTTAAAACTGCGCAGAAACACTGTGTGAAGTCATTGCATCCAAAAGTTCTATTAACTGCATGTCAGCATCCAATAAACTCTCCGCACTTTTAATCCTTTTTTAAGATCTTGAAGCTTATCTGATGTTGTGACATTTTATGGCATTTAAATGTCTCAGCAGTGGGACTTTGTTCTTCTCCTCATGCGCACAGCTCTTCTAAGACTGAAAGGGCTCTAACATTGCAGAAGAAGCAGGGAAGATGACAAAATGGGCTGGATTGCCAACTATTTCTCAAGTAAATTGTTGTAGCCAGCTGAACTGCAAACAAGAGCTGAAAGCTCAGACTTTTCCAGTGGTTTGTAGCATGCTGAGGCGATCTGGGGTTGGAAGGGTGCTTGCGCTGAAAACAAAGTTAAATTCAAATTCAGCTGGAAGGTCTAAAGGGAAGAAGTACAAAACACCAGTCTCGTGTCATAAAGACGTATTACCACATACTGGATGATCCATTGTGAAACTGTTCTCAAAGGTTCAAACTGCCAAACGGTTTCAGACACAACACGAGGGGTTTGTAAAATGAAACCTGATACAAGTGAAAATAGTTTAAACGACTGAGAAACGGAGCGTGCTTATTTCATTAACTGTTTCCCCTGCAGCGCTTCGAATGCTAATATCACAGCGGTGGGCAGATGAGCCAGCAGCCCAAAGCCGCCACCCCCGGTGCAGCAGTTGTCCCCGCATGGAGCAGAAACGGTGCGAGCAAGCGGAGAGCAGGGCAGGACAGTGACCAGGTCTTTCCCATTTGATAACGCAATGAGGGCATCAGGTGCTCTGCACGTTGTTATTCTCTGTACCCCACGTTAGGTGTGAATGCACTCCCCACCAAACCAACAGTTTTTGGCTTAGTGTTGTCAGCAGCTGACACATACGAGTGGCCTAACCGTCTTCTATCCAACCTTTTACGCTCTTAAGTATGTGACCAACCATGACTGTGTTCGTCCTCTACTGCAGGTTGACCACACAGACAGACAGAGAGGACTGAGCAACTGAGGAGCTGATAACAGATAGTACAATCAATCCGAAAGAACGGTGGTGGCAATCGTTTTCTTTATTGCTTGTGTGTGCTTGCTGTGGGCTTGCTCTGCCAAGGGGGATGCTGATGCACAGAGCTGAAGAAGGAAGAGGACGCTGAGTCTTGCTGGAGTATTAGATAGAGAGGGCTGCCCTAACAAAAGGAGCTTCTAATATGTAAATCTATGCAAGGACATAACAGCAGCATACAGGTGTGAGGAGGCCCTGTGCATGGATCTTGCACATATCAGGGGCAGCAGAGGTATTTTGAGGGGGTTTTCCAAGTTCCAGTGCTAAAGTCAGGTCATCGCAGAGCTGGTGGTGTCCAGAGACCTATACCAAATGCTCACGCCGGAGGTGGCATTACTGCTTGGTCTTTTACTGAGACAGGAAAATTCTCTGAAATCAAATGGCTTTGTCTTGCAAAGAGCAGCCGAGACCCTTCTAAGAAATACAGTTTCATCTTTTTCCAAGTAGCATGAAGTTTGTACTCGCCAAGTTTTAAGGGAGAAAAATCCAATTTGTATAGAGGGGTTCTCTATCCTTCTGCCAGTGAAAAGATGTGCACACCTAGGAGAATCAAGCTCAGCCTCCAAATTGCTTCCCTGAGGAAGAAAACTGCAAGTAGAGGAAGAGTTATTTGGTGGCCTGTAATCCAGGAGAGAAATGAGATCTCGGGCGTGTTTGGAGACTGAGCTGAGGCTGGCCTGGCCTGGTATATTTTGGGAGAGAAATATATTTTTGTAGACCTCAAACCATACTGCTTTTGTGAGCCCAGCTGAACTTAGTCATTAAGTGTCTGTGGCACAGAGGATAGGTGTGCTGGTGTCCTGGGATCTGGCAGGAAGGCTCTGTATGGTTTATGCGTAAGATGTTACTTTGGTTGCACCACAGTCTATTTCTGGCTACTCCATGGCAGAGCTATGGACTTTCTCTCCGAGGAGAAACAAAACTAAACTACTGCCACTCTCACTGACAGATCTCACGCGCGAGGTAGAAGAGACTCAGCTCCCGGTGGGCAAAAGCTGGGCCAGATGGATATTATCACTGCTGCTGGGAATGGCCATAGGTAGACCAATGTTCTCAAAATAGAGCTGCACCACTAAAAATCAAGGTTTGTTGGGCTACTCTCGTGGGACCCCATCTTCAAAAATGTCAGTCATGGTGCAAATAACTATCAGATGGCTTCTCTGGGGTACTTTTCTCATATAAAACATCCTGACTTTAGTCACTGACAGCTATTTATATTCCAATTTTTTCCATATATTTTGTGTAAATATTAGTCTGTGGTCCAGGCTGAGGTTGTTTCTAACTTTATCGCAGTTGCTTTCCTTGCCCCTATTTATAACACTGTTGCCTCCTTTCCTGAAAGTTGCCACGC
This sequence comes from Chionis minor, assembly GCA_013398295.1. Classification (NCBI taxonomy): domain Eukaryota; kingdom Metazoa; phylum Chordata; class Aves; order Charadriiformes; family Chionidae; genus Chionis; species Chionis minor. The sequence goes on along the minus strand of VZSF01007973.1, from coordinate 112,017 downwards.
AGCTAAATTTACGATCTCAGCAGCCACTGTTTATTCTGTACCTCTGCAGAAAATGAAAGGAAACATCACGGCTCGGTTTCCTCGGCATGAAGGATGCCACTGTGCAGGCTTAAGCTGGTCTCAGATCCACTTTACTGAAAATTTCTGGCAAATACCCTTTCAGCACATGAGAAAAAGAGGTGTTCAGAGATTTAGGTAGAAACACTTCAGATAATTTAGTCTGCCTAACACCAGTTATAAACACCGTTTCACCTAGTGTCTCCTGCCTGGATTCTTCACTTACAGCAAGTCTTTAAATCCACATCCCTTCCTTCCTAAGAGCTACAAAATGATGAAAATTAAAATTTAAGCCATCTTTGTAGGTTATGTTTTTCAAAGTATAATTTTTATCATGGTAAAACTTGCATTTTATGTCTAGTTTGAGTTTGTCTGCCTTGAGCTTTCTCTCGTTCACCAGATGACAGATCCTACTAAAATCAGAAACCTTTCTTGTAGTTCAATCATGCTGAAACATAAATTATATTATGCGTCAAATAGAAGTATCTCACTGAACTGCATTGTCAAGACCTCAAGTCATTCTTTTGTCTTCCTTGTTAATCCTTTTTGATGTTTTAGTATAAACTCTGGTGTTGACACTCTGAAAACACGTATAGCGTTTCAGGAATGACAGACACATGATCCCTTGTTTCACGAAACATCACATGGGCTCCCGTTGCTAATCACATATTTCTTCTTTCCTAAAAGTGTTTTGTGCTGTCATGTAGTTGAGTGACACAAATCCATCTGTACGAATGACTTCACCTCACTTTCATTTACATTTCAGTAATATGTCTCCTCTGTAAATTGTATCCTTAATTACATTTTTTTTTTGCAGGTGAGTGTAAAGAAATCAAAAGCAATGGTCAGGCCTATGTGGTCCTCCACTAGAAACATTTCTTCAGGATGGTGTCTTCCCATTCAAAGTTGATTACATATTAATATCATTAAACCAATTTTAGATAGTTTTAATTATTTTAAATTTAAGATACCAGGCATGACATGGAATACTAGTAGAAAATTATCAAGTTAACGATCTCATCAAATAAAAAGTTAAGCTTAATTGATATTTCTCTCAGTAAATTAATCTTTTTTTAAAAAAAGGTAAGTCATCATCCTTTGATTTCTCTCTCCTGCCCAGTTTTGACCAGTGTCAATAATGTATTATACTTTCTTTTCCATAAAGAAAAGCATGGATCGTGCAGTCTCTGTCTTTACCCCTTTAGAATACTACTGGTCTTCTGGCTTCTCTTTCCTGAGGACTTCCTCAGTTTACTGCGCTTAATTAGGAACAAAGTCAAAGGTTCAGAAAGTTTCTGAACAATTCTAATATTCTTCCATGACAAGAAGGATTCAAATCCATACTTTTTACTTAAGGCTATGACTACTTTAGCTATAAACGTTTGGCTGAAGTTATATTGCACAACTCTGAAGCCTCTGACAGACACAGTACCAGCAGACATCATCTTCAGTGTGAAACAAGGGTTTCTGCTGAGAAAACAAAGCACAGACCAGGGCCTGGGTTTTGTTGCTGAAAATCATGTGAGTGTTGATGCTCCCCAGCAGGAAATACAAAACATAACATTGACTCACTTTGGTGTCTACTGCAAACCCACAAAATATCATTCTTTGAGTCTCACAAGTCTCAGGCTTGGCAAAGATCATCTATTTATGCACCTTTTTTTTTTTTTTAAAAAAAAAAAAAAAAAAAGGTTTGTTCTGAAGAAATTGGTAAAGCTTGTGCCTGAGCCGTACTAGGATGCTGAGAAACCTGACATAACCACCTCCTTGCCTCAGCTACCTCCCTTTACAGCACCTCTCTACTTAGTTGTACCAAAAGACTCCCCTTCGGAAGAACAACAACAAGCAATCCTAAATTGTATTCATTGCAAGTATCCATCAACAAAATAAGTTTTTGAGCCCATTTTTCACATGTTGGAACAGACATGAAAATAAATTCTCAACAATCACAACACAGCAGTTACCAGTTACTGTTTAATAAGTGACAGGTTTCATTCAGATTGACTTGCACCTTTTTTTTTTCCCTTTTTTTCCTTTTCTTTTTTTTTTTGCACCTTCCTTGCTGGCACTGAAATATAGACACAGACTCTATGATAATTCTATTTTGCTAATTAATCTAATTAAGTGCTGTATGTAATTTTGCAGAGTAGAGCAAGCTATTCAAGATTGTCATCATTAGGTTAAAGAGCAGACAATTGATGGAGCTAATTTTTTCTTAACAGCCTGTAACCTTTCCGCAAGCAACCCCCTCCCCCAGGGGAGTTCTTCAATTAAATCAATAATGCTTCTAGGGGGAAAGAAGAACTTTGCTTTTTAAGGACTGTGTAAACAGATCTTCAGCAGCTTCTCGTTGCTTTGCTTGAGAAGAAAAGCAGCAGCTGGTTATTAATACCTGCTGTGCTCAGCTCTGACAAGCTTCCATTTAAGAATAGCAGCTACTGTCTTGCTGTGGCACAGGTTGGGAAAGTAGGGGTTTTGAAGGTGTCAGGTGGGGTCTGGAGAAGCATTGGAAAAATAATATGGTACCTGGAGAGGGTAAATGACAGGGCTTGGAGTCATTCCTAGTCAGGCTGGGGAAATGAGTTTTAAACTGCTGGCATATTCATTATTGTTCGGATGCAAGAAGACCTGACAAGAAGAGAAATGTAACTGGAGGAAAAAGGTGGGGAACGCTCCATCATGATGACTCCTGTCAGCCTTAAAGCTTTGATAAGCTGGACTCAGAGGGGTATTTTGGGCTTTTTTTAACATCGTTCCCAAACACCATTGTTTGTTTTGCCCATAGCATAAGCAGTGTTCTCTGAAGGAGACTGAGGACAGGAGGGCTGAGTGTGCCTATGGCCACCCCAGAAGGCCACCTCAGTCCTTGGTGGTGACCAGTCATGATGTCCCCAGCCTAAGCAAGCCCAGGGCGAGCTCAGCGGTGACTGCACGCAGCCAGGGCAGAGCTCTGCCCATGGAGTAGCCGAACGCATGTGGACCCTCCGGATGGCTCAGAGGGGGTGTCTGTAAACGGAGGCTTCTGCAGCAGCTGGTGGGAGATTTTCTAGGGCTTGATTTTTCCTTCAGACGCTCGGTTACCTTCTCCGAAAAAGGGGCGCGTGGCAGCTCACTGTGCCCGGGTCTCACCTCTTTCCCCTGGCTCGGCTCCTTCCCTTTGCCAGCTCTCGGCGTCCTGAGGATGCAGCCACAGGGACGCCTCTGTCTCCCTCCCCGCATGGCCTGGCCTCGCGGGTAAAAAGCTCGTCTTTGTTAACTCCTGGTTTTGTGTGAAATATCTCCTTGTTCGCAGCAGTGATGGCTACTTTCTGCCTTTCTTTTATTTCTCAGCCCTGATCCTTTAACCACGGCATTTCGCAGGCTGGCGGGCGCTGGAGCAACGTCTGCAGCAGATCCCGTTCTCCTCGGTGGATGGGCGCCAGCTCTCTTGCACAAGGATCTGGCTGGTTTGGGGAAGCACATGGGAAGCAAAACTCACATGAGGTAATACATAACAATAAAACCCAGGCATCGAATAGCCTGAAATATCTCAACAGCTTTTGGGTTTGGTGCGTTTTAAGCTTTCGTTTGATGGTACGGCTCACTCTTAGCTTGTTTGTGGCAAGTTTGTCTGTCTCTGCTTAATACTGTTGATTAAAAACTCCAGCAATAGGGTGCGTGGTGCACGTTTCTCTACAAAAGGCCTCTAAGCACAGCTTGCCAGCTCTGATAAAGGAACGTGAAATAAAAGTCCAGGTCAGTACTGAGCCACTGGTCAGGGATCCCATTGGGCAGGGAGTATTTGGACAAAATGAATTTATAGAATTTTCAAATTGAATTCAGAGATTTCTCCATTTGAATCCTCCTGCCTGAATCCATTGAACTAATTTCTAGCAGGTACTTTGCCTCACAAGAGAGGGCTTTTTTTTTTTCCTCTGGTTGCAGCCTTTAACACTACAATAGGTAATATAGAGCCACAAAAAATACTCTGGTTTCTTGTTCATTTCTTCAATGGGAATTTGCTGCTTCTACGAACACTAAATGTATTCCATTCCCTGTATCATACAATTACAGCATTTTTTACTTCATTGGGTTTCTGTCCTTGGCTCTCAGAGCTAGAAAGTTACTTTGTGCAATGAAGGAAGAGAATTACAGTTTTTACTAAAATGAAAGAACAGCTGAAGAAGGGTTTTGAAGGTTTTATTCAAGTCTTTACTTCCACCATCTTTGCAGTATTCAATCCAAGTTCTCTTACAGATGCACATAGCGAGGCGTTCATAGAAAAAGTGGCCCAGCAAAGCTGATTGTCCCATCGAGAGAGGCATTTGCACAACGCTACCTCTGTGCTACGGTCACCGCTGAACCCTCCTGTTTCCATCAAAAGGAAAGTGTGCTCAGAAAAATTAGGGGAAGCGCCCACACTTATTTTTTCTGTCCCTGTTGTATGTTCAGCATGGTTTTAGTGGCACAAGAGCTACTGGCAGGACACAGAAGTGATGTTGCAAGGGGCTCTTCACGTAGCCAACGCGGTACCATTAGTCAAAAGAATTAGACTGAAGTCTTTGCGCCTGAAAAATGGGACTGCAAGTTGTGCACTGAACATTATTTCTCCTACGGGACACTTACGCTAACTATAACTGTAACTGTACTCAGCATTACTTTCTTTTGGGGGACTGAATAATGTGGTAGTGAGGGCACAAGCGCTGCTGCAAGGCTATTTACGTAGCTACTTGTCTGTCACAGACGCACCAAAGGAAAGAGGATGCTTTGATTTTAGCCAGCGAGAGCGGAGCGGTGCACACACAGGACCTGAGCTCTCTTCCTGGCATTGCCATTCCGCGCATCCAGCTACACGTGGCAAATCAGCTTCCAAAGCTCCGTACCTGCAAAATGAAACAGACGGGCTGTATCAGCTTCCTCCCACTGTTGAATGAGGATGAAACACATATTGGTGGTGAAAACTCCTCCTAGTAGATCGCTTTGAGGCCTACAGGCTCCAAGGAACACAAAGGGTTAACCTTATAGGAGGGTGACTTTTTTCCATGCTCTGGTTTTAGAGGGAAGGGATGTTTATTTTTAATAATTTTGCATGTGGATTTTTGTCTTGGTTTAATTTTTGAGGGTGGACCTAAATGAATACAATGCTCATTATGCTCGCTGCACAGATAGGCACACAGACAATTTTGCCTTTAGGAAGAGGCAGCACATAAATGGCAGTACACATTGGGCAATTCTGCTGTGGTGTTGGTGTTATAAAAGCAAAAAAACCCCAGCCTCTGCTGATCCTGTATGTGATTTAAGGGGAACTAGATGCACATTAGTTTAAAAAACACAGTTCTGTGTAATGTATCATTTTTGCAAGAAAATAACAATTGATACACAGTCAGCAACCAATTTAAGTCAAAATTAGACTAGAGATCATAGATCTATGTTACACTGTGATCTTCAAATGGACAAAGAAGGAGCGTAGGTTTATACAGTCATATATCTTGCTTAACACTGTTTACTGCCTCTAATAACTTTGGTTCACTCAACTTTCCTCAAGCATGGCTTAAGGCTGGAGGGTATTTTGGACTTATTCAGGCATCTTGGAACACTTTACAAATAAAAGAGGCAACTGACCATAAAGCATATTATTACCAATGGTGTTATTAACATTTTCTCAGCAGAAGCAATAGAGGAGAGAAAAGCCCACTCCCTCTTCAGGGAATGAGAGCTACGTTTCTGGGGTGTCTAGGACAGAAAATGAGCTTGGAAATAATTACCCTGGATCCTAAGGGTGACCCAAAGAGGCTGCTTGCAGTGGGAACAGGAGTGATCCCTTCCTGTGCTGATAAATCTAGGACATGGGATGGCTGTATTCAGCGTTGAACTGGCAAAGCAAATTAAATGAAAAAAAAACCAAGGCAAATGCAGTACATGAACGAAAAAGAGAGAACTTACTCAAAGCAAGAACTAAGAGATTGCTGGAATCTTGTCTGTTTTTAAAAATAAAATCTTAGTCAGAGTAAGGGGAAAGAGTATATTTAAAGCCAGCAAAACAACCTGGCTTTCCTGGCTCTTATATACACTATTTTGCCAGGCTCCAGCTAAAACCACCCATTTTTTCTCCTCAGAAACAAACAACCCGGTTTGCTCCCAAAACTCAAAGAAAGCTTAATTTGCTTTAAGCTGCTAAAAAAAACTTCCTGCATCTTGGGTTAGCATTGTGTGCCAGGCTTCAGCGTGCTGAGAAATGAAAAAGTGCTTTGTAATGGAAAAGCCAGTTCATTCCTCGCTATGTGGTGCCACGGTAATAAAAAAGAAAGTTGCAAACCTTCCGCTTTAAAGAGGCCAGAAGGAACAGGGGATTAATTTAAAGAGTTCAGACTCAAGATCACTGTGATCAAAACTATACTCTCCAGCCATTTCCAGCCTCAGAGAACACTGATTTTCTTGGATATTTGGTAATTCAGTGAACTGCATGATAGAAAGAGAAAGCTGCATAAAGCCACTCACTGTTACAGAGTGGGAGGTTAATGAAGTTCATTTAACAGACCAGTGGTGCAAACCTGTTATCTGATGGCTTGTGCAGATCCCAGATGGCTTCAGTAAAGCTGGGAACTTAAACAGGTACCTCACATTTTGTCATTGGATTAATAGACTGTCAAGATACTTACAGCTCTTCTGCAGCAGGGTTAATGACTTTCCATAACCATGTGCTTTAACCAAGAAGGAAAACATTTTAGCGCCGCGTGCTTCTAAGTCATATTTTTTCAGTCAGCTAATTGAATTATTTCTTGTCATAGCAGAACAGCATTGGAAAACCTCAGACCTTGTCCTCAACTGCTGCACCACTTCGTGGATGAAGCAGGCATCATGCTGAGCATGAAGCACTGCTCTTCCCCCTCCCATGCCAGATGAGGAGCCACATCTGGCTGCCACAAGGTGAGATAGAACAGCATCCCCTCTGCATCGCTGGTTGTGATATCTGCAGAACAGAAGAAGCAGCCAGGCTGGAGAGGACAAGGTACTCCACCTCGGCTAGGAGTACATAAGATGCAGAGATAGCTCAATATTCAGAAGTTTCATACTTTGAGTCTATGACAAAATCTGTTAGACTATGATGTATCACTCATTCCCTGCCAGTTCAGTCTCTGCACTGCCTAACCCTTGTAGCACCAGCCTTTGAATACATCTGATGTACTCATATTTTTGTTTGTCTGTAAAATGATTACTACTAGTGCATACTTTGACTCTGTGGTACAGTTTATTCTGCTGTTGGCCAGTTGGCCATCCCATGCAGATAGACCAGCAGCCCTTCTTGACAATCTTAGATCCCCTTATCACAGCAGATCTGCGGTCACCAGTTGTCCTTTTGCACCTGGCTTTCATCATCCTCTTTTGCAGACCCACAAGGAGTGTTTCCAAGAGCTGGAAGGAAGGAAATCAAAGGTTTGGTTGCCCTTCCAGGAGCAAAATCTGAGGCAAGGTCTTGTAAGAGCAGGTCCAGTTCTAGATTCAGGCACATGCTTGCTATGAGGCTATGAAAAGTTTCATGGTGTGTATAGTCTGTGTGTGTGTAAATATCTATATCTAGCTATATCTCCTCTTCATATCCCAGGACTATGTTTACCGTACACACCTACAAAGCCCTGTTGACTCCACATTTGTCACCCAGCACCTAAACACCTTGCTGTTTCAAGGTTCAGCACCTCAATTGACTGTCTGCAGGCATGCTTCTCCATCAGATGCATGCTTGTGGAGGGCTGTGGGAAGGTGCCCCAGGCAACACCTTCAGGAGAGACACCTACCTCCAGCTCCTTTGGCCACCCAGCAAGAGTTCTCCTGTGTGGAGCCATGTTCTGCACTGACCTGGACACACAACCTGTGGCACTCTCTGAGACTGGGGACAGCAGTGGTGGGAGGAGGCTGGGTTAAGAAGGCAAAAACCCTGTGTCAACAGTTTTCTGCCGTTTCCCTGCGTCTGTTTGCAAATTTTCTGGTCGGCCATTGGAGGACAGAAGAGCAGGGTGTGTCTCTGCAGTTTAAATGCTTGCAGGATGCCCCTCTACCTCCACATTCATCTCAGCCAGCCATGGCCATATCTTCCCTCTGGCTGGAACAAGGTGCTGTCAGTGCCTCTCCCTGGGGAGCTTTGGGCCAGCACATCCCCCAAGGACAGATGTGCAGGCACCGGGGTGAGAAGAGGGAGGCTGCTGGTGCCCAGGACCTTCTTCAGGGCATCAGACAGCACGACCTGATCTCCGCAGACATGAAGAAGCATTGCCACTGAGCCCACCCCAAGAGCAGGGCACACGCGGGGGCCTCAGCAGCACCCTTTCATGGCACTGGACCAGCAGCATCCGGGTATGAGAGCAGCCCCTGGCACAGCCCGGGGGGAGACACGGAGGATGCTACTGGTGCGTAACCCAAATGTAGGTAACAGTAACATTGTCTTTAATAGTATATTGCTTTCACGGGCCGAAACACAGCATTTTAGCTAAGACACTGCATTTCACTTACATCTGGTGTTTACACAAACCAGTGACTCAATGCCAGACAAATTCTGCATAATCTCTTTGGTAAAGTACTGCTAAAATAGCTGCCCGAAGCACTTCTCTGTCTTCTCACTAGAGGAGGTGACTGGTTCTGCAGGCAATAAAGAGACAATGACAGTTTCAGCCTAATAAGTTCATTCACCCTTTCAGGAGAAATGGCCAGAAACCAGCAACAATTTTATATATCTCCAAAACCGGATGACTCAGTAAAGTCATGTGTTCAAGGTGGCTCTCTAATCAGCTTTCTTTTATATGTATGAAGAATGATAGCATATGGCACCTATGAAAAAGGAGATTTAAAGCTACGGAAGTTAACTTTAATCTTATTGAAGAGTATAAAAGGATACTTCAGGAGAGCTTTGTGGAGGTCACTCAAAGGACTTCTACCAATGTTGCTTAAGTAAGAGTTAACTGAGTTATTCATTCCTTTTTTAGTTCCTGTTTGCTTCAAGTTCCCTGCCTTGATCTTTCTTCTTTTCTCTGTGCCTCGTGGCTGAGCAAAATTAGTAATTTGGGGTTTTGGGGGTGGGGTGGAAGAGGCTATGTTGTGAAAGCACCTTCAGACTACGTTTCTATGCATCCTAATTTTTTTTCCTTTTTAGAAGAAGTCTATTCCATGAAGAAACAACCAAGTCGACTATGCGCATCCCTGCATTTATGAAAATAAAAAATGTGGATATCAGAATGAAGGGGAGAAACAAAGAGTCAAAATTAATTACCCTGCACTCACTCACTAACCCTCCTGCAAGCTAGGTCCTGCTTGAAGATAAAACTATTCTTTTTCGTGCCAATATGTAAAAATAACTTACCATCCTTTGCTGAGACTACTTAGAGTTTGCTCAGACTTTTATTCAGGTGCTCCTTTGGAGCAAAGCAAGCTGTGCTGTTGTGGACAGGATTAGTGAATTAGGGTTAATCCAGCCAACCACATAAGAGGACGATTTAAATGAAACCACTTTATGTATCCGAAGAAAATTTGTGAGTAGAATGCAAGCACTTTTCTCTACTGTCCAACTGAGGCAGTATATTATGCATACATAGCATGTAGTCCTAGCCAGCGAGGGATGCCACTTATTTCAGACTTGCTTTCTCTTAGGTTGCAGGCACACTTGCTAAATGTTACTAATTACATTTTGGAAAGATTAGAGAGATAGTCTGGGAATAAAAAGAATCCATAAAAAACCTGAAAACAAATCCAGACAGACAAGTAGGCTGGATAAACCCTTACACTAACTGCTACAAACTCCTCACATACGCACCTGTGGCGGGTGGTGTATCCGTGGATCCAGCTGGATTTTCATTTTAAAACTCTGAAGCCTCATAAACAAGAGGAATTCAGCACACGGAAAGTCAGATCACAACAGTGTTCAGTAAGGCCTTAACTTCCTGCTAAGGGTAATCCTTTGCACACATATGGTTCCAATTCTTCTCAGAGGGCAGGATTGGAGTCTATATGGGATTGTGATAGAGGACTGTCATAGAAGGACAAAACTAAGGACATTCCCAGTTAATCTGAAGAAGACACAATATTAGCCATTTTCCTAGGTCTAATAACTTTCAAACCTGCATACTCATTTATGCTATACAAGGGTGACCAAGAGATCTGGATAATTTACTGTTAACAATATTAGCTGTCAGAGTAGAGGCGCAAAACACGGCTTATGAAAAACATGATTGGTGCTTGGTGTAACATTTTCAAAAGACCACAAGGATTACTTTGTCAGAGCCAGTAAGATCTCTGCACAGGGCTGTGTTGTCCATATGCACCCACACCCCACAGCTTGAGTGGAAGCTAAAGAAACAAAACTATCTTTTAGGGACAAACAACTCAGGCAGGACTAAAGGGAAATGAAAGCTAAAGCAACCAGGATCTTATCACAAATAATCCCACTCGGTTTCATGTGGAAAGATTTCTGTGTAGAGAACAAAATGTAAAAAAAAAAAGAAAAAAAAAAAAAAGTAGCAATCTAACTTGCCATGACAGTAATTGTTGGGGGCGAATGAAGGAGAGGGGAAGGAGAAGTCCTCACTTTCCCCACAGATGCCATGAAGGGGCTGGGAACAGACTGCAGCTCCTGCCTGTTCTGCCTAGCAGGTCATCTGAACTGTACTCTTCCTCCTCAGGGCAAAAATCAGTACCAGCCCTTTGCCAGTGGATTGGGAGAGGTATCCTTTGGTGCAGAGAAGGGAAAGAAGATGTTTACATTTGCCTGTTCACTTTCTGCTGGAGGGGGAAGTGCCAACTGTGCCAGCAGGTCCCCACTTCTCTGTTCTAGCCATGCCTGTTTGGAAAGCAGCTCCTAAATTTCCTGTGGGATTCAGCCCAGACTCTCTTGAAGCGCAGAGGATGTGAACCACAGTGCCCTAACGCCTGCTAGCAATAGCTCTGTAACTTGCCACACACGAGATTCCTACACCAAAATTATAACCTGAAGAAGCACGTCAGAGCTTTCCACAAGGAGAGAAGCAGCACTGTTCAGAAGCATCACCGTACAGCAGGTAAAAACCTTTTAAAGGATCATGGTAAAACAGCAGGAGAACAAAAGAACAGGGGAAGAAAAAGCTCGTCTCCAGCTTCACATTAACCTGCCCCCAACTGCCTTCATCATGTTAATTTTGTATTTTACACGTGTTAGATCAACAGGGAGCACAGATGGCTGCGCTCACGTGTGAGACTGCAGACACCCACTGGGGCACCAGCAGCACCTCTGTCACTTCCCAGTAATGTGGGGAGCGGGGCTCCTGCCAGCGCAGCAACAGGAGTAGGTCACTGAAGGTTAATAAAGGCAGTCAGCACATAATTATCACTCCCTTGTTAGCCTCAGCCTCTTAGGAATAAATTAGAGGGACAAAGTAGGGAGGAGCTGTGAGAAGATCAGAGTGGGGCTGTACCTTGTCATGCTACAGTAGGGGAGGGCCACCTTCCTGGAGGTGCCTGCTTCAATTCACTGGGGTATTTTAGAAGCAACTGCATCTATATGAGGGAAAGTATTAATATTTGAACATTTTAGGTAGCTACATTAATTTTCTTTAAGCATTTAGTAGCCCTGAATACGAATCCAGAGAAACAAAGCTTTCCTTCTTCTATCCGCTGGCTGTAGGCACATCTGCCAGATGGATTGTTTTCTCCCCTCCAGTTCCTTGATCAATCTACGTTACTGTGGGCCTGTAAAGGGACACTTTAAGATGATTAATAGCACTCTTGAGACTACAGCTCCTGAATGCCGAAGTCTCATTTGCAACAAAGATGACAAGAGCTCAATTAGCCATATCTTTGCACATGTGTAAGCAATGAAGATGAGGTTTTCTCTGCATCAAGTTAAAGCAGCAGATGAATTCCCAAGGTAAAGGACTTGCAAGGCAGAGTTGTTACATTTGCAATCAACTTACTGTTAATTGTTTCATCTCAACGCTGTCAAATAATGCTTAAAATAGCTTGGGCTAATGCACAGTCAGGAAACACTGGTCACAGCCCTAAAATGCCACAAGTCACAATTCTGACCGACAGCGGAGTAGAATGAACTAAAGGTGCACAAAAAGTTCAGTTTTTAGCTGGGAGGCAGAGTGACGTTACACAATATAAAGCAGAAAACAAAGGGGGATTCTGCTCATTGTGGGAAACTTGAAAGTCGGAAAAATACCACTCCTAGTGTCACTTCTGCACTTTCATTATTCACATATATTTCACTGCTCTCCATGTAGTTTTTTCCACCATTCACTGGTAACACATGCTAACTTCTGAACAGCAGCAGCGGGAAAAAAAAAAAAAGTTAAGAAAAAAAAAGTTAAAAAAAAATTTAAACTCCTAGCAATACGTCTCTGGTATCCTTTGGCACCATTCTGCTGTATTGCATTTAACAAACCACCTCCTGTGAAGGCTGTCATAGCAAGTGAAAGTAATCTCTCTATAGGGTAAGTAGCTGTACTTGGAGGAGTACAGGAGTACAGCAGAAGACGGGGGGGTTGGGTCCCCCTGATGGCTGTGGCGTCTGGAGTATCTACTAACCCTTTATGTAGACGTCAGCAATCCCCACCACGGATGGACCAGCTACAGGGGACAGCTGCAGGGCACATTTCCGTGAGTGGCACTTAAGAACTGATTTGCTCACCACCAGTACTGGGGGAGGTAGACAACTTAGAACTGGCGTTTTCCTGTCTTCCTCCAAGCAGGCATGACCTCCATCTCTATGTGTCCTGCTGTGGCACAACTAACACATGCCATTCGAGAAAGCTGGCCTCCTTGGAGCAGAAGTGTGCAGCTATCAAAGCCCATCTACTGCTATAGCTACTCAGTCTTCTGGTTAGCCACAAGGGCTGCCCAAGTATGTCTTGGGTTTATCAGGCACCTCCTCCTTTTCTCAAAAATAGAGTTGCGTTGATGCCAGCTGCTAGTACAGGTCACGACCATCCTTGGCTGTTTATAGCTTTTTTCCACTGGAACAAGCTATAGACAGAAAGCCAGAAAGTATTTATTGAATAAATAATTGAATTAAGATCGTGCCTGCCTACATGGCTGGACAATTTTATCAAAAAAAACACCCTGACATTGCAGGGCAGGGGGAAAGAAGTCATAGGATGACTTTGAGTCATTTGATGTTAAGAAGACACAGTGCCTGCAGAATGCTTTACGACCTAAAAGACTAAATATGATGCCAGTGCAGACTCTAGTTTTATAGTCCAGTTCCTTACACCTGAATTTAGCTATTCCAGGTGCTTACATGCAAATGCCAACCATCTAGCATAAACTTGCAATGAAGGCATCTCTAAAATGTAAAATAAGCTGTGTGGGGTTCATAACCCCTACATCTGCATGCACTAGACTGTAGTGTTCCTGCAGTTCCTATCGCTTGGCAGCAGCCAGACCTACTGCTCATCTGTGTTGCATGCAGAGGACATTTCCCTCACGAAAAGCCCATGAATTTTAGTACAGAATCCATAGAAGTAACATGCAGACTACACTGTAATATATCAGTGATCTAATGTACCTCCTATGTTTTTCACTCTATAATGAGACACTCAAAAGATTTCTAAACTGTACTCAAAACACCCAAAAGACCCAAAAACCTTGGTTAGTGAAATCGTACTAGGCAGTAACCTCTTAGGCAGACAGAGTTCAAACCATGATCTTAAAGGTCTCTTCCAACCTAGGTGATTCTATGATTCTGTAATTCTATGATATGGGATTACTCTTCCATAATATTCAATATTCCACAAACGGTCAGAGCCTTTTTTGCCTTATGTCTTACTAGTAGTGTATCTGTATTCTTCCCACCACATTCCTAGCTTTTTCTTCTTAGAAAATTTTCTGGCAATAAAAAATAGGAGTAATGTCTGCTAAACAAACCAAGGTGGTTTTTTTTGTACCGTAGCAAGTGTAATGACCTCCTGGATTACAATGTGTTTCCTTGTTAACTGCAATAAGGAAATGAAGGACACAAAGGTAAACAAGAAGAGAATGAGGTGAACAGGTCCCTCTGTGGCTGCAAGTTCCAAACCCAGATCCACAGGCTTAACATAAAGGTAGACACCTTGATAACGTCAATGGAAGAAAGCCCTTTTTGCATTGGCACATCACCCTTTAAAATCACCTCTAAGTCTCAGAGTGACAAAGCAACAAACACACTCTGTAAAGTCATTGCCAGAAACTTCACAGGTCTCGATCTCGCTATGGTGAGTAAAAAATCCCATGTCATGGTGTATTCTTAACACTGAATACAAGATGCTTAAAAGTTCTGCATACAGGACTTTCTGCAAAAGCTGTTCCCTTATATTACAAGGAATCACTTTTTGCAGGCATGTGCTGCTGACTGAATCTGCCAGCCAGTTCCATAAAGGACAATTCTGCCCAGAGAGATTTTTCTTTTCCCATGAGAAAGCACTAAGAAAACATATTCTGCACAACAGAAAACCTTGAGTATTGAGTAAACCTTAACTATTCCTGGCTCTATTCCTCGCTGCTCTTCCACGGTTTCTGCAGTGAGCTAGAGCGTAGCCTTGCAGAGCTGAATCCTTGAATCACACCCTAGTTCACGAGGACCCCAATTTTACCGCATGAACAATGACTGGCTTTGGCAGCGTAGGTGTTGTACAAAGAGACTCTGTTGGGATCTCACCCTGCGTGGTGTCTGGCCTTTGCTATACCTGGCATTTGAGAGAAGAGTGATTAAAGCTCCGCCATGAGAATAAAACCTCAAAGGTTCTGTCAGAAAACAGCACCCCCCTGTACCACCGCTTTGCAGAGAGGTGGGATAACCTGGTTTGTATCGCCGAGCTATTCGACAGGTTTTTGTTTGGGAAAGACTTCAGAAACAGCTAACTCCCCAAGGAATCTGTAGAAGGCTATAATAGAAACTAACTCATGGAAACCCAGCAGCTGCACGGTGTTTAAATGTGTTTTACCTGTGGATCAACAAAAGACTCGAGATTTCAGGAAATTTGCCTGAACACCTTTTTTACCACTGCAAAACCACCCATCCTTCCCTTCCTCTCTATTAAACAGCCTAAAAATATCTCAGTGCATACAGTTGTACAGCAATGTTAACATTTTTACTGTCAGTTCCTTTCCCCTGATTACTCTTCCCTGTAGCTGCCCTATTTCACAATAACTTCCCGTGGCTCGTGCTCTGCGCTGAGGGCCTGGTTTGCATAAAAGGCTGTACACAGTAAGGCAGGACCAATCCGCCCCAGTGCTGCCTCCAGCCACCCCTGTTATCCTGTTGTCACCCAGATGTGAAAAGCTGAAGTGAAATGCATCCCTTTCCGAGTGGCGAGGGTGCCTGCTGTGAAGACGTGGTGATGTCGGTGCTGAATAATTAAGTGATAATGTAATAACTGTGAGTTTGTGCTCCATTAAGTGAGCTCCTGCTGACTGCTTAATGAGCAAACAAAAACTCAAACCCCATTAATATTATTCCTGTTACATTGAATGTGAAAAAGAAAACTCGACTCCTCAGCAATAACCACTTGGGAGTCTTCTTCTGAAAACACAGAGCAAGACTGAAGTCATGAACTATCCCATCGCTGCATTTTTGAAAAGACTTAGAAGAAGTTTGTTTTCCTTTCAGAAGGGTGGAGAATTAGGCAACAAGACTGATGGGTTTGCTGTTTCCTCTGTGCAACGTCTGAATCCTTTGTTGCAAAAAGAGCATCGATAGGTCTCCTCTTCCTGTAACAAGGCTGCAATGACTGGGTCATGGAGGCTGTGAAACATGCAGTTCCTTGGCTTGCGTGCAGCTGTAATTTGTGGAGAATCTAGAGGAAATATTATTATTTGTCAATATAACACACAAGATTTATAAAGAATCTAAAAAAAAAAAAAAAAAATTGGAGGTATTGATATGGCTGCAATATTTGGGAAGAAGAAAGTCCAGAGTCAAAGTTTCCTGCCCATGTTTCTCCCGCTGGCGCGGTGAGTGAGTGTGGCATCTTTTAGTTCGGAATCCAGTTAGACATGGCTGCCGCGAGGGCACCTGTAGACCACAGCAGCCCCAGGCAGCCAGAACCTCAGGCTTTTAAGTCAAAACTGCTGCTTTGAAAATAAAGCCAGCACAGTTCAGAGATTAATACAAGGTTTAGGCTTCACACAAATGGTGACGGTCTCAGCACAACAAAGCAAGTGATAGCATTTTTGCTTGCACCATTATCTCCCGTATGATCTATGGAAAGACAGTAAAGCCTAGATTCTATTATTTTCCCCAGATGGTATTAAGGAAAAAACAGGATGTGAAGTTTACAGCTCAGTGCTCTAATTTCTGGAGGTCTGTTAACTGAAATGGAGCTTCTAACAAAATATTTATATGCTCTTAGAAGCTTTCTCAAGAAAAGGAACAAGCATTATTTGCATTTTCACTGGTTGTATTTGAGAATCCCGGTCAACATAAATTATTCAATGTAGAGAATTTATAATCAAAGTGTAAAGATATGTATTTGCTTAAGAGATCTTTCCTAGAGAAACACACGTTGTTCCCAAGTACCACAGAGGTGTACAAGCCTAGTTTCAAGATTTGATACTCTATTAAGGAACTGAAACTTTGTACACAAATAATGTGAACTACATGCTATTTCAACTCATAACAACCTGCAGCAACAGTCTGGGTGTACCCTTATTTACTCCAACCAACATGCTGAGCCTTACAGGAAACACAGAAAGATAACATGCAAAAATGACTTCCTGAAGGACATACTTTTTAGTCTATCATCAAGGACACTCTCAGCAGGTGATTTTTTTTCTCCACTGAAAGTATCTTGATCTATGTTATTTATCATACTGTCCGAATGGCAAGGGTTTCATATTGTTAGTAATGAAATGAGGGTTTTGTAAGAAAAACAATAATAACAACAACAACAAAGTACAAGAAAAGAATTGGGGGAAACAGCATGTTAATTGTCATTCCATATTTATAGTTCTTAGCTCCAAAACAGATTTCCAGGGGTGAGGTAAGCTCCAGCTCTGACCTTTAGGGAATGAATGCTTTCCAGTGATGGTCTTGGACACATCTCTCTTCTCCAAAAACAACTCTAGCAATGTTGGTAGGATCCTTCTCCATCACAGAGGGAGTCCTGCCATTCCTCCCCCTCTCCAAAAGAAGTGAAAATCAGTTCCAGCAAGGTAATATCTGTGCCCTGTGCTGAGTTCTGTCTTTTACCAAAAGAAGGTGGGTAAGATGGATATTGGGAGGTCTGTTAGGGATGTTGCTACCGGAGATGCCCAGATAGGGAGGAATGGGCAGCTGTTTTTAACACAGCAATTGGCAGGTGAAGATCATTGTAAAAGACCAGATTGGCAATGTCAACCATCTGGCACTAAGTTCTTTGCATCCTAAAAACTTACTGTATCAAAGCCACACTGAGGGATTTGCTTTTTCAAGGTAGTTAATAGCTGAAGGAACAGGCCTCTCTGTGATTATGATGACTATCAAATATCATGATGCCAGTATTTCACTTAAGGCCAGATAAACATTGCAAGCTAGTTATATTTAGTGAGGGTTTTCATTACATACAAAGGGAACAAGTTAAAATATAGCAACTGCCAAAATATTCCAAACCAATTGGGAGTATGTTGGGTTTTGATCTTGGACAGGTCATCCTTGTCCAAAACCCCTTCATCCTTGCATAAAGGCTTGCTTATGCTCCCCAAAGATACTAGGTCCTCTGTTAATCTTCGAGCTTTTCAGCCTAAGAAAGATTATTTAAAGTCATCCCCTAAGTAAGAGTTCATTGGTATTCTTTCTCAGACTTTCTAAAAGCAGAAATCTTGGTTTACAGATTCAAACACCAAAGCATACCATATTTGTTCTGCAGACTTCTACAGCTCATTTTTTTTCTGCAGGAAACTTCCTCTCCCGCAAAATAAGTGAACTAATGAATTCATATAAAGTTCAGCACTTTTATGTAAAAATAATAAACACCCCAAAATAACAAACCACACATACACACAGAATTGCTTCTTCCTTCTCGCAGAATAGGTTGAATTGCAAAGATCTGGAGCTGTACTGTGTGAAAGACTCTGAGGAAAAGAACCTGCTCTAAATTCATTCATTCTCTCATGCTGCAGAGAGATTGCACTACATGATATTGGTTAAATTGGCACGTAACAGTGCAGAGGCTGACGCTGACGTATCCAACAACCTTTTTCCTCTGTGCTGGATTTACTCCTTAATGAAAGCATAAGGCTAGTCCAGCCTTTTTTGTTAAAAATCACAAGGGTAACCTAGAGCATGAATTACTTTTCCAGTCATTGGCAAAGAATAGGCACTGTCTATATTCTCTGCACTAGTACACGTAGGCAAGTGATAATTCAGAAGAAGTCATGCATCTATCAGTCAATATTTCCATGCCCAGAGAGTTATTGCGGTCACACAATGATTTGTCACGGTAGCAACTTTATTTAATCTGGCAAAAACAGTCTCATCCGATTACTTTTGTTGCATGTACCTATTTGATCCAGGCTATTGTTCAAACATGGCCTTAATCTTGAATTCTGTAGAAAATGAAAGCGAAGAGCAGCAGGTATGCTCTCAGCATTGGAGCCATTGCAGCTTTTTTTTGCAGAGTTTATGCAAACAAGTATGTGACACTAATGATATATCTATAGTACCTTTAAACTTACCTCTGCAGCCAACTCATTTTCTTTCATTTCTAAGTCTATAGTCCTCAGAAATGCCATTATCAATAAACCCACTCCAACTATCAATGTGAAGTAAAGCAGGGTCTTCCCATTATCTTAACAGCAGATGATACAATTTTTCATATGTTCTTTGTGTAATATTAGTGAAGAGCTATAATTATACTCTCCAGAGCTTGGAAAATGGCATACAGAACCGCTAAGACAAGACTTTCAAAGCTGCTGGCAGTATTTTCAGAAGCAGCAAACCACTTCAGCTATTAAATCCAAATATCCACTTCAGTGGTGTTTAGGCACCTAACCCATTCAGATGGTAACACTGACTGGTCCCACGTCAGCATCCTGCCCACTAGCCCATGCTAGCCCTGTGGATGTCATGGGGCCACAACCAAACCAAAGAGCAACCAGCTCCTTCTCTTGCTCGGTGCATCTCTGCCCACAGGCTGTCCATCACGACTTCTAGTTTGCTCATGTGTTGTCATGTCGGTCTTCTTCTGCAC
The DNA here is from genome assembly GCA_013398295.1 of Chionis minor. Taxonomy (NCBI): domain Eukaryota; kingdom Metazoa; phylum Chordata; class Aves; order Charadriiformes; family Chionidae; genus Chionis; species Chionis minor. Next base: position 92,818 of record VZSF01007973.1, on the reverse strand, counting down.
CAAAGCGGAAGTATTTGACTCCTTGATGCTCTGTATGACACTCGGGTAGTTGGTAGACCTTGATGCAGCTGGGATGGGAGTACAGTACTTTTCTCATTTCCATAATGACCATAGGGACTATATCAGAGACTGCAGTATTTGTCCTTGGAGAATCTCAGACTTCCCAGTCACAGGTCACCTAGGGAAGACAAACAGTATGGGCAAGTGTCCAATGCCCGGCAGAAAGGCAGGGCTTTGCTTTGTATTGATTAAATGATAAGTGCTTGGCAGTCTTCATTTGTTATGAACTGAATCCCTCTGTCAGCCCCAGCTTCTCGCACTGTTCCTACCAAGAGCTGTGTGAAAGCCCAAGCTCAGTGGAGGCTCTACTGTTGATTTTAATGGCCTCTATGAATTTACTGCAGGTAAAGTAGCATCTGGCAAAGGACAGATACTACAGGAGAATTTCTAACTTTCTTTCTCCAATTGGTTGTTAATCCTGAAGTAATGATGGTTATCCTATCCTCACCTCCCTTCCTAAGAGGCCTATATAGCGCACAAAGAAAAACAAGAATGTGCTATCAAATCCATCGTAGTGAATTACTCCTGAAGGGACAGTGCTACAAAGCTGCTATTTCGTAAACACTTCATTAAACCCTAATGTGACTAATGCATTTGTTATCCATGTGTATGTAAATTTATTTCTTGAGCTGTTTGTAAATCTGTTTCGAGACAACTACAGTCAACAGTCTTCACATTGCTCTCACACTCTCCCCTCAGCATCACGGTACCATTCGTTTCTTTTTCCCTCCTACACCTTTACTTTGAAAAACTTGTCTTCAATCTTTAGCTGAGAAGGCAGGCCACAAAATCACAAGATACTCTATAATTTTTTAAGTATTTTTTATGAAACAGAAAATGTGTTTTACTTACCAAACATTCCTAAAATTATCCTTCTAATCAATATTGCACAAGCATTTTCAGCGAAATCTCTTAGCCACGTTCACTAAGCCATATGAAACGTAAAATACGGAGATCAGGAAAACTCTGAATGCAACAGTAATTAGGGTACTAAAACATGGACTGAGGTTTAACAACAGTCCAATCAGATATTAGCTTCTTGTTTACTGTTTAAAAAAAATAAAAATCTATTCAAATGCAAAAGTCAGCAGTGGCTATGAGCTTGTGCTTGGCCTTTCCTCCCTCCCCAGCCTTGTATCTCGAGATCTATTTTTAATGCCGATTCAGGTCAGTGCAGCTTCATTCGGCTGGTGGGCATTTGCGGGCCAGGGGGCAGCGCCTGCCCACGCGCCGCTCTGCAGAGGACCTTTGATAAGGGGGATCTTCACGCTCTGCTTATCCAAGCGCCTGGTTGAGGGAGAAATTTGGAGGCTGTGCTCCCCAGCTCACCGCAACACAGCCTGCGGCAAAAGCTTGGGTTTGGAGATGTGCACGGGACGAGCAAGGGCCACTGCTCTTCCCGCTTGGACGCAGACTGCTCCTGCCATCACCGGTGGTACCAGCTGTCCCCACCGGAGCATGGCTCGGTGTCACGTCAGTGACCAGCAACCACCAACCGCGGTGCGGAGCAGCACCTGAGAGGGCGCGCGCCTGTCGCCAGGAGCTGGGTCTCTGCACAGTTGTAAGAAAGAAAAGAAAACCAAACCCAACACTTTCCTGTCTTTGAAAGAGAGAAGAACACCAACCCCCTCTCCCCTGCAAAAAGGTGCAAAAGTCTTTCTACTTAGTTCGATTCCCCAGAACAACTGTCAGTAGGTTGTCAGCAAGAAGCTGATGACAACCAGAATGGAAACCTTTCTCCCCAGATGTAGCCGAACTGGAGGACGTGCGGATGCGTGATAATTAAAATCCATCAGCCTGTACGAGGCTCGGTGCCTGTAAATACCGAAAGCCTTTGCAAACTTGCCACTATCATCACAGCAGCCCCAAAATAGTGGTCCATAACACTGAGGGGCCGGGGAGCAGAGCGTGGGGAGGAGGCCTGGCAGGGACCACGCTGCGGGGTGGGCACTGAGCACGCCATGGATCCCCCAGGATCAACGCAGCAGCTGAGAAATGGGCAAGGGTTGGGTCCATGTTTTCCCTACGCTGCTAGTGGTCCCGGTGAGGCCGCATCCAAGGTCATGGTACTGGATTGTTGGCAAACGTCCCGTCACCCGCCCCGGCAGCATCTGGTGGCTTGTGATTCCTCTTCTAGACTTCCTCTGAACTGAGGCGATGACTTCCAAGAAGCAGCCGCCACTGCCGCCCTTGCTGGGTTTTGCTACGTGGTTTAGCGCCATTAGCAGCTAGCGGCGGGAGCTGACGGGGAGGTTCTGTGGTAAACTGCTCGCAGCAGAGGTGTAAAAACACTTTCAACACAGACGTTTTATGCTCAACCGTCCGGACCCACAAGTCGAAAGCGTGGCCAGTGCCCGGCATCTTTGAAGACCAAGGGGTGCTTAGGGGCTGTGTCTGCAGGGACCATTTCCAGTGACCAAGGATAGGACAAGGACCCATCTTTTCTCATCGGTGTCCTCAATCAGAAGGACACACTTGCCACCAGTGGAGATGAACAGGTGCTGGCACAGAGCTATTTTGATGGAGCAGGAGGGGAGAGGAGGCTCTCCCCAGCATCCAGGTTACCTAAGTCACCAGGGCAGCAATGTAGCTGATATGCAAAACGCTCTTAATAAGTTTAATCCTCCATCAGCCTTTCTAAAATTTTCAAATTTTAACAGATCCTCTTATCGAAAATAAATAAAAAAATAAATGAAAAACTTCCCCTTGGTGGCTGCTGTGGGGAATTGTTTCTGGAGAACGTCTGCATTACCTTGACTTGCTGGCTTGCACTGCCACCCCAAGCCCGGCAATGAACCATTGATGCACATGGTCATCCAGGCTGGCAGCTGTTGGATGCGAAAGAAACACACCTTCATCTGAGCAAGCCGCTGTGACCGCTGGGGTCAGTAGAAGCGTGCTGATTTGCACCCAGGACAAAGCTGATCCAAACTGGTCTGCGCTGCGTGCTCTGAAAAATGGGGATTTACTTCTCCCCATGGTGACTCTGCTTGCGTGACAAGGTTAGACTAGAGAAGAGCGCCCAGCACACTGCTAAAAACCTTGGACTAAACTCATGCTCTTTCATCCAAAATATGGGGAATGCCAGTCACACAGATAATGGTTTTGATATTAGTGCAGCATCCTCTGCCATATGGACAGACAGCTGAGCACACGTATAAAGGACAACCAACAAACAGACGCTTCTGTTTCCATCAGCGTATGAACCATCCCTGACCATGCTGCCCATCGGCTCTCCGAGACGACTGAGGTTTCCAGGCCAGAAACCTTCTGCATCCAGCAGCCAGCACCATAAAATGTCCATCCTGGCTGTGAGTGTGCAAGCTGCAAAGCCCCACTCTCAATTTCAAGGATCTCTCAATTTTAAACTTGCCTGGCTCTGTCCCCAAGGAGCATCAGGCAGCACAGGCCCACCCTCCTGCTGAAGATTTCATTTCTTACTAAAGATAACCTCCCTCCCATCCAAAAATCAGTGATTTGATAAAGAATTTTAAAATGGCATGAACTGAGAGATATTGATGAATTTGAAATGTTTTGTATCTATTTCACTTTTTTTACTTTCTGTAAAGGATTACGTAAAATTTCAAAATGAAATAATTTTGAACCAGAAGGTGACTTTCTTAAAGTCTTAAAGAATATCAAAACAGAATTTTGGAAACTTTTAAAGTTTCTTTCTGAAGGAAGGGGGTGGTTTTCACAAACATGTTTTCACCCGTTTCCCACCTGATGTTTTCATCAGAATTTTGCAGCAGAACTTGTGAGTTTGTATTTTTAACACCAGCCCCCAGCCGCCTGTATTTATCTTGATCATTTCAGCAGCCACAGTGTGCGTTGACGACAAACGCTGACAGAATGAGAGGATTTGTGGATGCTCCGCTGCACTTGCGAGGTCTTTGTTGTGCATTTTACAAATTTGCTGGAAGTTAGACTCATGTTTTCCGATTTTGATGGCAAAGGATACACTTATTTTCAAATAACGGTACATAGCTCTATCATGCAGATTGCTTCCTACGAACGCTCACCCATCACAAACAGCCAGGCTCCTCAACAGCCCGTGACGCTTGTTATGCTGGTGGCTTTGCAAGGTCAGGGAACTGATAAATGTTTTCTGGCAAGGTGTGACTTGCTAATTTGTGTCAGGCTGCAATTTCTGTCACACTCTCACGTCCTTTGTTGCGGTTTTCCCAAAATGACTTGCAACTGGACCTCCCGTAAACCCTGACCTGGGGAAGGCGGCGTCAGATGTTTCTGCAGGTCGTGCACACGGCAGGGTGCGGACAGGAAGACAGAGGACGACGGAAAAGGAAAATAAACTCTTGCCATACCTTAGAGAAGCACCACAAAAAGGTATTTCCAGAGAATCAAAGATATTAGAAAACAACAGGATTTTTTATATGCAAAAGCATGTACCGATTTTCTTTCTCTAACAAAATCCTGCAGAAGCCATATTCATCATATAACTTTCTCCAGCAAGACCAGATGTACCTAAATAAGCACTGGTAAAACACACAGTCCTGTGCTTACATAGCTGAAGAACTGTGGGCATTTCACATCTCTTCAACATGTCTTAATGGACTTCGTTTTTTCTACTCTGTGCAAGCTAGCAAACATACTAATCCCATCATGTAAAAAAATCCAGCACACAGATTACAACAATTCTAAAGTTGCTATTTTTCTCTTTCTTCTTTTGTTGACTTCAAAATGCCTGATATACAGGGGCAGAGGATGAGAGAAGTTGTTACAGTCTCTCTGTGAACTTACACCAATAATAACATTCCTTAAAAACAAATAATATTCATATACAGCAAAAATGCAAAAACATGAAAAAAGAGATTTTTCTTTCTTCTTCGTAAGCCACTCTACAATGTAAAATTCGCTACCCACAGGAAGAAAATAGTGAGGAAAGCACATTCCGGCGACTGCAATGCCAGCATGGTTTATGACACTTGGCCATGGCTTTCCCATTTTCAGTTATGCTGAAGCTTAAAGACTGCTGGAAGGCAGCAAACACTAATTTTCATCTTTTGATCCTCAACTTTTCTAGCATCGCTGCAGCCTGTGGCCCTTGCACAAGGATGAGCCCTCCCATGTCCTGCAGAAGGGGGAGCACACACCAGCATGGTGTGGCCCTGGTTGTCTTGCTTTTCGTCCAAGCGCAGCCATGGGGCATCTTCTCCCATGCCCAGGAGCATCCTGCCCCAAATCCACCACACTAGATCAGCCTCCTGGGCCTGAGGCTGTTGTGCTGTTTCGTGGTCTCACCAAGGGCAATATTGATTTTTTTTTCATTTTTTAAAAAAAATATAACTTGGCAAGTGCATTATTCACCCAATTGTGGTCCAGTGTGCTTACCAAAATGTGTTGTTTTTTTAGAAATCATAAAAATACACTATTACCATATGTAGTTTTGTTAAGTTGATGCTTAACTCAAGCTCCACTTAATATAGGAAAAGTTTCAGAGGAATCAATGATTTGCCTCAGCAATTTTAAGAAAAAACATATCTACCTCATAACCAACTTAAAATCACACAGGCTGCTTTACAGGTAAAAGAACCCAAAATCAGCAAAGATACTTTATCAGGAGATGGAGGAGGGAAGAAAATAAAAACTAAAAGAGGAAAGCAAAGCATTTTTGAGGCAGTATTTTTCTTCTATTTTTTTCCAGATTGTAAGAATTACAAAGCAAGTGTGGATAGAGAAAATATTAGGAAATAACACTTACAATAAAGCTTACCACAGGGAAGTTACGAGAACTGAATATGGATACCACCTGTCGCATAAGTATTGTGAGATTTTCATAAGATTTCAGATTTTATAGCAGAACAAGGAGCAGACTGGCTGGGCTGGTGGCCAGGCTGCAGGCATAGGGTATTGGAGTCCTCAGATGATGAACAGCTAACTTTGATCACAGTGACTGAGAATTCATTTATTCAAGAAGATTAAACAGCTGAAGTTTTTATGGCTTATGTCCGGTATCACAAAACTGCCAGATGGGCTCGACTGTGGGAAATGAGAATAAAAGGAGTTTGGAAAGAGGGTCTGCTGCGGAGTTCCCCCATCACAACTTCTTCACAACTTAGTAAACACGTGCAATTCATTGTTCATATACCGCAATTAATTTTCTCCAGATTTTGAAAGTTACTGGTCTGAAGCACAATTCTGAAATCCAAGAAGTCCATTGTGGTCCCAAACTCCTACCTTTAGGTGCCTTTAAACGTCGCACTGTGGTTATCACCCGGAGGCTGGAGTTTCACCACTGCAGGTGCAAAGCACATGGGATGCCAAAAGACTTGCAGAGTTTACAATCCGAGGTCGGTAAGAAAAGACACACGTGGATAAAGCACAGGTAGGGACTGCGAGGCAGTAATAAGTAAGGCAGGCAATAACTGGAGAAATTAACAGTGTGCTCACACCAAAACCTACCCTAATGCCATTCAACCCCTGCGTTGCTGGCGGAGCGGGCCTTACACTGACTCCGGGTGCAAGTCCTGCAGCAATCAGGACAGCAGTGCCACTGGTAAATGGAAATCTGCACGGTGGAACCAGCAATGAAGTAAGTAATCAGATACTAGTAAGAGAATTTGACACTTTTCTAAATTAGGTGAAGCCGCATTGACACCTGATAATCTTTGCAAAACTAAACGAGCTTTGTGTGTATTTAAACATTTTTTTAACATTTTGATGTTTTTTAATCCTTGGAGCTTTAAAAAATGTTTTTAAGAACAGGCTCACACTCATGTACATTTTCTGCCATGTGTTCCAGGCTGTTCCAAGCTCCCCTATTTATGGACAAAAATGAGGCATGTTCCTGACTATTGCACAGAGGTATATATTACCCAGCAAGCTACATGACACCTCTGACAATGGGCTTTTCAATATCTGTTTGCTTGATATTTTCTCCTATTTTAAAGGGGAATTTAATGCTGATCTGAAAATGCTGCTATATTCTCCATCCCCTGGATTCAGTTAACACAGCAGGCGGGAAATGAAGATATTGTGACAACTATTCTTCCATCTCAAAACTATCTAGCAATTTATATTCTAAAAGGTCTCAAATCCTGACATGGTAATTTATAGCATCTTTCAATGCTGCTTTGTACTAGTTAAAAATTCAGACAAACCTAATCTCACCACCGTCCCTGAAGCTCACAGTGAAAGGCAAAGCTGTGAAAACTTTCTCAGCTCAAAGCTCCGCGACTGCACGTGACGACTCAGGCAGCAGAGCTCTCATCAGGGCTCTGGAAATGCTTACAGGGTTTTTCATGTTGTCGCCGTGGAAGATAGTGAAAGTGTTAAATCAGTGGGATTTGAAGGATCAAATTCTTACCATTCATAGAAAGTGCAACTGCCGGGTCTTCCTTCTGCAGCTGATTTATTTTAATGCTTCCTGCATCTCAGCATCGGCTAGGCTTTTGTCAGTTCAAACAAAGATCGGTTTGCACAAACTTACCTGGTATAGTCAAACAAGGTACACAAGTGCTACCTGAAGCGCATTTTAGAAAATAAACACTTTTTTACAGTTCAGATATGGCTGGAGAGAAATATAGCTCTTTTGCATTTGGCAACATTGTTGCCCTGTTTCTGTTTTGTTGTTGTTTTTTTTTTCTTTTTTAAAACAATAATTTAATTATTTAAGCTACTGCTCTTCAATTACACTTACTTCAGCAGTGTAAGACCACATCCCTCTGATAAAATACTACTGCTATCAGCTGAGTTATTCTTATTGGATTACACCTGGCTCACTGTTTGAAAGAGCAAAACCTGGTGAAATAATGAGTATATTATTATTATTATCCTAACTTTGACGGTGTCTGTGATTATGGCAAACTACGCTCGAAGCTCTGTACAAACTTAGAGAAAAAGATGGTTCCTGCCCTAAAGAATCTGTAGGTGAAGAGAGTCTCATGCTGCATCCCTTCCAGCTCATCGTCTGTTTGTAGGGTTATGCACTTTGCCTCTTGCCGGATCCTCCCACGTATCTAAAACCTCCTTCAGCATTTTAGCGGTTGAGTATATTGCGAGCAGCAGGCAAACAGGTTGCCTGTGTGCATGTTTCAAATTGCTGTTTCTCTGATGACCTTCTTTCATGCTCTTTCATCTCTAAATTTAGCTAGCTACTGAAGTGGGAGTCTAGCAGATTCAGTGACACTAACGCAGAGACTGTATATAATCACTTTTAAAAGAACAGCACAGATTATGAGACAGCGTAATTAATATTCTGTAGCCAAATGACATTTATTTTACAGAACTGCACCTTTTCAAGTCTAATAAACCATTAAAGACTTTCACTCAAGACCAACACATGCAGCACAAAATCAAACGTATTTTTTAAGGGCTGACACCCAGAACTCGGAAATCTGCTCATGTTAGGGTTGCTGGGTGTGTATTTAAACAGATGACATTGTAACTGCAAGGCACAAGTACACCCTAAATCTGAAATTTAATCTTTTAAATACCTGCCTCAGTGCCATCTAATGAGGAGAACATACTGGAGAATCACTGGGAACATTTAAGCATGTGAAATAAAGCATGGAGATTGAGAAAAGTACTGTACAGATACTGGGACTGGGACTGAGACACAATGATGTAACCACACCAAGTTTCAGGAAATTGCAGAAAAGTTATACCACGTTAAATTCTGGTTTGTTATTTTCAGACAAAAGAAATACAACAAAATAGGAAATGTTCTGTGTTGTTTGGGTGAGAAAAATGACAACCAGTTTTATTCCCTGGATCTTAGATATATATGAAATTTGATTAAAATATTAATAATCTCTGTGTTTATATAGATAATGGAATAGTTTTGAAGTTTTTAATCACCCTTGCTCTCAGAAGTCATACTTCCAGTATTCTAGTCAAAAAGCTTTTTTGAGAGCATTTTTGCTCTCAAAAAAAAAAAAGCATTTTTGAGAAAACAACACAGGCACAGCCCAGAAAATTTGTTAATTCTTTCTTTAATAAAGCGGGCTAGATGTTCTTCCAGAGTAAAGATACAAAGTTCCACAACTAAATGAATACCCAGTCGAAATAGGATACTGCTTTTCTGCAGTACATACAACTGATATGACATGCTAGAGACTTTTAAACAGTCATAAATTACAGATGTAAGATAGACTACAACAGTCTCAGATACATATCTTAATCCCATATTAGTTTTCATCAGTAATTTGCAATGCATATAATTTTTTTATCTGATTACTGTTATCCATGAATATTATGAGCAGGTCATCTTTGGGGAAAAACAATAATCTTGTATTTTAAATGACAACTTCTCGGTATATTCTTAACACAAAGCAAGACAGGGTGATGACATTTTGTCTAACTTACAAGTTTCTGACTTAACGAATATACAAAATTTTAACTATCTCTGCATTATGATCAAGTATCAGAGACAACATGTTTGAGATGCGGAAAGACATGGTATAACCAAAGCAGATTAATTTACTGGAATTTGCTCTGATCTTATTTGTATAATCATCTCTTTGCTTCTGAAGATTTTTATCATATCCCAGGGCACAATAGGCGTTCAGCTCATCGGTATTCACTGATTAGTGAAAACTTGTTAGAAACTCCCAACATCTTCATATACTTTTAGCGCTGTTTTAAAATGTGCAATATTAAAGATACAACTAACTTACAAAAATAAAAGTACTGTACAAATCACACTCTTCCATTGGCAATGAGACTGTTCAAGAAAATAGCAATGTGATCCCTGAAACAACCAACCAGAACAGAAATCAACAGACTGATGCTTAAAAAAATAAAAAAAGAAGTAAAAACATTTTCCCCTGCCAAAGTACTGGAATCTTTAGAGGCTTATGTATCACAGAATATAAAACTTTTCTCTTTGTCCCCAGAATATTTCTCTCCTCTTTCCATAGGTACTTCTTGAACAGATTCCCCTTTGTTGGTGGTGTGCCACAAGCCTTGCTGAACGGGTTAAGGCTAGAAAAGCTTGAAAGACCTAAATAAATCAACAGCCACCTAATCCCCTGGCATTCATGCAAACTCAGGGAAATAAAATAAACCTGAAGACAGGCATGCATGCTGAATTCCGAAGTGATTTTCTATGAAGCTTAAAATTAAACCAAAATAAACACCTCGCCACAATGTTAGGCATTTAAGATCCTTCACCTAAACAGTCATCTGACTGTTCATATCACTCCGTCGCAGAGAGGGATGATGCTATGCCTGCTCATAACATTCTAGTACTTTATCATTTTACAAGGCACAAATAATCTCAGAAGAACTACATGGTGGCTTTTGAACATGTAACGATATGGCAGCTACCATGTAATTACATGACAATTATCTCTTCAATTCAGTCACTGACACAGACCTTGTAAAATCTAAGACCAGCAAACAACATGGCACCTCATCTTTGGAACACAGTACTTAACTCCATTTACAACTACAGACTAAGCAGCAAATAACTACCATTTCTTAACGCCATACAAACACAAGCTTTGCCATGCAGTTATGAAGTTGTTGCATGGTATAATGTATACGTATCTTAAAAGAAAATAATGTAATTTTTTTTTTGCTGCTGTTATAGAGTGACTTTCTAGCATTCCTTCCTCAAGCTAGCTCTGTGTAAGTCCTGCAAGAGCAGGCATCCACTCACCACCGGTTTCTTTTTGTGAATTCCAACAGACTTTAAGGGGATCAGAGAGCACAAACCCTCCCTTCCCCCACACCCCTCCGTCCACTTGAAAAGACTGTTATTAGATGTACTATGTACTTGATGGGAAAGAAATACACTTTTCCATAGAAGAACAAGTTCCAGAGTTAATGAGAAACTTTCTGTTGGTTAATGCTGCTGCACCATTATGTTCTTCTCGACTAGAAATGTGGAAATCGTATAGGAATATATGTAAACAGAGTCTATAGAAGATAATAGCAATGAGACATAAAGTGCTTTTAATTATGAACATTTCATTTCGCTTTGCACCCTTTCCTGGTAAGTTATCACACTCAAGCTAGTTTTAGTTCAACTGGCTCAGGTCTACACTATGAAATACTGTAATTTCCCTTGCACCTACTGTTTTAATCGTGGTAGTTTCAGGAAAAGAAAAAAAATAATTCATGCCAGGGGGAGTAAAAGTAGACAGATATAAAGAGGGAAAGAGGTGAACTGGGAACTCTCAAGGGGAAAAAAAGTAGGCAAACAAGGTTCTGTTGTATAGGTCCCCGTTCTCAAGGAATTTGTCGCATAATTCTCTTGTTATACGGTGCTGAGGAACAACTACACAAACCTCTGCCTTGAACACACCTCAGGCTACTGCCGGATGAAAATGAAGAAAGTAGGATTCCTCAACTGAGAACAAGCTTACTGCCAGGATCATGCTTTTAATCTTTCTGCTATACATTCCCCGCTTCTGTAATCACAGTTTCTGAAGAAACAGTCCCCTTTCCTACTCAGAAAACCCAGTTGAGCATATTTTGTAAAAGGACGATACTAAATCTAGCTTGTCTTCGCTGCTTCAGGTCTGATGCCAAGTATCTACACATTTCCTAATCCATTATGGTACCTAGCACATACTATTCTATGTTTTGGAAAAGCAACAGTTCTATAGTAACAAAGCTCCTAAGTAAGATAACTCTATAACTAAGAATAACTGTATATTAGGACTGGGTTTTACTGTTTTTCTTTTAAGGCAGTTATTAAAAGGTGTCCATTCTTTCTGAAAAATTGCAAATTTGTGGGTTTTATTTTACTTTATTTTTTAAACTTAGGCTTTTGGCAGCTGAAATGGGTTACCTTTATCTATTTTCTGTCCTTTTAATCCAAAGAACTGTCCAGACCATGGAATCACGGGAATTTGAGCTGAGTTGTAACAATCGACCTCCCAAACTCTCCCAACCTGTGTCTTCAGATGTCCAGTGGGCTGACAATAGCAAAGTCAGAATCTTTGCTGTTATTACTACTGTCATCATCAGGGCTGGAGCTCAGGTTGCTGGAGGAGGCTGAAATGGAGCCCATCAGTGGGTCAGAGAATATCAAAGAAGAACGAGATGGAGCTTCTGGCTTCACCGCTGCCTCCTTGTGTGCCTGAAGGGACTGCCTTGGCTCTGGGACAGCACTTCGACTTCCTTCCTCTTCTTTGGAAACCATAATATAGTCATAAGCACTCTTGCTCTCCGCTGTGCTCGAATCCGTTGTAGTCTGTGAGACAACAGCACAGAAAGGACTTAAAGTTAACACCAGTTAACAACGTTTATGATGCGTGTCAGTGACATGGGAATGGAACAAAGGAATAATCATTACCCAAAAGCAGCAATGCCCAAATCAAGAACCAAAAAATAAAGTGGGCATTAACTTTCAATGAAATAATTTATTTGTTGTTTACAAGAGCGTAAAACCTAGCACTCTAAAAATGTGTTATTGGGTGTAGCAGTCACATGTGTTTCATCATCATAGTGCATCCATGTAGCACACAGAACAGGCTAGGCATCTAACACATACCTTACAGACGTGAAGATCGTCAGTAATTACATGCTCACTGCAGTTAGTTTTCTGTGGTAATTAATGAAGCAGTACTGAGGAATTTTTTGCTGGTTTGTACGTACAATGGCATTTTGCAGCTTGTCAGGAGAATGGTTAGACATGAATTCTGCCAGAAAATCCTGACCTGTGGAAACTGAGCCATACATAGACCTTGCTTAGTGTGTACCGGTTCAGGTGTGGCAGATCAGGGCTCCCAGGGCTTCTAGGCTTAGTGTGGACTATTTCCTAATTCTAGCAGAAAATGAGGGTCTGGTAATCCCTCTTCTGTCTGGTTAGACCTTGGGAAATATATGTCCCTGAGCACTCAGGTAGTGGATCAAGACTACTCACCAGTGTACCGATAAACTCCCTACGAACTGGCAATCTCATATTTCCACTAGGCATATTCAAGAGAAATCCAGCTTTTCAAGAGTCAGAGCTATACGTAATGAGAAGGGAAGACTGCCATGTACAGCCGAGTGGTATTTCTCACTTGTTGACAACTGGCAGCCAGTTAGCTTGGTTGCAACCCAAATGGACAACACTTTGTCTTCTGCAAGAGATGCATTCAACTCCTATCGAGTGCTATGTTCATCTGACAAGAATATGACTGCTTTCTTAGTTGCTGTCACACAAATTTTTTCAGCGTAATCATGCAACCTGCCAAGCAGCCTGTGGGGACAAGCATCCTGAAGTGGTGTGATATTGAAACCAATATATTTGATTACACTAAATGTGAGACTAAGAAAAAGGAGAAGCTGTAGAGGGGCAGCTGGGGAAATGTGTATGTTGACATGCATGTCAACTACAAGCCCTTCAGCTGTGATTCTTTCACCAAATAAAAAAATGTAAATTCACTTTGGGGTAAGAAAGAGATTGTAGGTATTAGAGAAAAAAAACAACAACAAAACAAAACTAACAAAAAAGAACAACAATAAGAATATGAATGAGATACAGTTAGACTCTCAGCACAGTATCTAAAATTGGAGTATGGAGGTCATCACAAGTATCAGCAAGCCACAACTTGCAGTTACTGTATCCATGGCCTCCATCAAAACTTATTTTGCCGAATTTATTATTACAGCTGAAAACAATTTTCCATTGCTCTGATTACTGCTTATAGAGCAGAACTCTCTTGAAAAGGAAGTGTAGAGTAGCTCAGGGAGCAAAACCCACCAGTGATTAAGAATGACTGTCATGTGAAATGAGGAAGCTGGAAGTCTTTGGGTATTATTTACATAGTTGTTCAAAATTTTTAAAAGTCACAAACAAGATAAATATCAGCTGAATGTGAAAACATGTTCAGGTACAGAATTGTGGCCTGTTCCCTTCCAAAATGTATGTGAATAAGGATTCAAGTATTTCCCTTTACAGTAAATTTTTAAAACATCCTGCATTTGTAATTTAAAATTTTTTGTGTGTTATCTAAATAGTATCTAGGTATAATAATATATTATTATCTAGGTACAATAATATATGGTATTCTGGTTTGTTATTAACCCATTTTAATACTTTCTCATTCAAATGGAAATATCTTAAGTCCAGAGTATTCGTTACAATTTTAAAGGTCCCAATGTAAGACAGTTGTCAAACTGATAGAAATTTACATCTATTAATTTTAAATACTAATTTATTTTCCTCAGTTGACTTAATAAAATTCATGCCAAAACTGGCAGATTGCTTTTAGAAATATCAACAACTATCCTGTGCGGAGCACTATCAAAATTGTCCTCAAACTTCCTGACCTGTGCAGAACCAGGGTAGTTCCAATGTCAACAGCTTCCAGCTCTTTCCATGAAGTTAAAAACAAACAGATCTGTCCTACAAGGAGGGATACTTCACTATTTAAGCCCTTGTGAGCTGAGGCACCATTTGTTATTAATTAGCCTTTTGCTGTCATCTGGTCTGTTTGAAATGTTGTCTTCCTGAGCTGTCAGTCACCCGGCTGCCATCTCCAGGGGGCTGAGGGCACAGGCAGTGTACAGCCCTGCTTCTGCTCCACCAACGTATTCGTAGTCGCCTGATTTTCTAGACACCCAGTGCAGCCACAAGACAGGGCCAGGTGAGGCTTTTTTTTTGAGTTCTAAATGCCATGTTCAAAATTTCAGCGCTTTGTTTCCCCCCTCCGCCCCAGACAACAGAAATATACGTTCCTTTAAACAACCGCCATTGCATAATTCACCTGGCTTCTTCCCACGCTTCTATTTAAAAGCTCTCAGGGAACGCAGTACAGTCTCATTTTGCAAAATTATACACTTTATTATTCCAAGCTATCAAGATCACGCTATTTCAGCCCTCGCAGCCCTCACATCCGAGATGGCTCCACCTGGCGTAGGGCGACACAGATGTTACCCAGGGACACGCTCGCCCCGCCAGATCGGTATTTTCCTCGCTGGCACCCCCAGGGATGCTAACGGGGTGTCTTCCTTTTGGCAGTGAGCCCCAGCGAGGGCCCTCCACCACAAACACTTCATGCTGGTGTTGCAATTTTCTAAATTCTACTTCCAAAAATGTGCTCTTGTGCAGTTAAAAAAAGCATCCTGCCCTTTAATAAAGGGAAAGGAAAGGAAACTACCCACCTCAGTTTCTTGTCGTTATGTGTTGCGCTTTGCAACACTGCTTTTCGTTCTACCCACACTTTTTGGTTCAGTGAAAGAGACCTATAGCTCACCGAAGTATCAGAGAAGCAGCAAAGCATAGACATTGACTCCAAAATGCTAAAAAAGGGCCTCCTGTAATGTTTGCCTATCCCTGGCATAGATGGGTATTTTGGTACTGATATTTCCAGAGGTAAAATACCTCCTCCCTTCTTCTGCCTGTTTCTGTTTCAGGAAACTCATGCTGACGTGAACCATGTTTTCTCCCATCTGCTGCCACTACTGAATAAATGAAAAATGACAGAATTATACTTCCAGTAGCTTTGAAAGTTAACAACCTTACGCCTGTTGCCATATGGCTTCTCCAAACATTTTTTCCTGATGAATATCAGCTACTAGGACCAGGCTTATTTCAATTGCCTTCATACTGTGAATGAGTTAAAACTAACTGTAAGGATACAATTCAAGAAAGCTTAGAACAGCAGCTCATTTTGCCTCCTTCTCTGAACAGACATAAAGGCAAGATAATGTGTTAATTATCATTCATTATTTAGCAACAGAAGCCTTCTGTTTGTCAACTGCATGCTGCTACCAAAGCCAAACATTCCAAAAAATGCTCTACTTCTTTGAGCCTTTATCTTAATTTTTTCGTGGCTTTGCTGTCCAAAGAAGGTCTGTACTTTCCAGGAAGGGATTTTGAGGCAAAAAAGGAGGAAGAGCACTTTTAAAAAAAGTAAGGATGATAAATAATTTAAACTTGTATAACAAGCAGCACAAAAGACCAGATTTTAATCTCAATTACATGATAGCTACCCCTGTAACTTTTCCAGCTGTCCTAGAAAATATCCCTGTAACTCCACCAGAGAAAAATCTCTACAGTACAAGTCACATCAAACAGAATTACATGCATTACCAAGTCATAGACAATGTAAATACAGTACAATTTATTTATCAAGAAATGCATTAAATGGTCTAGAAGTGGTTGCAATTTTTAATCCCCCTGCAGCTCTCAGTAAGTACTCCTGGCTTGACCCAGAGCATCAGTGCAGCCCATTTTCTTCAGCAGAGCTAAAAGCCTGGGCTGTGGCCCAATTTGAGACAACAATTGACCCCATCAATTAACAGTCGAATGTCACAGCCCACTAAATTCAGCAGTTTTATTTTCCCGTGTTTTATTAAAAGCGGGTCCAAAGCTCTCCTCTTTTTGTTTGATTTTAGGCACTGAGATTAAAGACGATGAGCTTGGAAACAGCACAGACCTTTGGGATAATAGCAGTCCTCCTGGGCTGCCATTTTTAACCCATACCTTTTCTTTTTCTTTCTGTCATAGGGGCTGCTGCTCATTATCATTATTGGAACTTCTAGAAGATAAGAGGAGAGGAAGCTAATCCATATGAATGTACTATACCTACAAACGGAGACCATGCAGTGCTGAAGCCTCATTAATGCTATCCAGGAGCTCAGTTTGTACAACCTCTGCTCACGTTGCTCATAGTTGCAGTCTCATGGAGTACAGTAAAGCAGCCTCATGGAGTACATGGAAATTGTGGGACCCACGGACACCTGTGGCTGGATGCTTACTTTGATTACACACTGAGGTGAGACCTCATTACACATGGCCCTGAGAATTTCCACTGGAAAGAAACCTGCACAGAGTAAGATCCACCTGCTCCACTCCCAATACTGAAAGTGGAATGCCCCAGCGCCTCTGCTCAGTGACACTGTTTAGACCAGGATCTGTCTAAGGGCTTCTCCAGCATGAGTAGGGCCTGGACACATTCATACAGCACATAGTTATCTTCCAAACAGTGTTCTGCCTTCCAGTTTCTATGGCCATTTGGCAAGAAGGTAAGATGTACTTTGTAGAAAATGCTAAGAGATAGAGGGCAAAAATAGGCCATTATAGGAGCACTCCAATATGCTACATCAGTTTAACCTATGGCTTTATTATGGCAGAAAGTAGTGATTGTAATGACAACAGCTAAACAAGCAATGAAAGCTTTCTAGCAAAGCTTTGCTCTTTGAACCTGTCGTTACTAAGTAAAAAAAAAACCTAAAGAAATCTCAGTATTGCTTCTAATACTGAAATACAATTAAAATATTGTATGTTCGTGTGTTCTAACTTGGGAGAATAGCGCGTAATAAATCAAAACAACCCTGTTTCATTATTTGGAAATGAACAAATATTTCCTCTAGTTGCCAAGTGAACTTGTCAAGAGTAAACTGATTGCAGACTCCGTTAGGCTGCGAGGTGACAGTGCTGCCACTAGATTCACGAGTGTGAATATCAGTATTGGGGTGGCAGACTTAACTCTAGAAGTCTAATATTGAAAATGATATAGAAATGTGCCTATACAAAAGTACTGTTTTTAAGATCACATTTGAGTCAGACTGAGTCTTAGAGAGAAAGGGACCTTTTAACCTCTTTCTGTGTGTGAACTTGTCCTGTGACTGTAGGCTTTGTATGTGAAAATATTGTTTACTGATTCAAGGATAAAGTCAATACAATGGAGTAGAAGGTAAAAGCAACCTCTTCGCTATTTCCTTTTTGGCACTGGCCATGGATACACTGCAATGCAGATAATCAGCTCTTACATAATGGGATGCTGGAGGACAAGGACAATGAGGATATTCATCCGAGAATATTTGATACGGGAACATTTACCTCCGGTTTTTACATCTTTTTGTAGGAAATTAATCTGTGATTCTATGATTCAACAACCTGAAAGAAGAACCCCCCCAAACACTGCATAACACTTAGACTTAAATATCGATGTGTGGAGCATAAGCCTACAACAAGAATAATTGATGGGAGTAGGGCAGTAGCCAGAGAGACACTTTCAACCATGGCTCCATATGTACCAGCAATGCTGTTCCCATGTGATGTCTGGACATGCTAAAGGAAGTCTCCAAAAAATATCAGACTCATTCCATCAGTAATCTGTTTGAGATATTTTGTCTTACCTGTTGTCCTGAGATGAACTGTTGCTTTGTCACAACAGGTCCCTTTAGGACATCACCAGTCCCTTTGTTCTGACTGTTGGAACAGTAATGATCATCGGCTATCGTGATTTGCTCATTTTCTTCAGCTTCCAGCTGGCTCTGGTTGAATCGCAGGGAACCTTTCAGGATATCTTTGATCTGTTGTTGAATGGGTGGAGAAAGAATGGAAGTTAGAAATTTGGAGGAGCTTTAAATTTTCTACAGCTTCATGCAGCATGCTCTCATACACTATTCCCCCAAAATATTTGCTTTGAAAAGACAGGAAGCAAGTCAATATTCATACCTATATTGGTTAAAGATATAAATATCAGCAAAATGTGGTTGTATCAGAGTCTGAAAAACAATTACGCAAGAAATCTAAAGAAAATGAGACTGTTAAGATTATTCCCTGCCTTGTTATATAGGTTTAACATATGTCACGTTGTTTCTCATAGAATGTATTTTGAGGGAGCAGAGGACAGTGTAATCAGAGCTACAGATGCTCAGCAGCATCCTCATTTTATGTAAGTAGTATTTTTTCTTTTAATTCAATGAAATTCAAGTGTCATCACTTTTAAATAATGGGGACATGGGCATGACTATTGCCTAGTGTGTACACTTTGTGTTAAGAAAAATGATGGTGTAGCTTAAGTCCAGAACTTAGTGTCGCAACTTTGAGGCATCCGGAACTTTTCTGGGAACAAATACTGTGCAAGTCTTTTGAGCTCTCTATAGCTGAGTTTTACCTTTTAGAATAAAATTATGCTGCAATGCTTGATGCATTGGTATTAGTAAAGCAGATACAACAAGACAAAACAGCAGTATACAAAAAAAAGAGATTAATAGCACTGAAGGGTACAAGAAGGCTAAGTTAAGCAATAGTTATACCTGCTTCAAACCAGCCAAGGAAACCAGAATTTCATCTTCTTTTTCCAAGTGTTCCTGTAATATGACTTCCTGAATATTTCCTGCAATATCAAAAGAAAAAAGTAAAAAGAGAAAATTCCCTAAATAACCTCTAACATGCTGCTGACTTATTCTCTCAAAACAAAATACTGTGACCTGCAAACACAATTTCACACACAGACCCAGAGGCTGACGACCTTGTTAGCTGCGGAGGTGACCCCAGCCCAAGCCTGGCACTGCTGCCAGGAGGTCTCCAGCAATGATGTGCTGCTGCAGGACTTCTGCTGGCCCAGGGTACCAATGGACTCGGGCTACCACTGACCCCTAGAAAACAACGTCGGCCTCTGTGGTTAACGGGAGTTACACACATTTCTGAACCCGCAAATTCTTTGGAAAGCACTCCCGAACATTTACAGGAATCCGCTGCAGCTCACAGAAAGGATTAGGGTAGGGGCGTAGCAATCTTCATCTTGATCCCATGGCCACTGCAGGTACTAGAATGCTCTTCTTTTTTATAAAAAACCTGGAAGTTTCATTCCCTATCCAATCCCTTTTTTTAGGTAAAAGACCCAGGGCTGAGCAAAACCTAGTTGACAGGAAGAGCAGTGCACTTCTGCCACTGCAGAAGGCTCCTGCCTTCTATCCCTGTAGTGCTGTCCTCCAAGGATGCATTTCAATACTCTGCTATACTGTGTTTGCAGAAGTCCAGGCTGGAGGGTGGCTAAGACATTAGAGCTGGAGCTGTGGTGGTCTTCCCCATCTCAGAGAAATCCCAGGCAATGCTCCAAAAGCTCTACAGACTCTTTAAACTACGTCAGGTCCTTCTCCAGTCTCCCAGCTCCACCCTTCCTCCTCAGTTCTTTAAGAAAACAGCAATGATTCCTAGTGACAAATTTACAGAATGAGATTGTATCTGTCAACTGAAAATGACACAATACTCCGTCCTACATACACAGAGCTGAGCCCAAATTCTTCAGTGACACTCATTTGGGAACAACGCCTTGCGGCCCGTATCTGTATCCCTGGTGCTTCACAATTAGAGCTTTGTCCCATTAATCCACACCTGCATTGCATTTGTTTGTTTTTAAAAATATCCTGCACGTTCAGGGCTCAAACCAGTGAAAAGCCAAAACTGTTGTCACAGATTATGCTGACAAGGATGAATATGATGGCACTGCCAACTTTGACACAACACGAAGTTTCAAGTAAAAGCATTGAGCAATTTGGCGTGAGTCTTGTGTTTACAGAATAAATAGCAAAAGAATGAGACGTGGGAGACTGGACAAGAAGAAAGATTAGAAGTCAAGAGGTGGATTTAAAACCCACACATAAACACCAAAGTTTGAAATTGTGTGTGGGCCAGGAATCAATAATGTTTATAAATGAAGGATGGAAAGGGCAAAGAGGAGAAAGGATCCAAGCCTAATCACTAAATGAACCGCTAAAGAAGCAAGCTGAGAAATAGAAGGAATAAAAGAGGCTGGAGCCATGAAAGGCAACAGATGACAAGAGTCCATGAAAGGTGGTGTGATCAAGCTCAAGAGCAACACTGGGGGTCGGATAATTCAGCTTTGCATTGGCAGCCTATCTGAACAAGGAGATCCATGTTTACGTTATTTATCACTCATTATTTACTGCATTACAGCGGCACTGTCCTGCAGCAATGAAGACAAATGTAGCACAACTGAACAATGCCTAGCATAAATCTTATATCACAAAGACACTGCATTATGAAAGCTAGGAATAATATAAAACTAATTTCCGCAAATACATAGCATCATGAATTGAGAGAAAGCATAATTAATTCAACATTTTACTTGCTTTTTTACATTTGGCATCTAAATTGTCTTGTCTCTCAATTTGGTAAATAAAAGATATTAATATTTACTTATAAAATAATACTTTAGATTCATATTTCCACTGTTTAACAAACACGATCTCTTACTTTTAAAAGATTTCAGAACTTGAAACATCAGAAGTCCAAAGTCTTCATAGGCAGGAAGGCAATGCTTAATCACAGCCTGAATCATTGAATTCAATTGTCTTTTCCATTTTCCAGCATTAGAAAGAAAAGCTTATCTATAGTATTTGACCCCCACATCTATTAAAACCATACACTAAAAAACTAAGGTATGAATACTGACTAAGAAGATGGACCAAGAAAATAATTAAAAATAAACCTCCAACCTGCTGAAGAACAAATGAGGGAAAACTGAAAAATCAGGAAAACAAGAGCAAGAGGACAAAAGCTGTAAGGCATTCCACATGATGTGGAAATAATCTACTATTATTTCTGTTCTTTAAAGATATTTTATTTAAGTCAGTATTTAAAAAAAATCGGAAAAGAATCTATCATCGCTACAAAAAACACCTGTAATTGTTTTTGAAAACCTAGTACACCAAGAAATTTCTAAAAACTTATGAATGGAACAACGATAGTTACCCAGCAGTGAAAATCAATAAAAATGTTCCTATCATCTCATATTTACTTTAGCAAGATTAATACTAGATTTTAGTATTAGTTTCACAGGAAAAAAAAAAAAAGATTAAAAGAGAAAAGGATGGAAATACTGCAAAATTTTCTAATACTGAACTGTTGAATTTCTTATAATTTCCTTCAATTTACAGTATCCTTAAAGTACAGTATGACAAATGTCCTGGATATATAGGGTCTACTATTTTTAATCAGTTAAAATCACTAAAATATATTTTGGAAAAATTTCCACTCTGAGTTTGCTCGAAGATACAACTTTGGACTCAAAGAGCGTACTTCCACTTAACCCAGAGAAATGCCCCAAGATGCAAATCACTGTAATCAGCCACTTTCTCCCCCAGTAACAGTTGTGACATAAGGCCATAAATTGGGATGTCTTTCTCTGATACAAGTCCTGCCTGACCAACCTAGTGGCCTTCTATGATGGAGTGACTACATCAGTGGACAAGGGAAAAGCTACGGATGTCACCTATCTGACCTTCTCTAAGGACTTTGACACGGTCCACCCCAACATCCTTCACTCTAAATTGGAGAGATATGAATTTGAAGGGTGGGCTTTGGGGGATGAGGAATTGGTCGGATGGTCACATCCAGAGGGTAGTGTTCAACAGCTCAATGTCCAGATGGAGACTGGTGATATGTGGTGCCCCTCAGGGGTCTGTACTGCAACCAGTACTGTTTAATAACTTCACCAGTGACATAGACAGCAGGATTGAGTGCACCCTCAGCAAGTTTGCAGATCACACCAAGCTGAGCGGTGCAGTTGACATGCCTGAGGGACAGGATGCCATCCAGAGGGACCTGGACAAGCTCGAGAAGTGGGGCAATTTGAAGCTAATGAGGTTCAACCAGGCAAAGTGCAAGGTCCTGCACCTGGGTCAGGGCAACCCCCAGTATCAGTACAGGTTGGGGGATGAAGGGACTGAGAGCAGCGCTGTGTAGAAGGACTTGGGGGTCCTGGTGGATGAAAAGCTGGACGTGAGCTGACAATGAGTGCTCGTAGCCCAGAAGGCCAACCATAACCCCAGCTGCATCAAAAACAGCATGGCCAGCAGGTTGAGGGAGGTGATTCTGCACCGCTACTCCACTCTCATCAGACCCCACCTGGAGCGCTGCAGCCAGCTCTGGAACCCTCAGCACAGGAAAGACATGGAACTGTCGGAGTGGGTCCACAAGAGGGTCACAAAAATGATCAGAGGGCTGGAGAACCTCTCCTGTGAAGACAGGCTGAGGGAATTGGGGTTGTTCAGCCTGGAGAAGAGAAGGCTCCGGGGAGACCTTATAGCAGCCTTCCAGTACCTGAAAGGGGGCCTACAGGAAAGATGGGGACAAACTTATTAGCAGGGCCTGTTGTGATAAGACAAGGGGTAATTGTTTTAAACTAAAAGAGGGTAGATTTAGACCAAATATAAGGAAGACATATTTTACGATGTGGGTGGTGGAACACTGGAACAGGTTGCCCAGAGAGGCGGAAACATCCAAGGTCAGGTTGGAGGGGGCTCTGAAGCAACCTGATCTAGTTGAAGATGTCTCTGCTCATTCCAGGGGGGGATGGACTAGATGGCCTTTAAAGGTCCCTTCCAACCCAAACTATTCTATGATTCTATGATAGGACATTGCTCAGCTGAAGGACTTTTACATTAAGTATTTAATTATTCTTCCTTCATAGGAGATATTACTGTATTTTGAGAGAAACGTTTTGTGTATATAAATGAATTGGCCGTGTATTGATTTTCTCCTTATCTGGTGCTCCACATCAGAACCTCACAGTTTTAATTAACATAATTTTATAAAATAAAAAACATCTTTTTGAAATGCAGATATCAATTTGGAACTGAAAACACCTTCCTACCTGTACAACAAACATTGATACAATGAATCAAAAAAATTGATTATGTGATTTCTACATTATTCAAAACCAAGTCCAGTTTGAGTCTATGCTATAAGTATCTATCTTATTGTGACAGCTGCCGTCATTCAAAAGTTAACAAAATCCTACGGTACTTAGGAGACTAAGACTAAGCTCAAGTATTTCTGGCTACTGCTTTTTTTTCCCCTTTCAGCAAGATTTCATTTAGCTGATGCAAAATGCTTTCTGCAGAAAAAGAAAATATTTCTGTTTCAATGAAGTTCTTACCAGAGGAAAACAAAATGTGAATTTTGCTTCCTGTCACCTGGTGGTCAGAGCAGTGCTGTGAGACGTAGGAGATCCCAGACAGTCATTTTACATCATTCTGGATTTGTTTCAACATAGCACAAACAAGCCTCTAAGTTTCACAAAATGAACTGTCATACCCAAACTGTAGACTAAGCATCATAAAACCAGTTGTTCTCTTCAGAAGTCAGCAATATTATCCCCTATTATGGCTGCCCTCAAAGAAGACTCACAACCTGAGGGATGCCTTTTATATAATTGATTTGAATTAATTTAATGTAGTTATTTTCAAATGAGCAGATTCATTTAAGTTTGATAGATACTAGACCAGTACATCAATAACTATTTGCTTAGCGAGACTGTGATCAGGTGCCTTGATATACTTTAAAGCCAACTATAACTACAGAGGAGTAATACATAGATGATTGTATTTCTGCTTTTCTTTTCTACAAAATATAAGAAAACAATGTATCTAGTGGTGATTTGGGTAGCAACAGGCTAGCTGAAACAGCTGAAGATTTAATATGAAATATATTTTTCATTTCTTGCTCTTACCGTTATCCTAAATTGTAAACAAGCTCACATGCAACTTCACTGTAGAAGTATTTTTGAAAAAAAAATAAAGATTCCTATTTCCTCTCTCCAATTTCTAAAATCTAAACTGAAGACATACTATCATCCTCTGTACAAAGACGAAAGAGGAAAATCCACAGCAGCTCCTAGCAGGAAAATTAGAGAAGGCTTATGCTCTTTGGTGACTGAACTGCTGCTACATACTGCATGATGGTGTGTGCAGTCCCTGCTGAGTTCCATAGCCAGGGAAAAGGGCTGTTCAAAGACCAAATTTCCTCTCTGAATGTGGAAAAGCTGGTATTCTTGGCCTAATTATTTTAGATGCGTATTAAGTAAACTAACTTTCACTGAAAATTTTGCATGCATTCAATACAGATTCTGCAAGAAACCCACCCAGAGCTGCATTAAATGATGACAGCTAGCGGCACTAGTGGGAAAATTAGTCTGTCATAGACAAGGTCCTCTCAGGCATTCCTTCATGCCCGTCCATCAGGAAGACAGACCTGTACCTCTTCCCTTCCACCAGGGAAGTGGGAGGTAGGCAGAGCTACAGCCCTGTGGGATGAAGGCACAATGCAGATCTAACTTTATACTGACACAAAATCAGATGAAGGTGGAGAAAACTGAACGTGGGAATAACTTTAACATCCTTGTTCTCTTAGGTTCTTTGTTTTCGCCTGTACCACTGCCTTTTTGCATTGCATCTCTCTCCTAATGATTTCTATTTTAAGCCAGTCTCTATGGGGCCTTTCCAGGAAGGTAATTCCTGCTGAGAGGGGCTAACTCGAAATAGCTGCAAGTTTCATTATGAATGCTGCCTTTCTACTAGTAGTTCCCGGTCAATGATTTGTGAACAATCGACAGTGCCAGAATCACGTTAAATCGACTTTTTTCACCCCTGCTTTCCACTACCGAGAAGACGGCTCAAACTCAGAATGCAAAAGTACCTTCTCATTGCCAAGGGAGGCAGCAGGAAGGAGATAGCCGAGTGTATTACTTCACCTTCTTATTTTGCCAAAAAAGGAAAGTGAAAAAATCCCCAAGTTCCCATAAATGTCAAGGCATAGTCAACTGAACCCATATTCCAGTCCTTTTGTATGATCATTTTTATGAAATCAGGGTTTACAGAAAATGCTTCCAGCATTTCCTGCACTGTATACTAGCGACAGCAAGACTTCTTTTACACTAACATTAGCAACTTGGAAGGATAGACTGGGAATTTAGCTTCCGATAATCAATTTTTCTCTCTTTTCACAGTAAACACTTTTTTCTTAGCTGAACTTGATCAGACTTTGAGCAGGAAAACGTGTTCTCTCCTCAAAATTGGACATAAAATCCAGAACTTAACAGTGGTTTGTGACTTTTCTAGAAAGGCTACACAGACCGACTATAAAGATTTTGATCTAAATGTTGATGAAGGAAACACCACTAAGTAGCCTAGCTTTCATTTATCTGTCTCATGAGTGCCAACTCTTATTGTGACAATCGTGCATTATACTAAAAGCATCACTTAGCAACGTTTGAGTGTTAAAGAATTTAGGATCCTAAAAATATGAAGTATGAAATGTAAAACATTTATTGTAGTATAAACTATGTATTTCTATAGTATATACTTCTGATTCACATACATAAGTCATGTGTGGAGCACCAACACTTTATCATATTTAATCTGTGGTAATGCTTGTGATATCAGAAAAAGATGTGGTAAAAAGCCACCAAACATCAAATCATAGCAATGCATAGAATTGTAGATGTGCACAAAATGAGGTTGGTAGGGTCATGAAGTCATTTTGTCCAATTCTTGTTCAAAGGCAAGATCAATTCTTAACTATGAACTCTAATTTACACATGATAAGCAAACCTTGTGTCAGGGGCAAGGTGTACCAGGATGAGAGTGTACAACCAGACATCCTGTGCTTTCAAAGAGAACATAAAACAGTACAGATAGTGTGTCTCCCATGGCAGGTGATCAGAGTTTGCTCTTGCTATACAGAGATAATATTTTTGTAGAAATTTTGGCCCTGATGATGATGATAGACTGCACCATCCTCACACGAACGTACAGCATTGACCACTGTTAAGACAAATGAGGGCTGTGTAGTAGCTATCGTTTCATGTGCTCCATATTGCCCCATCTGCATTTTGCTCACTAAAACTCTTTACACATCATGGCAAATACCCACTATGACCACCAGCCTCTGAGCACCTGCAGGCAACACATTCTTAAAGTTCAAAGCGAGTTTTTTCTCTCTCTCCTCCTGCAGAATTGCTCTCCTCTTGTTGCTGTTCACATTCACTAGAAAAACTGCTCTGGTGTGACACGACAAGCAAGTGAGAATTTGTTCTGCGTAAGTGACAAACTTAATAGCCATAAGAAACTGAAACCTTTCCTAACGGAAACTACATTTTCACTTTCTTATGATCCTTTTGCTTCCTTACGAGTGCAGCACAGACTGGGATCTACCTGACTGGGGATCTGCTCTGTGGAAAGGAACCTGGGGGTCCTGGTGGATGACAAGCTCAGTATGAGTGAACAGCGTGCTGCTGTGGCAAAGAAAGCCAACAGGCTGCTGGGTTGCATCAACAATGGCATCACCAGCAGAGATAAAGATGTCATCATCCCGCTCTACTCAGTGCCTGTCAGGCCACACCTGGAATACGGTGTTCAGTTTTGGTCCCTGCTATACAAAAAAGACGTGGACAGGCTAGAGAGGGTCCAGAGAAGAGCCACAAAGATGATCAAAGGACTGGGAAGCCTGCCATATGAGGAAAGGCTGAGAGAATTGGGTTTGCTCAGCCTTGAGAAAAGAAAGCTTAGTGGGGGCCTTATAACCATGTCCCAATATTTAAAGGATGGCTATAAAGAAGATGTAAAAGACTTCTTTTACAAGGAGTCACATGGAAGAGAAGAGGGGTAAAGGGTACAAGTTACTCCAAGGGAGATTCCAATTGTACACAAGAGGAAAATTTTTCACAGCGAGCACAATTAGCCATTGGAATAATCTTTCCAGGGATGTGGTGGATTCCCCAACATTGGGCGATTGTAAGGTTCAGCTGGACAGGGGGCTGGGCCATCTTTTGTAGACTGTGCTTTTCGCCAAGGAGGGCTGGATTAGATGATCCTTGGGGTCCCTTCCAAAATGGTATTCTATGATTCTATGATGCTGCAATAAATCACAGACATTACACTTTAAAATTGCTATGGTTATGTAAAAGACAGTTAATGTAGATCATGTAGAGATTTCTGAACTGTAAGGTCTTCTACTTCATGTATGGCTGAACTCTTTAAAACTGATCCTGATTTTACAAGCAGAATGATTTACTCAAATGCAATTGTGGTAAATGCTACATAAAGACCTGGATAGACTGAGAGTTTTGAAAGCAAACATCCATAAATGCCTGAAACTCCATTTGAAACATTCTTAAGGGATTTCCTATGATGCATCTCATACATAGAATAAATGACAACAAACTGCAAAAGCTGTTTTTAAAGCTTTCTGTGAGACCGCTTTCTCCAGTATAAAATTATGATGTTATCTCAACCTGTGTTAATACTTCTGAATATATCACCATTTATTTTTTTTTTTTAACTGATCACTGTTTAGAGTTTTCCTTATCTGTATGAAAAACACTTTTACAGTTATTAGTTTCTGCTGTGCTGTCAACCTAATTGCTTGTGGGGAGGCCTTACGGAAACAATTAAGCATACAAATTATTTCATTCCAGTTAGCTTTAGTGTTTGACCTGTGTGTAGAAACTCGTGTGGTGTTCAGGCATTAGGCATCTGGTTATTTCTGTGTGTAAGGTAAGTATACTCTGTTGCACTTTACGCTCTTTTCCACTGTAAAGATTTTATTATATAAGGCTCCTGTTGCATACTTTATTCCTGAAAGAATGAGGGTCAAAGAATGTACAGTAACTCCTCAGATAACTTCTACATTTTAGATCAGGTACATCAACATTAAATTGTTTAAATATTTACCTAGTTAATTGATATTTGATAAGCACAACTGAATAACTTGTGTTGAGGGTGTGTGTTAATTTGAATGTGTACAAGTTTTGCCTATGTAAACAGCAATATACTGGACAATTTTTGATTATAATACAGTATGCAGAAGGTTAGTTTACATTTCTCAATTAAAAACATTCACAGTTTTCTGTGCTATGAAGCTGGTGAAATTCAGAAAAAAGGGATGTTGCAATTTATTTTGGATTAAAATCTACGGAGTAGCCATAATTTAAGTCTTAGGTAGTTTTTGTTTCTTCTGAGGTGAACTGAAGATCTATGAAGACAATTGACACCGACACAGGAGATAGTATATACATCCAATACATGTTACTTACGTAACTACTGTGGCTGCTGCTTAGTAAATAGTATGTTTCCTACAGCTATTCTAGCTTGGAAGAAAAGGTAAGGCATCAAAATTAAAGACTACTCTGTATTAGAAAGGAATGTGCAATTTGAAACAAGCTGTGGCGGGTTGACCCTGGTTGGATGCCAGGTGCCCACCAAAGCTGCCTTATCACTCCCCCTCCTCAACTGGACAGGAGAGAAAAAACATAACAAAAAGGCTCATGGGTTGAGATAGGGACAGGGAAATCACTCACCAATTACTGTCACAGACCTTTGCACAGACTTGACTCGGGGAAATTAATTTATTGCCAATCAAATCAGATAAGGGTAATGAGAAATAAACCCAAATCTTAAAAACACCTTCCCCCTGCCCCTTTCTTCCCAGGCTTAACTTCACTCCCAATTTTCTCTACCTCCTCCCCCTGAGCTGCGCAGAGGGACAAGGAATGGGGGTTGTGGTCAGTTCATCATGTGTTGCTTCTGTCGCTCCTTCCTCCTCTGGGGGAGGGCGCCTCACACTCTTCCCCTCCTCCAGCACGGGTTCCCTCCCACAGGACGGTCCTCCATGGACTTCTCCAACGTGAGTCCTTCCTGTGGGCTGCACTTCTTCACGAACTACTCCAGCATGGGTCCCTTCCACAGGATTCAGTCCTTCAGAAACAGACTGCTCCAGCATGGGTCCCCCCCACGGGGTCACAAGTCCTGCCAGCAAACCTGCTCCAGCGTGGGCTCCTCTCACCAAAGGGCCACAGGTCCCATCAGGAGTCTGCTCCAGTGTGGGCTTCCCACAGGGTTACAGCTTCCTTCAGGCACATCCACCTGCTCCACCATGGGGTTCTCCATGGGCTGCAGGTGGGTATCTGCTCCACCATTAACCTCCATGGGCTGCAGGTGGGTATCTGCTCCACCATTAACCTCCATGGGCTGCAAGGGGACAGCCTGCCTCACCATGGTCTTCACTATGGGCTGCAGGAGAATCTCTGCTCTGGTGCTGAGGTTACCTCCTCCCCCTCCTTCTTCACTGACTTTGGTGTCTGCAGAGTTGTTTCTCACATATTCTTACTCTTCTCTCCCAGCTGCAATTGCTAACGTGCATTTTTTCCCCCCTTCATAAACACGTTGTCCCCAAGGTGCCACCACTGTCGCTGATGAGCTCAGCCTTGGCCAGCAGCAGGTCTGTCTTGGAGCTGGCTGGCATTGGCTCTACGGACATGGGGCAAGCTTCTAGCAGCTTCTCACAGAAGCCACCCCGGTAGTCCCCTGCTACCAAAACCTTGCCATGCAAACCCAGTACACAAGTGCTTTCAAGTTTCAACTAGCATACACAAACAAATTATGGATCCTGACTACAACTATAGGACTTTTCAGTTCTCTTTAAGGATAGAGGTTGATGTAACAAGGACACTTGAAGTGCCATCTCCAGGAGGCAGGGAAGAAGGAATGGGGATGATTTATAAACCTCAAACTAATTTGTGTTAATTACTTACATGTAGTGTATAACTTTTGTTTGATAACTTTTTTGAGACTTTTATGATTACCCTGGTATTGCTTCTTTTCAGAAATCTCAGTCTATTAACTATATTCTCTCTGCTCATTCCAAACTTTTGCTTCTAGCCTATGTATTTCTGCAATAGAACATATTAGTGTCAAACATGCCATGAGGAGATGGGGCAGTACTCCTAAAATCAGTGTCATGCTATTAAAGACTTCTTTAAGTATCCACGGAGTGTATCTGGGTTTTGCATAAGACAACTGCAATTTCTGTTTTACTGCCTGAGAAGCTGGGTGTCAGAAATGAATGAATTTGCTTAGTAGAAGAGATTGCAATTTACACTAGCTTTGACTTACACTGGTAAAAGAAAAGAAGATACTGTGAGCCCTGAGACATATTTGTACCACTTGTTCAGAAGTCCTCAGGAGTAGATTACTGACAGTAGAGCTGGATTTGCGCCCGGATTATAAATGAAAAGCAAGTCAACCCAAGCTGTGAAGTGTGCTTACATTCACATTAATAAAAATAATTAGAAACACATGTAAAGGAAAGACATTTTCCTCTGTTTGCCTTAATTTTGCTCTCTGCACTTTTGAATGCCTTGCGCAGATTTCATAAATGACTGATTTTCTGTTCGCTACCCCTGTGTAGTTTTGAGTCGTGCTGCTGCTCTGCTCTGAAGACGGGGACTTTTCCACATCACCTGTGACCTCTTCAGTGAAAACAGTCGCCTGGGATCATTCATTCAAGTAGCTCTGTGCCCTTCCTCTAACGATGCCATGTATTCTGAACGTGATGGGTGACTGTGAGAGGCTGAACAAAGTGTGAAGAGTGAAAGAAACGTATCATACGTGCTCCTGCTCACCTGTTTGGCTACAACATAGCTATAATGATTTAAACTATAGGTGGATCTTGAAGAATATAATAATAAGCAAGCCAGTGATGATGGTAAGGTTCAGCTATAATAATGCCAAAGATCTTTATGGATATAATGGGGAAAATAACAATTCAGTCATGCCAGAATTTAGCTTCTGCCAAGGTTTTGTTCCTCTCAAACTGACATCAGAACAGAAACCAATGACTAAAAGATGCTGGGAAGGAAAGGGTGGATTGTCAGTGGCCATCAGCAGCAGGGACATGCTCATCACACAAATGGAAGGAAGCAAGAGGCCAGTGGAAGTAAACATTGTGATAGGAATTCACTGAAAGTTGCAGGGAAAGCTGTTAATTAGGAAATGATGGTGTGCGTAAGCTTCATTATTTTAATCTCCTTTTCATCCAGACTACTCACAGTTGGACTTTCAGGACTGACACATTTGTTGTAGAATGAAAGTAGCTCTCTATCAGTTGAACTGCATGTTTTTGACCCTCAAGGGACAAGAAGGTGGTTAAAATTCATGGGGCATGAAGAATTACACTTCTGTTCTTCCTACATATATTATATATATAGCATGACCATAAGTCTGAGTCTGAAAGTCATGCTATACAAAAAATATTTGTTTCCCAGTAACCATTCCTGTATTCAGTTTAATAAATTTGTTAATGTTCTTTATTTAGAAGCTGTTTTTATAGGTTATTTTACATTGTTATTCTTAACCAAAGGAGCAACCCTCTTAGACTCGTGGGGCTGTGTTTGATGTGGCTTTTTTTACTTACAGCATTTCTAATCACACTGGCTTTATAAACTATGGATTGTTTTATTTATGTCCCAAGCATAAGGGAACTCATTTAATGCACTTCCTCAACAAATGCTAAAGTATTTCATTTAAACCCAGGGCAGCAGAATAATTTCCATTTCATTTTATCCTTACAAAAATGTCATAACCTTTCATCTCATCACATGAGACATAAACCAAGAATTCAGTACTATCTTGCATACATTTTACAAGTACTGCATCCAGCTCTATACTGGGCAATATATCAGCCCCTACATAATGTGCAATTAAGTCAACTTTCTCCTCTCCGTCGTCCACTGCAAATGATCTTTATAATGAAATGCATCCTTGTAACAATTGCATTGACTGTTGAAAGAGGGATGGATGAAGTCACTCTAATTAAGCCTTTAAAGGTGCTATTTCACACAATAACTAAAATCATACTAACAACTATATCCTCTAAGTTTTTATTCCTCTATTTTTATATTTTTTCCTTCCCTGTTCATGGTGTTTGCAATAATCACAGTGAAAAGATGGCTTCGAACTGTGTTTAGTAAGTCTTCTAAATAATATTTGTCTGGGACGTGTCAGGCAGCGTAAGTGTAAGAATCTCACAACTGCCAGCATTGCTGGATGGTTGTGGCAGGGATATGTCCTGTGATCCCACCCAAAAGACTAGCTTTCATTTTTTTGTTACTGTGATGCCATAGCATCTGGGCGTTTTGTACATATGTACAGTAATCTACAGGCTACCTATGAAAGCCAAGAGCTGGCATGTCATTCCGGTGGCAGAATGCTAGTGGTGTTTAGAAGAATGGGGGATGAAAACTTCATCGTTCCACATCCTTTCCATAATCCACGCTGGAGGGGCAGAGATGTCTGGAATACTGGTGAAGGACATAGCAACTTATTAAAGATAACAGAAGTCACGTTAGAAAATGCATCGTAAGGACAACCTAACCAGCCCTGTACAGGTAGCTCAGAGAAGGATTTATTTGCTTTGGCTTAGCAGAGGCAGTATGCTTAACCATGAACTTACGAGATGTGGGTCAGAGCCGAGAGGTTTTTGTGGTGTTGCCTCCAAGACAAGAAGTGATTAAAAACCTGGATATTGAGCAACGTATTTCTGAGACCCACCTGACTGTCTCTCTAGCAGCTGGCTCAAGTGTAGCAGTACAAGTATGAAGGTGAATGTAATAAAACCAGGCAGACTTATGTTTCTTCCGTATAATTGGGTACCTTTTCACATATTTCTAGGGTGTCTTGCAGAACCCTGTGACCCAAGTCTGCAGAGCCTGTATGAGTCCACAGGGCTTATTAGCTGAGGCTCTATGCTATGAGAAAGCAGCTAAATTGCTTCTGAATCTCAGGTATCTGGGAAGCAACCTTCTGCATTTCCATTGTGCTGCCCTTAAGCAAAAGCAACTATGGAATGACCTTAGTTTCTCTACTTTCATAACCTGATAAATTGCCCATCAGAAAAGAATAGTTTCTATATAAAGATCCCCATATCCAAGTTAATACTGAACCAATGTTCCTTTAAATTGCGTCTTGTGAAAAGGACTTCCTGTACTACATGTGTAATTATTTGGTAAACTTTCACATACTTGGAGGTCTGAAACTGTGCCTCTCTCAGAAACAAATGGCAAGTTCTTCTGTCTCAGAGAACAGTGATGGATTGGTTCCTGTCCCTTAAAATAGACGACATTTTAAAATTCTGCACTTTTCTCTCTGGAACAAACTGGCAAGCTCATAAACATCCTTCACAATCTCTCATATTAGTACTTGACTATAGAGAATTGGTATTTCTCTAGGGTTTGATTTACTTTTTTGTTAAGAGGCTGTGCTTTAATCCTGGGCCAGTGCCGACATGTTCCAAATGCTGAAGACACTAGAATAGCAGATGGTGTCAGATGGCAGTGTCATTAACTGGTGTCACTGGAACTGCCATTTAACAGCACCCTGTTGGCTTGAGCCTGGGATGTAATGAAGCTTTGCTCTTTGACACCCTCCAGATTGACAGTTGGACCAACACCTCAGACTCAGTTCCATGTCAAATGTGAAGGACAAGTGAGAAGCCTTCCAACAGATACCGTGGGGCCTTTGAAGTGATATTTGGGTGCATGTCTCTTAGCCAAATTACCCATGATCTGGTCGAAGACATCAGAGAGAGGTCACATTTACCACGGAAAATATTATCCTGAATGCACTTGCTACCTTGATGCTTTTCTTTCCACATAGTGAAAGAAGGGAGGAAACAATCAAAATTCTTCAAAAAGTAAATAATGTTATGACAGGTTATAATATTGTAATACTTAACTGGTATATTATGGCGTTCTGAATCATTGAGCCTTGAGGTATTTTTGTGCGCTAAGAGAAAAGTACTCACAGAAAGAAAAATGCTGAAGAGCATTACCATAATACTGGCTGCACCAGGGACAATATTATTTCTTGAAAAAAAGCCAGTATATGTGAAAAAGTAACATCAAGAAAATGTAGCTATGATGATGTTGGAGCAGTAATAGCTATGGCAACTACAGTTTTTCAGAATCAACTGAACAATATTCTGCATTTATAGTGTGAACAAAGCCGCAGGACAGGCTTACAGGATTGGATGTATCTTCATTTCTTTAATGGAAAAAATCGTACACAGTATTTTTATTTCTTTTTTTTTTGAAAGCTCTGACAAGCTCATGAAAAAGGGTGGGAACAGAAGTAAAATCGTTTTTCCTGTCTGGCCATTTTACATATAAAAATTTCAACATTTGTCCTTGGAGGCATTTTACCTTAGCCGTTCTTCGGTGGTCAAGGGAGAGGGGGAAGAAAAGTAAAGCTCTTTCTAATGCACAGCCCTAAGAAGGAGACAAAGATCGCAGAATGGCTTTCCTCCATTTTCATCATCAAAAACCTATTTCTAATTTCTACACATAGCGCTAAGTAGCAATATTTCTGAACCATCATTCATTCCCATGGTAACATCCCTTGATATTACAAGCAGTTAATTATGTCGTTGCTGTGTGGTACACTGTGTGGTTTATTTACGGAAGGAGATAAACATTTAATGAAACCATCTTTGAATATATGAACAAAATAAAAACTGCTGTTCTATCCCTCTGGTCTTGCCTCATGATCCATGCAAAGAAAATGCAGTATTAACAGATATCTGCTGAAACCTATAGAAATACAATGTTCTTGGTTAAGAAATGCAATATCATTATACAGCAAAGAGAAGAATCCTGCACAAGTTTTTAATTAAAATTAATTTCTAAAAAGATATCATGTAAAAATACACTTGGTATAATTGGATTTTATATAAATAGATCATAAATTACTAGGGATTCAAAAGAGAATAGATGTCTTCATGGTTATTTTGATCATTTCTGAGCTACAACACATGACATCTCTGTCCCGAAGTAACCGACCCTGACTGTCATCAGGATCACCCTTGTAAAGGAAAGAACCCGAGAAAAGACAGGCAAGAAAGTCTGAATTGTTTCACTGGAAACCACAAAAAGAACATTTTATAATTGTTTGACATTCTGATTTATAGTGCAAATTAAATAATTCTGTGGTGAATGGTCAATGGATATGCGTTTTCATAAGCTTGAATTAATACTGTTTTGTTAAAAAGTGGCCTGCAAATATAATGCAGTCAATGCAAGAAGAGAGTATTGGTTGAGTAATAGTGTCTGAAAAAAACATTTAAAATGTCAGTCTAAAAAATTGTGTGGGTTTTTTTTTTAAATAAGAATCTTACACAATTTAAAAGGCAGGCCTTAGACTGAAAACTGACTTATTGATAATTCTTTAAAATGTTGTCTAACTCTTTGTTAAAGGAATTAGTTCTGGGAGAGTCCTCAAATTTTACGTATCAGTATGCTTTTATCAATAATGCAGACAACAATTAAATGTATGATGGCTACGTCTTCAGTTAGAGTGGTAGAAGAAAACACAGTACATTACAGAGTTACCTGAATCATTCAGCTAAAAAGCCAAATGACAAGAAGTGAATTTCAGTACAATCAAATGCAAAGAACACATACAGAAATAAACATTTCCCTGTTATACCTACAGGACAAAATACCCTGTTTAGAAAGCTGTGATTCACCGAATTTTAATGGTCATAATGGATTTATCACCTCAACCTATCACTGTCTCAAAGAGCACTAACGTGATGCTGCATTAAAAATGTTTAAAAAGAGGAATGCCACATAAGAATAGAGAGATGACCTTGCCTTTGCTAAGTAACCACTTTGCTGAGCCCAGTGCTGGTACAGCATATCCTGATATGATTAGCCCACTTCAAAAGGCATATGAAAACCCTGAAGAATTCAAAGGAAGACCACAAAAATGACTGGGTCTAAAAAGTAACGCCTATAAAATTAATCTGAAAGTGTCGTACCTAGCAAAGACAGTGTTGAGAGATTACTTAATCACTGTGTATAGTTAAGTTAAATGAGGATTTTCAACCTTGCTATCGAGAATGCTACAAGAGCCAAAAGCTGGGTGATGAAGTCAGAAAAATTCAGGCTCACAGGAAGAAGTAATATCCTTGAAGTTAAGTGTCCTGGCAGATTACAAAAGGAGTGATATAACTCATCATTATCTGTTCTGTGGTCTCTGAAATGAAGCAATTTTCACGGGCAGGAGATACCTGGGGGAGAATCAGACCGCGTGCAGTAGCAGTCCCTGCTAACTTTTCCCTTAACTCCGAAACGACCAGATATGCTCTGAGTTTTATTTTGCTGCCATTCCCTGAAGCCCCGAGCAGCGGATGGACATTGGAGATAATCCTCAGGGGGTGTTCTGAGAATCCATTTTCCTGGCACAGCCGGCTGGCATGTGCTGCTCATATCACCAGGATGAACACGATGGACAGATTTCAGGTCAGAAGGGATTTTGCACAGCTCAGACCAGCAAGAATCCTGGTGGTTTTTTTCCTGCCTTCCTGTGGATCGTTTGCTGGTTGATTTGGGGATACCCGACCTCACCAGTTTCCTACAAGTGCAGAAGCTGTGAAGGTTGGTGGTATCTCAGTCTCTCTCGTGCTCTGTTTATCGTGCATAACTGTTAATCTCTACAGGACTTAAATGCATTAGTGTAACCCAAATTTACAAAGTTAATAGCCCATGATGTTGACAAGACATGTAGGAGTACTGGGAAGAAGTAGAGGGAGTAGGACTTAGAAGAAACTAGGCTGGAAGGCTCCGAGTGCGCTGCAGGGGTGCCATGATGCACCTGGTGCCCCCCGGCAGCCAAAACTGTGTGGGGGGTGGCTTTCCCTGTCCTGCAAGGGAAACTACTGGCCCTACACGTTTTTGTTTCTAATGTATTTAGGAAAAAGAATTTAACACCTGGATATTATCACAAATATTCTGCTTTCTTTTCATGGATCCAGTGCCGAAAGGCAGACTACTTCAATTATCCTCATCTGGGCTTATTCTGGTCTCCAGTCCAGAGCCATAGCTGGTGAAACGCTTATGCTTGTACTTGTACTGATACCCTTGCTAAACGCTCCTCATCTTCTTTCCTAAAGGAAAGAAACTTCAGCTTTTCTTCTTGACACTGTAATCTTTTCCCCATCATTTCAGTAGCTAATAATTTATCCCTTTTCTCGTCATTGCTCATGTACCCCCACAGAAGCAATGCCATACATCAGACTAAAGCTGTTGGGGTTAGAGGTTTACACTTGGCTTTTGAAGGCTGTGATTCCAAACTAAATAACACAGTATTTGCAGCTTTTCCTGGGTTTGTAACAGTGGCTACTAAAACACTCACATAAAAGGAAATGAAAATACATGTATAATATGGCTTTCACATCTGATCTTTCTGACCTGGCAAACTTGTGTATCATATACTTCATTTTACCCACTGAAATATTCATCTTCAATTTATTTTGCTTAGACGTTGCAGGATACAAATAAACCATAAAATTATTGCAGTTGTGCCCTGATTTCTTAATGACAGTGCTTTTTCACATATAAATATACTAACTTTTGGAGTTCAGTTCAACACAGTTTAAAAGCGTTGTTTTTATCAAAGCATAGCTAAGCGTACTTACACTTGAATTGATTGAAGCTTTTTTGTTTACTTCCTCTGATTTGTCTCGGCAATATGTAAGTCAAATATTAGACTGGAGTCTTTGTTGATTCTGTTTCAAATGTATTGACTTCTATCTTACTATATTTCTCCTGGTCTGAGCAAAATATTACAAACTAGCCAGCCTATAGTAACACATTTTTTACATACTGAAGGTGATCAGCATAGATCGTGAAGATGTTACATGTAATGAAAGCATATGAATTTTATACAACTATCCCTGCACGCATCAAGTATCATTCTGGAACTGTTGAACTGCAAATGGGCTTAAAAGGTGAAAGCTCACATACTGTGAGCTCCAGCAGGTCTCTTACAATACAAGAAATCTTAAGAACAGGCAAAGGGCATCTGTGCCAAAATGCCTCTACTCTTTTTTTAACATCATCAGCGGCTATCATACTCCCACGTTTAAAAGTCTAACAGTATAAAGATACAGTGGTTGGCCGCATCGTATAGAACAAGGGGATATGTCAATTCCATCTTCTTCATGGCTTATAAAATAATATGCACTTGTACTACATAAATATTATTTCAGTTCTACTACAAACATGAAAAGAGCCTTCGCAAAGATTTACAGGTTAATATGGGGTTCTGCACTTACCAAGATGTGTGTTCATCATCTTCGCGCAATATTTGCACATGGCTTCCAAGTCATTTAATTGTCCTTGTAGAAATGAAATCTGGGCCTCCAATTCCTCCTCCTGCAATTAAGAGGTTATTATCGTCAAAAACCACCTTTTTATGATGCACAGTAAAATTGGTAAGCTAACCCTTGACATGCTTTGACATCTTCTAACTTTTCCTATTCTTTTGTTCTTGAGAAAATTTTAGAAATGAAGAGAATCACCTTCCAACTGCATTTACCAAAAGACTTTTAAATTCTTTTGTCATTTCATTGAAATAGGGTTTGGTTATAATGTTTCAGTGTTTATTAATACTACCCTTCTATCTTCTAAAGATTTTAATAAAAATCTGCCTACATTGATCTGAAAAAGGTTAACAATTCGTATTTCTTTTACAGATTAGCTACCTGGTTTTGCTTGTGCAAACATAGTACCACAGCAATGGCTGAAAAAACTCACCAAATGAGAAAAATTCTCATTTCTGCCAGAGTAATTTCCACAGCAATTCCTTTGAAACCTCAGAAAAATTATTTTTTTAAAATTTTTTTATTTTTTTATTTCAAGGCATATATTTCATGAGACCTAATACCATATCTCAAGGATGTATTACTGCCATGTATTTTGGCATTTTTATTTGTTTAACACCTAGTGTTCTATCTGTATAAAAAAATTGCCCAGCCAAATGCAGTTGCAAAGAACACCTTACGTAATATTTAGATGAAAACTATTTTCAGCTCACCTACTATAAAGCGGTTACTCTAAATTATTAAGTTGTTTTTAATAGATAGGAATCGAGTGTAATTTGAAATATGAATTTTAAAAAATCCTTAATTTTAAAACTCAGGAGAACCCTTATTATCTAGCCACATGCCCTCTATAAGCAATGGGAACTACATCAGCTAAGAATTTCTCTTTGAACTCCTTTCTTTGCAGTTTATAAATGCATTTAGTCTTGACTTTGAAGACCATACTGCAAAGAAAGTTCACTACTCCTTTAGAAAAATTCCTCCAAAGCTTAGTCACTTACAGCATTAAGCAGTTTTTCATTTAAGTATGCAATTGAATTCAAGCAGATAAAGGCAAAGTAATTTTTTAGCCTCCTGTTTTTCTTAGTTTTGCAGTTCCATCATACTCTTGTTTGATGGAGATTGCTGAACATTACAGTATGAATTACATTTCAAATGAAAAAAATCCAAAACTGAACAGCAAGGATAAAGAGAATGAATCAATCGTGATTTAAATGTACAAGTGATCTTAATCTCCACCAGAAACTGCCAGAGACAAGCAAAAGAAACTAATATCCTAACCAATATACACTAATATACCATATATCCAATAGCAATTGATATAGAAAAAGAAATTTAACAGTAGCATTTTGCAAGATCTACCAATATCACTTTTTCCCTACGTGCTTTCCCCTCACATATACAATCTATAGACCTAAAGTACTTTTTTTTGCTGTTTCCTTAAATTAATGTACCCTCACCTTATTTTACTCAATCTTATACTTTGACTGCTTAAGCCAATTTATAGTTGCTGAAAGAATAACCTCTTTCAAAGTCTGCTGTTCTGTCACAGCCTACACAAGCCTATCTACATTCCTATTTCTATTCAAGCAATGTCCCTGCAGAAGACCTTTTCCCAGTACATACAGCCAGTGATTGCAAGAAATAATCTACCATAAATTTTAAATTGCCAGTGCACTGCAAGTGCAGCTGTAAGACTGGGAAAGGCAACAATATCTAAGTATTTTACTATAAAATAGCACAATCAAATTCTAAAATCATTAGCCAGTAATTGAAACCCGGTTTATCTCCTACAAGCGAATAAGCAAATCTACCTTCTGGTAATAAATATTTCCATGTTTCCAGGACTGTTTTTTCTTATTCATGGATCAGTACTGCAGTGAATTTATTTTAAAATGCTCTTGGCCAGCTCTATCCACTTGGGCAGATTCTGAAACTAACTTTTGTAACTGTACAACACTATCTCTTTATTCGGCAAGTAAGATTGGTGCTGAGCAAACTGCATCCACCGTTCTTTCGGCCCGTTAGGATGCAGCATGGGGAGCAGAAACGTTCAGCAGACCCAGCACTCACAAAGGAGGGTGCTGTGGCCAGGAACTCATGGACAGTGCAAGAGGTCTCCTGCCAAGTGGGAACTCTTGCACAAGGCTGAGTGAACACGCTTGGAGTTTCTGACTGATCTGTCGCCCTCAGGAAGGGCACGAAGGAGCGCTGCCAGCGGGATGTGCAAACAGGCAAGACGGTTAACTTGGCACTTGACACACCAGAGACCCAGATGTGCTGTTCGCACAAGACGACAACACCCACATGGTGACGACGCTATGAGACATAACCAAACCCTGCCCCTGCTGTCACCCGCAGTGCTGGGGCAACCTCTGTGCAGGTGGACCCCTGAGGGTCACCTCCCTGGGGGGAGGTGAGGATCTGCACGAAGAGGCAAGTGTGTTCCATTGCGTTAGGGGTGACAGGTGACTGACAGGATCTGTCAAGGTGTAGAAGGTTATGCAACAGACAGGGAAGGTGCAACCGAGGCAAGACGCAGTGGGAAGAAGACATGGACTCCTAAGAGGGTGGAAAATAGAAGCTTGTGGCTTCTGGCAGCAAGAGGGCTGCCCAGTGGTGCAGGGCCCGGGCAGCAGAGGGGAAGAACTAGTTCCCTCAGAGGAAGAATCCAGGTTGGACACCATATCAGAGCACAACTGAGAGAGAGATGAGTGACAGTGAGTGGTTGGTGACTCTCCAGCCAGACTCACTGACTAGGGAGGTTTCTTGCTTGCACAGAGCCTCAATTTGTGGTGTCACTGAAAGACTGTTTGGGGTCACCTAATGTTCTGACTTTTTTCCTGCTTATTCATACCTACAGCAATGACATAGTGACGTGAAACCATTTCAGTTCAAAAGTGACTGTAGGGCTCCTAAGCAAGGGTGAAGGGGACAGGAATTCTGGTGGTGTTTCTCCAGTCCTGTGGCAAAAGGGAAAAGCCTGGATAGCAGCAGGTGTATCCAGTAGACCACATACTGGCTACATAGTAAGTGGCAATAGCTGGGCTTCAACTATTTTGCTTGTGGCACCCAATTTGATGAGGAAAGACAACTTACAGAATAGGTCTACCTGGCAAAGAGTGGGAAGAACAACTTTGTGAACAGACTTGCAAATCTAATGGGGAGGACTTTCTCTGCCATTGAAAAGGGACCTAACACAGAAAGACAGGAGGAAGCAGCACATATGGACAAGGTATGCAGAAGGTCCACTTGGCTGAGTAAGGAGCTTCTTAATGAACTAAAATGGGAAAAGCACATATGGAGATGGAAACGATGGAAATGGAGAGCACATATGTGGAAACAATGACAGGAAACAAAGAACAAGCACACCATCATTGTTTGGGCACAGGAACAAAACTAGGGAGGACAAAACCCATCTGGAGCTAAAATTAATGGGGGACATTAAAGAGTAACAAGAAGGAATTTTACAAATACGAGACCAGCAAATGAGGTTCAAAGAAAATGTAGGTCTATTGCTTACAAGGGGAGATAAGATAATGATAGATTATAGAATCATAGAATTACAGAATGGTTTAGGTTGGAAGGGACCTTAAAGATCATCTAGTTCCAATCTCCCTGCCACAGCCAGAGACACCTCCCACTAGACCAGGACTGTAGGACTCAATACCATTTTTGCCTCTCGTGTTTTAGGCCAAGTCTGCTCCCAGACCTCTGCATGCATAGCTTGGGAAGGAGAGGGGTGGGTAAGAGCGTGTGTGGGGGCAATAAGTTGGTGAATATCTGAAGAAGCAGTACACACATGGGGCAAATACATGGGGCTACATGGGATACACCCACGGGTGCTGAAAGAGCTGACGATGTGTTTGCAACACCACTGGCTATCATCCATGAAAAATCACTGCTATTACAGGACATCCTTGACGACTGGACAAACATTAATTTTACATCCATATTAAAGAAAAGTGAGAACGACGATCTAAGAAACTGTATGATGGTTGGCCTCACCTTAGTCCTTGGAAAAATCGTGGAGCATGTCCTCTTGGAATCAATTTCCAACATGTAAAGGACAAAACAATAATCAAGAAAAGTCAACAAGGATTTACCAAGAGCAAATCATGCCTTACCAATCTAGTTGCCCAATATGATGAAATGACTGGCCATGCAAATGAAGGGTGAGGAAAGAATGCAATGTATTTTTATCTAGTTATGCTTTTGACACTTCCAAAAGCATCGTAA
Organism: Chionis minor; assembly: GCA_013398295.1. Lineage (NCBI taxonomy): Eukaryota > Metazoa > Chordata > Aves > Charadriiformes > Chionidae > Chionis > Chionis minor. Next base: position 50,076 of record VZSF01007973.1, on the reverse strand, counting down.
TTAATACTATGAGAAAGTATGGACTAAATGAAAAGATTACAGATGGGCTGAAAATTGGTCAGACCCCAAGCTCAAAAACTAGAGTCAATGGCTTGATGTCCAGTCAGTGGTTGGAAATGAGCACAGTAACAAATGGACTGCTATGAAGATACTGGTCAGTATCTTCATCAACAGCCGATATGAGGAGACAGAATGTATGTTCAGTAAATTTGCAGGTGATGCAAAATTGTGAGATGTGGCTGTCATGCTGACTGGTAGAACTGCAATTCAGAAACCCCATCAGACACTGGAAGCCCAGGTAAAAGAAACCATTTGGAGGTTTCTGTTTCAGAAACTTCAGTAAGTGCAAAATTCAGCACCTGGGGAGAAAAAAACAATGCAGCAGTATCATCAAGGGAGGAACTTACTATTTTTCAGGCCTGCTGAAAATGATCTGGAGTCTACAGTGGCTGCCGAGCTGAATATATGAACTAACAAAGTGCTCTCACCATGAATAATTTAAACAGTGCGCTGGGCTACATATAGGAGGAATGTGGTCAACAGATCCAGGAAATTTGTTACCCACCCCTACTCAGTGCTGGTGAGCCCTCACCTTGAATAACTTTCTGGGCTCCAGTTCAAGAAGGATGTTGAGAAACTGGAGAGGGTCTAGTGCAGGGCTACTATGACAGTTACAGGTCTAGAGGACAGGCTGAGGGAGCTTGTTTATTTTGGTGAAGAGGAAGCTGAGGGGAATCTGCTGGGAGCCTGCAACTACATGGAGCTACAAAGATGACATAGTGAAACCCTTCCCAGCAGCGGCAGATATAGAAGGGGCCATGGCCAAAAATCGCCTCTCAGAAGGTTTGAATTGGCCATTACGAAAATATTCTTTATTAGAAGAGCAGTGCAGCACTGGAAGGAAGAGGTTATGCATAGAAGCACTACAGTTTATATTCAAAGTCAGTGACGTGATCCAATGTTAGCTGCTCCAAGTATCAGCTTCAGCAGAGGTCACTTCTAATCAACATTTCTAAGACCAACCTTTTCACAGCATCTTTTAAAAATTGTTCTGCAAATTATGAAAGTTTTAATGTTTGGTAAAGGTAAGCAGCAAAATCACAAACCCACTCAGAAAAAAGAACAAATTTTCAGTATTCTAAAGCAAAATTCTTTAGCAGTAATAGATGAAGCAACAGATTTATAGCCAGTATTGTGCAGATGCTCTCGATTCTTGTCCAGACAGTATTCACTGTGCTTTTCTCTAAGTGCCAACTTTTGTGTTTCACTGTGCAGAGACAGTGAGTACCCTGGATACCATTTTTATTTTGTGTACAAATAGCAGTGCTGATTTGGTCCCTCTTATGCATGACCAGAGACTTATAAACTCTTTGAACAGTCCAAATGTAAGTCAAGAGAAAAAACATTATGGTTTGTGCTTCCTTGAGAAACCAACCTTTCAGCTGATCTGACACAGTAACAGAACCATGTGAAAAGGGATTCAAACTCATTCAGTCACAGCTCTCAAAGGTTAACCAGCTGACCACAAAATAACAATCAATCATTTAACTAAGTAACCAAAATAAAAAATCAATGTCAACTTACCAAATAATATGTCCTATAAAGCATATAAGCTCAACATTTTCTAATATTGGGAGCTGCATTATGAGGAAGAAAAAACAATCAAGCAGCAAATCAAACAAAGGAATCACTGCACCAGACAACGGAGACCAAGATGTGCAAATGTAATGATGCAATCTTGCAGAAAACCAACTTAATAATAATTTCTGGAAATTTAGTCCCAGGGTCCTCAAAAAACGTTTCCACACTTCCAACATTTCAGATGATGTAGAGCCTTACAGATGATCAGTAACATCTTGAATTGAATACAAGAATGAAAAGGAAGTAAATTATTTGTGATGCAACATTGATTTACATTTTCCTAATAAGGTGAAACAGGCTAGTATTTATGTCTCCAGTCAAAGCAAGACTCTATTGGAGTACCTCCAAATACACATCTCCAAATAGTTTCCTTGTTGTGGCAAGACTGAATTTGCAAAAAACTTGACTTATATTTGTGTTGCTCATCTTCGTCTTTCTTCTTATCCACATCCAGAACTTTGCTTACATTGTTACATGCCTTTTTTCCTTTTGCCATGAAAGCTAATTCCTTTATGATTAATTATTTGCCATTTCTTTGCTATTTTTTCCCCAATCTATACAGTTCTGGTGCTCTCCATTTGTCCAAAGCTCGCTCTTCCCTTTTTATTACCTTTCCTTTCATCTATCTTCTCACCTTTACAAAGACAGCTATGGAAATAAATTTTTTATATTCTTCCTTCTCTCCTGAGCTCATAATGAGATCAGTGATGCCTCTACCATACTCCGTTTTTCATCAAATTTTACAGTTTCAGAAAAACAGCTGTGACTAACTGAAAGTGGTCAGCACCTTCAAGAACACATTACAAAAAGTTTTACAGTTTTGACATTGTAATCCTATCCTTTTACAGCTCATCACTTTACAAGCTGCAATCAGGTTTGCGGACATGGGAAAGGGCACTGGAATTTAGCATCCTACACAAGCCAAGAAATATAGTTTTGGCAGAAGCCATTCTTTCTCAGCCTTGTTTTTATCAGTTTAAACACGTTTTCTTCCAAATACACGACATGTAGCTTAACACAGAACTATAAGGGCTGGAAAACAGGCAATATGAATGCACAAAATCAGGACTGTAACATCTTTCTTTCATACTAACATTTAGTTTTCAGTCTTACTGTTCAGGAAATGAAAGAAAACATGTATTTTTGTCTGTTTTACTCATGTAGAAACTCAAGGAGGAGTGTCAAGTGCAGCAGAAAATAAACTACCTTCAAAGAGAAGAGTATTTAAAGGTACTTAAGGTGTTTAAGCAATAACGCTGCAATTGAAAATGTAACACAAAAAATGACAGAACCGTGCTGGAGGAATAGCCCAGTCTTCCTGGTATTGTGTTTGATGCTGGTCAATGATGGGTTGGGTAAAGTGTAAGGAAAAAAGTATGTCCTGATATAAGCATGCAATGGTATTGCCCCGAATACTCTCCCAGGCTACACAGATTTGCAGACCAGGGATTTTTTTAACTAGATGTGGGTGGTTTTTTTTTTTTTTTTTTATAATTTTTTTTTGGTAGTTAATAGCCCCTGGACTTTTCCTCTATTAATTTGCTCAGTCACATTTTCAATTCTTTCAGTATTCACGGTAAGAGCACTAAGGAAACATCCCCTGAGCTCCTGGCAAATTGGCAGGGTAAATTAGAAAATAATTCTGCTGAGGTATCAAAACATTTAGACGGAAATAATGGGAAAAATGAGATTGATGCAGGGAAATCCTGAAGCCAGGGACTTGCTAAGGCTCTTACCAGTACTTAAGTGCTTATTCATAAAATATACACATAGAGCATACCTTTCAGATACTGGTGGCATTTTACATGTCAAACAAGATTCAGACACACGGCATAAATTGCCTTCTCATTTAATTTTATGCAAATTTCCTTGGAGTAAAAAGCACTGGTTACTGTTTCCGTTTTGTGAGAATTCATTTAGTTTTTTTCATTTTTTGATCTATCAACTAAATACAAGATTTAACCTTTTAATCTTGAACCCCCGACAGTTGAATGTTGGTTGAAACCCCCATTGGTTGGTTTTTTTATGATCTATGCCAGCCACAGAATAGTCTACAGCATATGCTGACATTAAAGCCGTAAACCACTGTTTTTGAACAATGAACTACATACAATGGAATTTAAAACAAAATTTTAATTTATTTAACTTTGTAATTTGACTTTTCTCATTTTATCACTCGTGGGCCCTCATCAAGACCAAGACCTCGCTCTGCTGGGTGCCGTATAAACATAAAGAAAAAACCCGCTTCTCTGAAGGACTCAAGAGTGTAAGCCAAAAGAAAACAGATGGCTGCAGACACACATATGGGGAGGACATGGAAACAATATGGCTATATTAGTCAGTCTTATAGGCATGGCTTCAGCATGTTAGCAACCGAACTGTTGTCAATGGAAAGGTGGAAATTTGGGGAGAGTTTTCATAACGCATTTGCTTTGCAGATGTGTAGAGAAAGTTTCTTCTACGTGGAAGGAGCTATGAAATGATGAGATGCAAGTTGAACAAGCATATCAGAATGAGGGATGGAATATATATTGTCACTTTTATATTGAGAATTTTGTTACATGTGAAATGTTTGCACAAATTGGAATTATTTCAGATATGAATATCTTACTCTGGGAGGACACAAAGAAGTTCAGATACTGCCTTCAGGTATTAATTCCTGCAGAAGTAGAGGTTATGTACTGATTTTCTTCGCTGAACCATTACCTGCCAATATTTCTGTGTCCCTGTGCGAGCTGAAGTATCCCCATGCTTAATGTATTTCCAAATACACCTTTCTAGTGTTTTTGTGTTCTTCACATCTTCACAACTGCCACTTTTTTATTATTTTGAATATATTTTCATCAATGTTAAACATTTTAAGCACAGTATTTTCAGACATATCCTACAAACATGTATTTTAATCCTTTCAAGTGCATGCACAGTAAAGTTGAGCCATGGTTTTATTTTACACCATTTTAACTCAGACTGCTTCTACAACCCTGGGATGGTACGTGTAGCTTAAGTAGAAATGTCTTTCCTTTTTTCTTTTATTTAAACTCCCAATTTCACGTTGCAGTGCTAGTAGGCATAGTTGCTCAGAGTAGCAAATAGGACTTCATACTTGCTGACAGTTATGTCCTTATTTCAGTGTTTTCCTAGATCAGAACCCTTAAAGCACAAACAGATTCTCTGACAGATTAACAAAGGAAATGGTGGTGTATTTATCCACTTTAAAGAAGGAAAAGGGGAATACAAAACCTACATAAGCACACATTTTCTCTCTTTTCTCTTATCATTACTTTGACCTGTTGCTTTCCAACAAAGAATTTTTACTCTCTGGTAGTACTGTATGTCTCAAAATACTTCAGGGACACCAGAGTAAGCACAAATGAATCAGGTAAAAAGCAGTCCTAGAAGTCTAGGTTCAAAATGCAGTGCTGTCAAAGATAAAACATTTCAGGGCCTCTTCTGCTCAAAGAAGTAAATTCAGAAAAATAAATCCATATTTTACAACCTGAGACAGAACTGCCACTACGTAATCTTTAGTGAACATATGCCCGTGACAACTCTCTGAAAGGGGTGGGGGAATGGGACTGAGAAAAATAAGAAAATAAAATGAAGGATGAAAGAAAGGTCAACAAAACATCCACTGTGACTCCTAGGAGCCAAGCTAAGTCAGGTTATGTACCAACATCGAAAAAAAAAAAAAATTTGGTTTGGAGGGCCCTGATTGAAAGCAAGTATCAAAACCAAGAAAGGAATTTTACAATACAGATAAAAATGTTCAACTAGGATGAGACCAAGACAAATTTGCCCATAAATTAAAATGTTAGAAGGCATTTACCTGCAAAGGCACTTATTTTCAGGCATTAGTACAATCCTGACTTCCCCTATGTGCTTTCAGTAACAACACAGAAAGGGATGGCATTGCACATGCTTTCCCAAGCTATGCACATGTAAACACAACCAACAGATTGTTGCTAAAGCATTAAATGAATAAATAAAAAATTCAGCTTTTGTGTACTTAGCCCTCCTGATCGCCCATAAAACAGTGAACAAAACCCAACAAAACTGAAAGGGCTTTAACTCTGATTCAGAATAGATAACAACCCAGGAACGAACTCTTCCAAAATTCACATTTCTAACACTCTAGAGTTAGCATTGTTCAGGGAGACTTGCTCTTTTTAAACGCAAGAAAAGTTATGTTTTTCCTACTATTTTTGAATTTGAAGATGAATGAAATATACATATGTGCATTTTAATGCATTATATATCTGTAGCTTTTCTGAAATATAAGCAATAAGAATTGGTGGTCAGCTATTGCTTGTCTTCTTCCAAACTAGAATAAATCTGTTCCTCTTCCTTACCCTGTAGTTTTATGAGGACAGCAAGGTAAAAAATATTTATTTATAATCAATATTTGTTTATAATCTCTACTAAGAAGATTAGTGACTTTGAGGCAAAATATCTTTTTCACTGTGTTGATTTATAATTATCTATTTATTTGATTTATTGTCTCTTAAAACAAAGCTAAAAATATTTACATACAGTGACATTTGAAAGAAAGGGAAAGACAGAGCCTCAGAGGATCTCCCTAGCCTGCTGACAGATCCATTTCATTTCAATTAAAATTCTGAAAATAGCTGAAACGCTGGCTCACAGCTTCTAAACACCAGGTCCTGCTGTTGAATTTCCATCTTAAACAGTTCAAAGTCAATTTGCCAATGTCGCGCTGTTGGAATCGGCTTACTTTGCCACGTCCCACCTTGCCTGGAGACGTTAGTGGCAAAGGACCGTGGGCTTGGACATTTTCCAAAGCAGCTCCCACTGTCGAACCTATTACTGGAACAGCTTGCAGGTGCACCAGCCTCACTGTTGCAGAGCTAGAAATCAGCAACCGTGCTACTGGAGCAAAAGCAGGACTTGTTTTCATCTAACCTGGGCGTATTTTCCTCTTAAAAATATCCCACTCCTATGATCAGATAATCTTTCCTTAGCAGGAGGATGGAGAAGGATAAACATAAACACTGGAGAAAGCTCTTGCCTACAGACAAATAAAGCAGGGACGGAAAGAAATCTCTTTTTCAAGCAGACACAAGACAAGTGGGACTTATCTACTTGCCGCCTGCACAAGTCCACCTGCCAGCACTGCCCTATGGGACTGCCGAGAGACAGTTTAAAAACAAAATCCAAGACAAGCTGGAAGATCTACAGAATGCAAAACATTTTGCATAACTGATTGTGGATGAGTAGGCACTGAACAACTGAGAAAATTCGTAGTATTTCACATGGTAAGGCAACAGATAAGAAGAGAAAGAGCTGTAGGGTAAACAGAAACTACCCTTTTGAACAGAAATGGTGATAAAAGGTTTCTCAGTGCTGCTGCTGACATTGTTGACTTAATCATATTGGAATATTTATTCGTAAATAATAAATGGAGATATTAATTTAGATGGTATGACTGGAAGTATTTTGGAAATAGCTATAAACGAACACACGAGAATCCCTTTTCCTCCATGATGTTTCAGCATCACATCTGATGGGCTTTCTGCCTATCTGGTACACACCTTGCAGGCCTTTAAGCCTGCACAAGCCCACTACGGCAAATATAAGAGTGACGTGAGCAGAGGAAAAAACCCCACCATTTTATGCTTTTAGAGCTCTCTAAAGGAATGCAGTAAGTATTCTTGAATGCATATGGATAGGGAATGATTAATATATTGATAGTCTGCACTGCATAAAGTTCATGCTCCATGCTTCAATATTATATTACTGAAGTATTTGGCTGAATGTTATTGAAACAGTTGATTAAGTGTGATGGGCTTATGTAATTATGCTTCTTAATTTTGCCGCCTGAATAAGCATTTTAATAGACACACAGTTCAACACACATGCAGTCCTTTATGAAGGACTTTCAAAGCATACCCTTTGTTAAACTCATACTCAGTTAAATAGTTTTTAAGCATCAGTTGCACAAAAGTTTCACTAACCCCTCTCTGTTCAGGCTGGATGTATTTGACCTTTGGTATGATTAACATGACTGAGGATGCAGACTGGAGTAGGACCTTATTATTTAGGGTTTTTAGAATGTCTGATTACATTGTTCAGAGTTTAAGGAGGGTAAAACTTAAGTATAGTGATTATGGAGAGACTGTAAATACACATTTATACTATACTGTTAAAAGAACAGAAACACAAGTTTTGTTGTTTTTATAGGGAATGATTTGATTTAACCAAACACATACAAAAATAAGAATCAAGCTATTAAACACACACCTACAATTTATTTCAGTGGGAAAAAGATCTCCCAAACACAGAAACCCTTTCCGCTCAAAAACCCCCCTCAACTACAACAGTAGCCTGATTGAGAGAGATGTTTCTCATCCATGTGCATATTTTTGTTGAGAGTTCAGCACAGGTCTCAGCTCTTCACAGAAATGAACAGTAATTTTGTGGTGTTATCTTAAAAAAGCAGGATGAAGGGATGAGATTTCCACTGAAAAGGAAAAAAGGGCAGCTCAAACCACCAACATAGATCCTCAGATGTACTTTCCTTTGCCACTGGGATGCTGAAACATTAACTTCATGATTAATGTATGGAAAGAGGATGCACAGAGCAAGTCCTGTGCCTGCTGCTGGTAACACGATTGCTGTGGAGTGAAGGATCACATTTCTTGGCTCCTAAATCACTTTGATCCTTTTGTAAACGTTGCTGATAGTCTCATTCATTCACGATTTTGGTATTTTTTTAAATTCTCCCTGACAGTTTTAAAGGGCTGCCCAAGAATTTTAAAAGTTCCTACTGCCTTCTTTCAAATCATATCCTTCTCATTTGCTTCTGTGCAGAAGTTACTGGCAAGTATAATTCAGCTGCGTGTATCTGAATCCTTTGTAACACAGAAAGACAACAGTTTACACTGACATTTTTTAAATCTTCCAAATGGCCCCACAGATCTGTTCTGTATACATGTTTATTGCTCATAATATGACAGAAAAAGCACTGCAGAGCCACTTGGGTTTTTATTCATCTTTTATTTCTAAGCAATTAACTTCCTGTTTTTATCACAGTACAGTTTCTTTTTCCTGAAATGAATCACTCCAAAAGAGATAAAGAGCATTAGGATTCAAAGCTGCCACTCATGCATACAGCTGTCGTTTTACTAAATTATATGAAACTTGCAAGTATTTCTAATAAAAAAACTCTAAAAGGCAGCTTATTTTTCCCTTGTACTGTTTTCAGCTCTTTCATTTGAGTTACAGCATGTTGTGGGAGCCTGAGGAAGGCAACTGAGAAAAGAATTGCACTGCCAAAATATCTCAGAGGTTTTTCTACAAACTCTGTTCACACGATGTGGCAGCGTCTTAGCTTTAATATTCTTTTGATCTATCCCTAAAATAAGACAAGCACTGAAGTACTAAATAACTTGCATTTTTCAGGTGTCTGATTTGGCCTATCACATCAGAATAAGAAAGAAAAATGCCCTACAGTATCAACTGCAGTTAAATGTTACGGCACAGAAGTTTGTTAAACTTAATGGCACTGAGAACAATCATCATGTCGTTAACTTTAGGCCTAACAAATCCAATATACTGATCAGGCAACTGGCTCTTGTACACAGACACTAACTTATTCTGGGCACATTTTATGATGCTTGACTAAAAAAGTACATTTCATCATAGCATTTGTATTTCCAAATGAATGTTTGGCATTGGTAAGTATAGACTGACAAATATTTTGCTTAAAACCTTGTAAAGAGATCCTAAAAATAATAGTCAGGGAAAAAATACATGGGAATAAAAAGAAGTCTCCAAGATGTGTACCATACTCAAAAGACATGCTCTTCAAAGGAATTTTTGCATGCATGATTTTTTGTGTGTAGTTGTCTAGTCTTTATTATGTCTTTGATTTTTGCATACCACTTCTACTTGAGCAAAACTGTCAAGCCTTTATGCTTAAAATCGGGTTCCTAAATCAGTATAGCAGATGCCCATTTAATTGAAAATAATGGCATTCATTAATTTTCTAACCTGTAGGGGTACTCATATCTAACTTCAAATCAGTCAGACTAGCTATGTAAATCACAGACAGTAACAGTTGTTCCTACTTGCTTGTGGGGACAATAGCGTATGTTGTCAAATTTGATTTAATTAAAAAGTCTGTGGAATCAAAACCAGCATGATGCATGACAGTTTTGTTCAGGATCTTTTTGCTAAGAAATGAGGATTCTGATTGACTATGTCTGTAAATTATTTTAAGAAAGAAAATAAACTGCTCCAGATTTTCCTTAGACATGTTTCCTTCTTGGGCATTTTTAAACTAACAAACTTTCCAAATGGATAATTTGATTTTTCTTAACTTGAAACCTTTTACGTAGAAATTTGCTTATTAAAATACACAATTTCTCCAAATCAAAGCTTTATTTTCAGTCACAATAATCTTTCTCCTATGTTTTTTTAATGAAAGTTTTAAAAATGTTTATATTGTCTAGCTCAAAGTTTCCTCTCTGGCACATCTCTATGGCTGAAGCAATTTACAGAATATTCTGCCAAAGACTGAGATCAGTTAACCATATTTTCCAGAATCAACATCTAAGCAGCTTCGCTATATGCCAAAAAGAGAGGAAAGACTGTCCTTAACAGTTGCTGGAGATATAAATGAAACATAATGAGAAATATATAGACCATAAATGCACTCAATTTCACAAGTCCACCAAAAAGGAGAGAGCAGTAGGCAGGCTATGAGAGGAAATTTTCTAGGACTTTGTTTCAGCAAGACTGACCCAGCCAGAAGATGGACACTGGAGCGCATTATATATTAAAAGTTCCTGTCCTTGTTTATGGGAAGACAGCTCCAGAAACAGCAACCTAAGTTATTCTTGTCAGAAAGCTGCAAATTACATAAAGGGGTAGGGATCCATCTCACTGCTGAACACAAAACAGACTTTCAAACACATTTGGTGGGCCTCGCGTTAGTGTACAGTTGAGTGCCACTCGATGGTAATGTGAAAAACATCAGGCTGCCACGGGTTGCCAAAACATGATCCCATATTGTGCATTCATCCCTGAGGCTGTAGATTCACCTCCTAATTAAAACAGGGGACATCTGTTTCTGACAACAGCAGTAAAAAAGACATTCCATTGACTTTTGCATTTGAGAGGAAAAAAAGACCTAGAAGACTAAATATAACACAAATGTTACTACCTTAAGAAGTCCTTAATATGAGAAATGGACACGTCCCATTCCTGGAGGCAATGAATCAAGTTAAGTACCAATTTTGATCAGAACTCCCACAGAGAAAGTCCAACTTGTTGGAGCGGCTTTAGGAAAGAAAGAATTTAAACAAGTCTCATTCCAGTTTATCCTGTCCCAGCATCAGACTGGTTGAAGTTGGAAGGGACCTCTGAAGCTCATCTTGTCCAACCCTCTGCTCAAGCCAGATAGCTTCTGAGTATCTCCAAAGATGGAGACTCCACATTCCCCTTGGGCATCCTGTGTCAGTGGCTCAGTCACTCCCACAGTGAAAGAGTGTTTCCTGATGTTCAGACAGAACCTCCTGTGCTTCCATTTGTGCCCACTGCCTCTGGTCCTGTCACTGGGCACCACTGGAAAGAGCCTGATTCTGTGCNATTGTGCATTCATCCCTGAGGCTGTAGATTCACCTCCTAATTAAAACAGGGGACATCTGTTTCTGACAACAGCAGTAAAAAAGACATTCCATTGACTTTTGCATTTGAGAGGAAAAAAAGACCTAGAAGACTAAATATAACACAAATGTTACTACCTTAAGAAGTCCTTAATATGAGAAATGGACACGTCCCATTCCTGGAGGCAATGAATCAAGTTAAGTACCAATTTTGATCAGAACTCCCACAGAGAAAGTCCAACTTGTTGGAGCGGCTTTAGGAAAGAAAGAATTTAAACAAGTCTCATTCCAGTTTATCCTGTCCCAGCATCAGACTGGTTGAAGTTGGAAGGGACCTCTGAAGCTCATCTTGTCCAACCCTCTGCTCAAGCCAGATAGCTTCTGAGTATCTCCAAAGATGGAGACTCCACATTCCCCTTGGGCATCCTGTGTCAGTGGCTCAGTCACTCCCACAGTGAAAGAGTGTTTCCTGATGTTCAGACAGAACCTCCTGTGCTTCCATTTGTGCCCACTGCCTCTGGTCCTGTCACTGGGCACCACTGGAAAGAGCCTGATTCTGTGCTCTTGGCACCTTTCTTTCAGGTATTTATACACACTGATAAGATTTTTCTGAGCCTTCTCTTCTCCAGGCTGAACAGTCCCAGCTCTCTCAGCCTCTCCTCCTAGCAGAGGCGCCATATCCCTCATCACCTTTGTGGCCCTTTGCTGGACTCCCTCCAGGACAGCTATGTCTGTCTTGTACTGGAGAGCCCAGAGCTAGACACAGTACTCCAGATGTGACCTGCCATTATGACATTCCTGCTAATCCCACAATAACATTACAGTAATGTCCTCTGGTCTGTGAAAATCACTTTTCTTAACTCCATGTTGAAGGATGTATTTTTATGTATCTATTCCATTTCTGCTTTGCTTGGGAAGGGCATTAATTAATGGGGTACAAAGATGAAGGGGAAATGGATTGTCTTTCATCTGCTATGCCAAGAATGAGTGATTTTAAAAGCATCTTCTTATAAAGTGATTGATGCGTGGCCATGTTCCAACAAAGGCAATTTCCTCAATACTTAACAATGTAATCTGTATAATTATTAGAGACAAATGTAAAAATGTGGACCAGTTCAGTTTTATAAATAAAACAAAGATGGAACCCATTATGTTTTCAAATCACCTTTTGCCTCCAGAAAACATCTGTAAAGGAAACAACTATGAGGATGGAGTATTCTGATGCAACTATTTGGGGACCTCAGGATGAACTCTCTGGGATTTTCTTCTCTATGTGGAAAACCAGGTATCATAAAATTTACAGGAAAACAAAACCCAAACATTGTCTTCAGCAACAGAGAACAAATTTAAACAAACCTTTTTGTCTTGGACCTGCTACAAATTCCTTACCCCCCTAATAAAAGTCAGCCAAAAATTGAGCATAAGGAAATAGATTTTGGTAGCCTAAGCCCTCTCTAGCTGTTTAATCATAAAATGCTGCAACATAAAGTATATATCACTGTTCAAAGAATTCTTATGAAAATTTATACTCTGCCTAGTTTATCATGATTACCAATCTACTGAAAATTATGGTAAGGACTAAAATTTGTTCCAACAAATACATCTTTGTCCAAAATCCTTGAAAAAGACATTAATAAAATACCAGAAATTTGTGAAATTATTTACCTGAAAAACATGTTTATTAATGGTTCTAATTGAGTGTGAATATTGTAATGGAAAATTCTTCTATGTCTCCAATTAGAGAACTAAGGAGGAATTACTCTTAAACCCTACTAGTGCAAAAACCCCAGGTTCTGTCCTGGACAATAGTTGCAAACAAAAGCTGGATTTAGACCCTGTTAAACTGCATAAAAAGAAAAGTTTAATATTGCTGTATTTATTTTTCTTCAACTCATGAGGACAAGTAAGGAGATATTAAGTTGTTGTTTTTGCTTTAAGTTAAATTCAATATGTCTTAAATGGACACAAACGAAAATTATAGCTTCTTGTGACTAACCACAAAACACAGCTTTTCTTTAGGCAATATTAAAGCATGTGAAAGAAGAGTTAAACCCTCTATTTCAGTGAACAAAAACTGAACAAAGTTGTGCACTTCATTAGAACATTTTAAATACCAAATTTAAAATATGATATTACTTAATAAATAAAGATTCTGTTGCTTAAAGACAAAAATGCTGTGATGTTCTGATTAAACTTCTGCACACTATTTACCTCTGAAGAATGCTATAATATAGAAAAAATGTTATTACAATTCCTATTTAGTGAAATCAATAGGAAGTTATATGAGCTCAGATTTGTGAAAATGGAATGGAGAAAGCCCCTACACCTTCCCCTTAGAAAAAATACAACTTTTCCCATTTACTACATAGCTGGTTATTAATCAGCAAAAGGACAATGGGAAATGTGTATATAAAATAAAGAAGAATCCTCCTGCTCCATGGCATGTGAGGTTTACCAAAGGAGTGTTCCTAAAATATCTTTGATGCAATGAGAATTTCTTTGGAACACACCCCCATGATAAGAGAAGATTTTTTTTGGATTAAAACAATCTGTTTAAATGATAGTTTCTTGTGGCCAAATGGAAGGTCAGGCCTGTGCAAGAAATAGAACTGTGACTGCAGACTACGGATGCTACAGACACTGGAAACCTCTGATGTATTAAGGAATTTCAGGGACAACAGATGGACATGTTTGGATCTGCTGAGCATTCGTGCTTCCCACTGAACTGTTTATTAACTTCAGGAGTACACCAGAAGTCTAACAAATCAAATAAATTTACAGGACTTCTCTCCTCTTTCTCAGAGGCCACAGGCGCTTTCACAGTTTCATTTCAGGTAGGATTATGGGATGGAAGCCATAATGGAGATGTTACTCAACAGAAACAGTTGGAATAGCTTATTTCTGCTTTTGCCATTAATGTGTGCTTAGGGAAACATTTCCAAGTGCAAGTGCTTAATGAATGGGAGAGATGATTGCTTCTAGCAAGTAATGCAGTGTGACATTAAAGTAGCTTAAAAAGTTAAAGAACTCACAGACTCTTTTCTGCTCATAGTTTTGCTTTGGGAACGGGAGCGGGAGATTGTACTGAAAAAGGAATCCTTTTTTGATGCAGACAGAGGTGGAGATCCTGTAAATTCACGTCCTCCAGATAAGCTCTCTATGCTTGGAGATGAACTGATGTTTTTTGAACTTTGACCTGTAAAGAAAGTATAAAGTAACAAAAGCATTAATCAACAGGGAGTTTCTTTTCCCTGGAAATACTTTCTGGTCTTAATTGACATACACTCAGATTCACAGATAGCTCAAGACAGAATGAAAAGTGTGTCAGCATGCACTGTGAGACTGAAGGACTACTTTGACATACACGGAACTTAATTTTTGTATGAGAGAAAACCACGAAATCTTAGTGTGTATATATAGTTATATACACAAACACACAATATCTAGTGTATGTGTATATATATATGCTAAACAATATATATATATATATATTTGTAAATACCATCTCAGTTTATGTACCCTGTTATATCCACAGACTGAGGACCTTCTCTTCCCTTTGCAGCGTAATGAGCAAAAATACCATCTCAAAAAAAAGTAAATCTGATGTCACCATCACCACAAAGGAAATCCTTTTTCTCTCAAGAGCTAAACTATAAAACTTGGCAAAGACAGCTAAGAACAAGAACGTCAGATTCCAAGAATGGGTTGATCATTGAACATCTAGATGATAATATCCAGACTTACAACAGACTTAAGTTTGGGAAAGAACGTAAGTTCTCATGATTCAAATGAGAAGAGGCCATCTCCACTTAACAGACATTTTGATGAAGTCTACTCAATAGTTATTTATTGTCATTCCACACAGCTTTTAGAAAGAATCTAGTGTTGTCCATTGCCATGGCGAAGACGTCTGGGTAGATGCCTGTATGCAGTTAGGCAGTCTTTGATAAGGACCATTTTTCTTCCAGTTGAGTGGAAACACAAAGTGCTTTGAAATATTTAACTTAAAATTTTATTTCAGTTAGCTCCAGAAGAAAAAAAAAAGTCAGTTTTCATTAATTTTCATTAAGAAGATGTTGCATTAGGACAGATGCTAGTTTTAAAAAAGCCTTTCTACTATGTGTATGAGGAAGTGAATACAGAGTGACCCATGCAATTCTAGCATTTTCCATTCTGAAAAAGAAAGTGAAAGAGCATGTAAAACTAAAGCTCTAGAATATTGCCCTTTCCTTGTTTTGTTAGCTATTCTGATAAGTCTGTTCAAGTTCTCCCTTTTCCCCTTCTTTTGTTTTTGGTGTGCTTGTCATGCTACCATCTACAGACAGCATCAAGAACGATCCTCTGAAATTAAATTGTTCAGACGTCACAGGTGCAGCTTCATCTCCTTTGCAAGGTTGTGATCTAATTTGAAACCACTTCCCTTGCAGATGACAGTGGTTCATCCCTCTTTGCTCTGAGCTGCTCCCACCCTCTCCCACCTATCTGGGAGTTTACTCCCAGATATGCCACATATTCTTGCACAGACCTTGCAATATATTTACTGTTTTGTCATTGTGGACGCACTACCAATACTGAAAATATAGAACTAACTCCTTTTCCGGAATGGGTTAGCCTCCCCTTCATCATGCACTGTGGTCTTCCCCCACGATATGGGTTTCTAGAGAAATAAAAGAAAACTAAAAGACAAAGAAGTGAAAGGAAATAGAGGCAGAAGAGGCTGCAGAAAACACAGAAATTCAGATTTAGACACAAAAGGAAACCAGCTTTGTTGATACCAAACATTGTAAACAAAAGGAAACATAGAGAAACATCTTAATTCAAATATTTAAGATCTAGAACAGTAACTGTCCTTGAAGTGGTGTGGAAGTCAGAGGTGCCATGCTTGGCCATCTCCCAGCTGTAGACAAAGCCCAAGTCAAGTTCTCTGCAGTGTTTGACCTATGCAGCATATATTGCACAGCTGCAGCCACATGAAATCAGCAATTCATGTTTTCTTAAGGGAATAAATGTTTAAAACGTCCTCTTAGCAAGAAGACTGTTAAATGCAAAGAGATTGAACTAGCAAAGAATAAAACATCACATGTGACAAAACAGACCAAAAAGGACAAAACCCAAGAAAGGATCTGGGTTTAATATTTTCAACATTTTCTGGAAGAAAATTGACATATAAACTGCTCCCCACCCTCTCCTACATTCTCTCCTGCCTGATTTTGCTCTTCTCTCCCATGAACCTCCTACATTTTATGTCCTGCTTCTCATATTCCTGTGGACCTTCCTCTGTCTGCCTCCTCCTCTTCTTCAGACCCCTCCACATTGCCTTTTCTGCTTCTGCAACCTCCTTGTTCCAGTTTTACTCTTTACATGTTCTTTTCTTCCCACCAACTTCATTCAACTGCCTTTTTCTGTTTCTTTCTTCTTTCTCTCTAGTCACTTACAACCTACCACTTTATCTGAACAGCTTCCTTAAGGTGCAGGAG
The DNA here is from genome assembly GCA_013398295.1 of Chionis minor. Classification (NCBI taxonomy): domain Eukaryota; kingdom Metazoa; phylum Chordata; class Aves; order Charadriiformes; family Chionidae; genus Chionis; species Chionis minor. Next base: position 33,332 of record VZSF01007973.1, on the reverse strand, counting down.
ATGGAGGCTGTAAGATCTCACTTAACCGTTGCCTTCACATTTTATAGAGAAATGGGATTTGCATTAATTACATGAACATGAATCTCCAATTCTGTAAATAATTCTAGAAATAGAAAAGGAGAAAACACTGCATAGCAAACAGCAGAAATAATTCAGTCACAAGGAAGTTTTAGAGGATTTCTAATTTTAGGATAAAATCATGCCGCTTGGCAACACCACTATCTTTACAGTTGCCTTTATGTAAGAAGGAGACTTTTAATGCATTTCATAGTGGCAATTTACAATGGAAGTGTGGTTTTACAGTAGGTAAAACTTAAAAATAGTTTTGGAACACATTAAATTACATTTTTAGCAAATAAAACATTTACAAAGGAAATTCACACAGCTAAGCCAGAGCAGCCAATATAAATGCTAAACAAAAGCATCAATTTGGTGGGCAAAGTAAAGTACAATGAAAAAATATCTTACTATTTATAAATCAGACTATGTGGGCTCTCTTTCCCATCCTAGAAATAAGAAACTATCTTCCACATAGGATCAAGATTTAAAAAACAAACAAAAACGTTAAACAAGGAGCAATGTATGTTTTTCACATACTCCTCCACTGCATGGCCTAGGTTTAACCCACTTCACCTGCAAATAAGCAGATTATGTGGTAAAACTTCACAGATAACATTGAGAGAGGGACACTTTAAATAATAAAGCTTGGTGAAATCATGTAAAAAATATTTGTAAGGACTTCTAATTCTATATTCTGTGTTTCAGCAGGAAAAAAAAGTCCAAAAATACAACAGGAAATTGAAAAGACAGAGAACTATCCTTATGGCCATGGCTTTGCTTACTAAACAACTACACTTCAAAAGATGGATCACAGAACAGAACATAACCAAACAGGAGAAGAAATATGTATAGCTGGGATATTGTGGACAGAACAATACAACTGTCCTGAAAGGGAATTTGCTCAACTAACACCAAGAGCTTTGACTAATCTGGATCTTATGGACTATAAAATACAATGAAGATAAAAAATAAAAGCAATAGAAGATGTAATGAAACTAAGATAGAGGTACAGTAAAACAGAAGTGATAAAAATACTATTTCTGTATGTTTTATACCCAGGTAAGAAGAAATGTTAGGGTGCACATGTTCCTTCTGCATGAATAAGCAAATTTGAGAAAATTACCATCAGGAAACACTAAATTTTTGCTCTGACTCCAACCCTGTGAACAGCACTGTGACATGGATTATTTGGAGATGTGATTAAGAATTAAGCAAGACAGAAAGAATAGCACTTATGAATAATTACGGTGTGTTGCAAGTCATAATGCAGAGTTCTTGGACTGTAATAGGCTTTTCCAGTTTCCAGAGGACTCATTATTTTTACAGCTGTAAATAAGAAAGCTGAAAGACAAGTCACGCCAATCATACATGTTTTCCCTAATGGAATAAAAAAGTCACCTATCATTTTCTCAACACAGAATTTCTTCTTCCCAACAAAGAAGTTTAGCAAGGCCTGTTGCAACAGGACAAGGGGTAACGGTTTTAAACTAAAAGATAGTAGATTCAGACTAGATACAAGGAAGACATTTTTTACAATGAGAGTCGTGAAACACTGGAACAGGTTGCCCAGAGGGGTGGTAAATGCCCCATCCCTGGAAACATTCAAGGTCAGGCTGGACGGGGCTCTGAGCAACCTGATGTAGTTGAGGATGTCCCTGATCATTGCAGGGGGGTTGGACTAGACGGCCTTTAAAGGTCCCTTCCAACCCAAACTACTCCATGATTCTATGACTCTCTGATTCTAAGTTGAGTGAAGCTGCTGCAAGAACAGTTAACTGAAGTCACTATGATCCTTTGAATTCTTTCAAGTACGGTGTGTGCACCAATTTCTGAGGCATTAACAACCCTCACATAACTTTGGAAATAACACTGTAGCACCAGTGCAGAAATTTCAGGCTCTCAGGAGGATTACACAAAATGCCATTTATATCTTCCCTGTCATTGTTCTCACTGATTCTATATTTTTCTTAATAAGCAGTGTGGCACATTCTCCTCGCTCAGTAGCTCAACAAAAAGGTAATCTGAGAGAGTTTCTAATTTTCTAATTCCTTGGGAAAAAAAGCAAAAAAAAGCCCTCAATGGACCAGAACTCTTACCCTCCATGTACAATCAAAATTTGTAAAGTGATGCAATAAACTACAGTTAGTAACTAACCAATCTCGTCTCCTTCTTCTTTAGCACCTTAATCAGCAACCTGAGAACATCACTGAATCAAAATTTTCATTTTCCTGTGCTCATTCTATCAATCTCAGATAAATACATTATGCATCCTTAAAAGAAGATTAGAGAAATCTAATCTCTGACTATCTAAGCGTATACCAGAAGGTCCTAAAGCCTGTATGAAACAGGCTGAAGAAACCACAAGCACAGAAATCAAATAAATGCTTATGAGGCATACAGAACAAATAGCCAAGGATCCCTGACGTAAGCAGTAGTCAGAACACATTACCGCATAGGATGTCTCAAATATATATGTGCACAATAAAATGCATAAATATGCATTATTATGCATATTATTATTATGCATAAATGCAGGGGAGACATGCGCAAAAGGCGAACAAAAATGGTGCCTTACTCCTACAGAAGGAAAGAATAGCTTTCACAGTTATAGGGAGAGCAAGGACAAAGACACCAAGAAGAACAGAAGTAAGGCATGATCTATAATTCAAAACTATTCAGGTCTGCTCATCTATTACTCTGTATTTGCCATAGTCAGGATGTAGAGTATTAAAATTTGCAAAAAGAATTATGTGAGTTTTATAAAACTTTTACACTTCAGATAAATTAGTTTCCCTTTTTCTCCTACACTGAAATTGGAACAAAGGCTTCCAGCACTTTTGAAATTTATTCAAGCCACCCCATCACACAAAACCCCATGCTTATTATTTCAGGTTGAGTCAGGTAAGCTCCTCTTTAGCCAAGTGCATTAAAGTAGATGTTCAGCTCAAAATCATCGCATCATGGAACGGTTTAGTTTGGAAAGGACCTTAAAGATCATCTAGTTCCAAGATCATCCACTGTCCTGCTGTGAGCAGGGACACCTTCCGCTAGATCAGGCTGCTCAAAGCCTCATCCAATCTGGCCTTGAACGCTTCCAGGGATGGGGCGTCCACAGCTCCTTTGGGCAACCTGGTCCAGTGTCCCACCACCCTCAGAGTAAATACCTGCCTCAACTATAACAGTGGGGAAGTGACGCCGCTAAGAGACAGTGATGGTCGAATCACCCCACATGACACAGTGTGAAATGGACTACAAAGGCAAATACACATTTTTAGCGAAGACGGATGCTGGCGTGCAGCGAACGAAGGGCAACACACAGCGCGGCCAGGCAGTGATGATGAAGCCAAGCCGCTGCTTTTCTCTCTACACAACAGCGCCGCTCGGTGGAAGGACAATGGCAGTGAATGGAGACGCCACGCATTGAAAAAAACCCGCGGGGGCGTGTGTGTTGGTGGCCGTGGAGCCGGCGGCAGGGCTGGGGGCCGTACCTGGCAGGGCCGGGGGATGCTGCCCAGCGCCCGGCAGCCCCCCATCGCCGCCTGCGCCCGCGCCCACCTCGCCTGGGGACAAACGACAGCGTTAGAAGGTTTCCCCAACACATGCAACCCACTCAACTACAGACCTGCAACTTCGTTTTGGGTTTTTTGTGTTTTTTTTTTTTTTTTTTTTTTTTTTTTTTTCTTTTTTTTTTTTTTCCCCGTGGGAAGACCCTGCTCCGAACGCAAATGATATCGTAAGGGAGCGGTGTAAGAGCAGGCGGAACCAGCTGGGGAGTTCTAATCATCACTGCATTACAGGGCTGCGTCCAGAGATGTGCAAAAAAGCAGTGTTTTTAAGGAACTGATGTGTATAGCAAAATCTAAATTAAAACAATCAAAACAATTTCCTTCTGGTACTTTACACTGACAGTGTCATGCTGCTAGTTTGGGAGCATCATATTCTTACCATCAATATAATTTCATAATTACCTAAGAATATGTATATTTATACGCTTTTTAAAAAGGATAAAAGAGCACTTGTTAATCAGTGGTTTATTACTTAAATTTTTACTCAGTTCAGTAAGGACAACTTCTTTTTCCTTCTGAAAAAGCATACTCATTTTCTAGACACAGTTCGTAATAATTCTAAATATGGAGATCACTTCTTTAGGGTATATTCGGTGACTGTGGAAATTCTGTTTGTGTTACAACATATACTGCAGAAGTATTAACTCATAAAAACAAACAGTAGTCTGGAAACTCTTTCAATAGGTGATCACAATTTTGGCAGAACTTAATCTTCAAACTAGTCCTCTAACGTGTCCTTGTGATAGAGTGGTATTCAAACCAAAAGCCTTTTGGGTTTCAGTGTGAAAGGACCTAGAAGAAAAACTATCTGGCACTATCAGGGAAGAAGTGAAAGAGAAATGCGGTTTTTTTGGCAACACACTGCCATTTGGTGATCAGAGAGCATCCAGTTTCTGAACACTCAAGAATCCAGCAGCAGGCAAAGGGCAACAATTCTGCTTTTTTTCCCAGACTTTGTCATTATTCTTGTCTTTCATGACAACGAACTCAACTGACAATCCAATGAACTCAGAATTTTAATTTAACTTTTGTGCCAATTAATTCCTTCATTGTGTAGGATCAAGACAATATTTTAATCCCTTTTCTATTAGCAGGCTACCTTGCATAAGTAATCAGTAATGATACCCAATCTTCTTCTGTGCTGAGTACAGGTTGAATAGGATTACTACATTATTAGGAGGAATTGAATTTCCAATTAGGTGTCTGGATGGATAGTTTGTTCACCTGTGACTTGTGATGTTGAAGACTCATATGGAATTACAGGCTTGCAATTATGGTTTTGTTTGTGGTGGTGTTTTTTTTTTTTTTTAATTTAATATTAGTCCGCTATTTTTCCATTTACATTATCTAAATTATGTGAAATTTTTCTTAAAAAGATTCAGCAAAGAAGCACCAAAACTTCGGAGTGAGAAGTAATTAATACCGATTATGTAAACCAACCATCCCTCATCTAGAGCACAGCACAAGCTACCCCTGGAGGTGACAGCAAGAATGACACCTGTCACTGCTGCTGGTTTGTGAGCTGTAACTGTCTAAGCAGAGCTGTTAAAGCTGGGATAGGATTATTTGGACAGTCCTGCAAGGTGTTTTGTTACCAAGCACTTCTTCACACTTAATAACAAAGTAAAACAGGCAATTAATTGAATCTCTTCAAACTTATAGCCTTCTACATATTAAACTACCAGCACTGCTTGAGCATTCAAAATCTGAAAGGACTAATATGATATGAGGAAAATGGATAACTTCCTTTACTGATGTGATGCCTGTCAGATTTACAGTGCTTTGGTCTGTTATACTGTCCAACTGAGCATCTATGAGTGTTAGATCAACTGGAAGTGCAAATGTCTACCCATTTAAATCTTAAATCTGTGCCTCTGCCTATGTCAGGTAAATAACCAAGCTCCAGGAGGTTGAGGGGAGCTGAAAACACAGTGAAGAACAGAAGACAATTAGTGACAGTTAATAACTTGGGAGCCTTATAGTTACAAACCACATCAAGTAGCTTTCAGATACTCAAAAAGTAGAGTAGAATCTAGGGTTCAAAAAAAAGCCCAAACAGTGCAGAAGGTAAAAAGGCACTTAAAAAGTTCAGCACAAACAGGAGTGGAAGGAGAGCTTCTCAGGGTATGAATATGTCCTAAATCCTAAATCCTAATGCCTGAGACAGAACTACCCGCAACTTCTCAGAGCTGTGGGGAGTGCCCTCACTCACTGGAGATGCTGTACAGCACTTTCTTGAGGTGGTGATACTGTCCTTCTGCATGGAAGTTGAGAAGTTATTCTCTCTTCTAAGGCCTGATGGAGACAGTGCTGTGTTGTTTACAAATGTATCTGCATCATGCTTCAAAAGGGTCTTTTTAGCCTGTTTCTGCCATAGTGTCATCGCAAAAAGGGATTTTATTTTTGCTAAGCTAATCCTACATTTAAACTTAGTTCAGAAAGAATTCACTGGGCAGCCTATAAGACTATAGGCTATATAAGCCTATATTTTCATTGCCATTTGGGCTTCTTTTTAAAAATATAAATTACAGCACTTGTGAACATAGTTAGTTGCCATCATTCACAACTTCTATCCAACTACAGGCAATATACTAGTAACCATACAGGTACGTACATGGCACTAGCATGTACAACAAAACTCACTGTCACCTCAACGCATTAAAAAAATATATATTTACATTTTGATGCCTTTAAATTACTTTTGCAATTGTATCAAATATGGATAGACAGAGTATGGTGAGAGGAAGCTGCAGGTACTGGAGCATTGCAGTACATTTTATTCCTCTTACCATGAAAATTCTTTGTGCCCTACATTGCTAATTTGCTTCATTCTTTTACCAAAGGAATGGACTTTACCAAATCTCCATATTCCTGTTGATACAAAAATATGTGTGTAGTTTGTACAGGACAACAACCAAATGTAACTAATTTTTTGTTCTGATTCTTGTATGGAAAGTGTCAGGTGTATTTCTGGATGATGCGACTTGTTAATTGTCACATACAAGTGTAAACAGGGTCATCCTTGACCAGCTAGATCAAGATTAAGCTACAATTGATTCCACCTTCAAGCTTCACAATTTTTGCATATTAAGCAGGGAAAGAAAATAACACCCAAGGACCACTTTTCAACCCAAAAGGTAAAAAGAGAATAATGCGATAAGGGAATGATGGAAAACTCTTTTAAAAAAGCAAACAAAAAAGCCTGTCCCAAAATTGTGAAAATTATTTCATTCCACACCTAATTTGACTTCCCTTGTAATGATCAAGATTTGCGTCAAGGATTCACTGTGTTCCAGTTTCATGTTTGCAGTGTCAGGAACTGTAAAACCCTTGCTGGAGCAATTTCTGAGGTGGTTCTATGATTCTGAGAGAAGCAGCCTATCTGGATCTTGCCAAGCAACTACAGTGGCCCTCAGAGAAGTGCCTGCATCTCTCTGCTCCAAAATAAGGGTGGTACCTTTCAGTTCTGCTCCCTGTGTCTGCTGGGGATGTGATGCATCATGAAAGGTCTAACTTTGGACCGTATGGGTGCCACAGGAAGAGAAACAACACCAACTTCAGCTACAAAGTGTTATTTCCCTTCTCTTCCACTTCCAAATCTGGCAAAAAAACACGAGGCAATCCTACGTAATAGTTCAGGGCAACCAGCCCCAGCCTTCAAACTTACAACCGCTACTTAGGATGAGTTGCTAGAAGCAGCAGCTGCCGTAGCACTTTGCATGCTCCTTGCAAAAAACACACTGCCCTTGGCTGCCTGAAGATGAAAAGCAGTAACACACCTTCAGCCTGGCAGAGCGCAGGAAACAACTACTGAAGCTGAGCTGTGACTTTGTTGTTCGAATAAACTCTCCTCGATAAACATAAAAACAAGGCTCAACAAAAAGAAGTAGTATACTGAACAGAGAAAGTGCAGAGGGCCATCACAAATCATTAAAAGGCAAATACGTGCTATTGTTCAAGTAAATTCTCAAGCTCGACACGTTCTAAAGGGAATAAGATTTCATTTATTAAGAATTACTCTGTAATTGATCTAACTTCCTTCACTTGTATTTAGCTAATGTTGTTATGCGTTGGACTTGTGCCAATAAACTGAAAAAAACTATTAGAAATCAGTCTTACAGTTAAAAATACGTTGCATTTAAAAGACTGAAAAATTAATTGGCCAGTGTTTATGGTAACGATGTGGTTTGTTGGTACATCCGATGTAATTTCTGGTTAATACTTTTATAAAGGTTCAAAACTTCCTATAGTATTTGTATATTCTTGAGATAACACCCAATTCTGTATTACATTGCAAATATGCTGTTGTACTTATAGAGGTCCTTCTTGAGATAATCCCGAATTCTGTACCACATGGCAGCCATTGTACATGCCATTGTACTTAGCGTAGACATCTTGCTTAACAAAATTCTGTTTTTTCTGTGTCCTGCAAATACGCACCCATGGATATAAAAACAACAAAAGGACTTTCTTCAGCCCTGAGGGCGCGGGACAAAGCTTCCCTCTGTGGCGGCACTGCCCCATGTTTCGCTTTTACCTTTGCCCAGCTGAACCGGCATGCTCTCGGACTTCATCATCCTCTGCTGCTGCGCCTGCTGGTGCTGGTGGTGCTGCTGGTGGTGCTGGGGGGCTTCCACCGCGCTCCTGATGGGCATTGCAGGGGGAGGAAAGCTGCTCCCGCCGGCAGGAGCACCCACAGGCCCGCCCGAAGCCATAGCCGGAGCGATGAGCTTTCGGCCAAAATTCAGCAAGCTGTTGGAGACTTTGTTAATGTTCAGCGGGGCAGCCTTAGCACTGGCGCTGAAAAAAAGAAGAGGAGAAATTATCACATCCTTGCCAACGGCCTGGACAGACGTGGCAATGCATGCATTGTTCTCTAAAAATGGGGGAAAAAATTCCAAGATTTGAACATTACAAAGAAGGCATTTTACCACAGTTGCACTGGAATACGCACAATGAACCACAGGGACTGTACGTGGTACAAGTTTTTCCCAACCAGTAGTGGGCAAATTTTTTTGGCCCTTTCTCCCTGAGAAATGCAGACCAACCCCAAACAAAGCAAGTTTGTACTGATTTTCTTAATTTGCCTTTTGACATGAAAAAAAATGAAGACATGGCAAAAAGCAATCCGGGCTCTAAAGCATTGAAAACATCATAAAACTGACTTTTTGCACTAAAGACTGCTTTAATATTTACTTCTGCTAGATTAAATTCTCTTAAATGTGTAAAATAACTCCAACCCAAACATTTTTTTTCAACAGGCAGAACTAACACTAGACTGTATTTTTAGGTTGGCAGAGCTAGATGCCTCTTGCTTTTACTTTACCTTCTGCCCAGCCAAGCCATTTCAAGCCAAATACTTTTTAAGGGGAATCCTGACTTCAAAAGTGATTTTGGCTGAAGAATGGCTTCAGGATATAACGCATATACTGGATCATGATCCTTATCATTGTTCCTTTTTATTTTAAACTACAGTGGCTATTTAATTCACTTCAGTTATACGCAACATTAAGAATGAGGAATTTAATCTGTCTAAAATAAAGAGGCAAAGAAGCTTCTAATTCCCAGTAGACGTGTTCATGTAACCCAGAGATCAGCAAAGCCACTCCTATTTGTTCATGAAATATTTTCCTGTTTTATATAATTAATGCTTGAAATAGCCTTCACAGAAATATATTGCAATCACAGAGGCCTTTCCACTCCCGAGGTTTTATTTTACTGATCTGTAGTTCAGTGATATAAATAGCTGTCTTCAAAAAATTTGAAGAAATACATGTAATTAAAAACAATACAATCATTGTACTGGGCAAAAAATAGTTTTGCAACGTTTTGGGGGAGTTTAACTAAAAATAAATTACAAATGAATTAATATGGGTGACTTGTAACTTGCACAGGCACCTGGAAAAGTAATCTTGATTTTGCTTTTCATATCATTTCCCTATTTGTCTCCAGATATGTTTTTTTAGAATACACAATATAAACACACGCACACATATAGAACATATCCAGAAAATAACAACAGCTGAGTTGTTTAGACTCAGAATAGTTACAGTTAAAATGAGAGAAAGCAGAAGAAACTCTGTGAGCCTGCATACTCACGAGATATAGCCCCAAGCTGTATGGGGCCCTTCTGCTATCTACTGGTGATGAAGAAAGACAGCATGTAGCATTTTATAGGAGGAACAGCAGTGCAGAGACTGGGACAAAGTGCTGCTTCCCTGCTTCCCAATTTATGGAAGCTGGAAAGGAATGATTGCTGAATAACGATTACCGGGTGTTTCTGTGTCTCCCCGTTTTATTGATTGCTGCTGATACTACAAAAATCTTTCTGTAGCCACCTGAGAACGACTGACAAAGTCACTACAAAGACAGCATCTTCAGAACTATAAAATACTCTTGCAGGAGTCACAAATGGTTTCAAAAGCAAACTGAATAGGTCCTAGTGATTTTAAAGAAAAGGACATGTTAAATCTTTATCACTATGAAATTTTACTCGGCTACTACCTAGCCTTGTGTTTTATGACTTCTCCATTCTAGAAAGAAAACAAAGATTATAGCTTTGAAAGTGGAAGAAGAAATGCCAAATGCTGGCTTAGCAGATGTCAATCAGTTATCAACAGTTTGCAAAGAATCTAATTACATCATTGATTCTGTGCGTCATGCCAGTAATAACTCGCTTGAGATTCAAAATCCAAACTCTAGTATATTGGGCATATTTTTTTCCTCGGTCTACTGAAACTAATCACCAAGATTGGGATGGTGTACATCACTCACTCACCTGAAACATAACCTTAGAAAGAAGATGATGGTTTGCACATTGAGTCCTAGGTTCGTGTTGTCTCTAGGTTTAGAGCCTTGACAATCAGTAAAAAACCCCTTGACTTTGCACAAAAAAAAGACATTTACTCTAAGTAAATCTTTTTCTCTGACAGGCTACCCAAGCAACAAAGCCACTGGATGCTTTGAGCTAACTGCATCATTGGAATCGTGATGGTCCACAGATGCAGCCAACAAAGCTTATACAGAGGCTTGTGTATTTGTGTCCACCAGCTTGTTTCTTTCTTGCTTCCTTTTTTCAGCTATATTTTGATTAATTAAACATATCAATTTTCCTTCTCACTGGCTAATTTCCTGCTTTGATATATATGTAAACCAGGAGAAGTTAGTTTACCTGCATTTTTCAGATGGTTGGAAAGAGACTTTTTGAGAAACACCACTTTACAGGAACAATAAACACCAAAAATCTTCTCTAAGCCGTTATGTCCGAAGTATGACTTTAAAAAAATGCTTTCAACAATAATGTGCAATCAGGTTTTACAATTATTTGAGAACTGGAAAGGATACTTTTTGCAGTTCCTAATACCTGTGTGAATTGGCTTTGCTATGAACTGACACTGCTAATCTTCAGCTCAGAACACAAACGCGGAAAATAAATAATGATGCTATCTAAATTTCATGTCAAGATGTGTTCTTAATAAAAGTATTCCAAAGTAAAATTTATTGTGCAATTTCTCTGAATCACAGCTTCAGAAAATGAACAGTAACAAGGTGCTACATCTCTGGAGCAGGTACCTTAAAACTGAGCTGAAGTTCAGGAAAATAAGAACAATGTATCTATTTCTTACCATTTAAATGTCTGATATATTAATGCAAAGGATGACTACAGCCATTAAACACGGATCAATTCTACATTTTAGCCATCTAAATGTACCAGACATGCACAACAATTACAAGAAAAATGCTGATTGATTATATTGTAGAGTTATCAGCAGATGCGTTTAAAACCAATGCATCAGTTTAAAAATATGAGTATCAAGGAGACGTGAATTCCATCTATGAAGCAAACAATTTTGTTTCATCACAATAAGCATCATTGACCTTGACTGTGAATGGTATATTTTTAAACTAGCAGTAGGAAGATGATTCAATCTCTGCAGTTTTCTGCTAAGATGAAAATGTTTTGTTTTAAGCAAGCCTTATTCAAAGGCATTTCTCTCTTCAGTAAGCAGCCATTATGAGACATGAGAGACAAATATGTGAATACGACGGATTAAAAAATTTTATATGTGATAAAGTAAGCAATATATATGAGAGATTTGCAAAGATATTTAAAATATATCATTGAGCCTGTGGAATTAAAGATGAAAAAGACCTGGTAGCTGATCTAATCCATCTCTCTGTTCATTGCAGAAATGTTTCCTAGTGTTACATTTTCCAGTTCTCTCTTTAGTCCAATCTTAAACAGATCTAGTACATTTGATCTACTTTAAATGTTCCTGTGTTGAGATAAATTTATCCCACGTATTCCTCTATCTGAACTATTCCAAACAATTCTTCCTCTCCTTTGGTATGTATCCTGTGTATATGTTTGCAACAGATTTATATTCCTACATAGATTTAATGGACATTTGTTTCCTTAGAATTCAGGTTTCCAACAGGTGTCATTTTGTTTGGGCTTTATTTTTCTCAAAATATTAATTTTTTATATTATTTTTATTATATTAATATAGTGTTTACATTTTATAAATATATTCATAATATATATTTATGTTATACTAATAATATAGTATTAAGTTATATATTTATTTTTTCAGAATCCTAGAAATGTTTCTTTTGGAATATTCAAATAACTTATTTTTCCAGTCCAGGCAACTCTTGAGGCCATTTCAAAAAAGAATAAATAAGTAAAACCACTAAGAAAATGCAATAGAATGCAGTAGTTTTTGACACCCTTCCCCAACTGAAAAGCCTTGTTTTTTAAAAAAAAAAAAAAAGCTTTTGCAGTCACTCCACTCCACTTACATTTCTGCTTCTTCCTCCATTGTAAGAGCTTTTTAATCCACTCCATTTTAATTTTAGCTAGCTTTTAATGTAACTGATTCGAACAGAATTTGACAGGGGTGTAAAGCCCGCCCGTTCCTACGACTCAGCAAGCCCAATATATGGCTGAGGCCACGTGCAATCCACAAAACTGGCTGTGACAGTATGAACTGAAGGAAGGCATCGCGCCTCGCGCTGCTTGTCCCCCAGCCACCCCCCACCAGCAGCAGGCACCCACGTTGTGGCCACCCAGTCGGGGCACGGACCCCTCATGACCGCCAGATAAAATGGGCTTGAGGAGGGATTTAAGCAGTACTGATACAAACCGCAGAAAAACAAGGGAGGAACGTTGCAGAAAGGTTTAGTACGAATTACTTCAAACTGGATACACATTAATTCAATTTAATTTACACGGCTTCCGGTACATGGATACTCCAGATTGCAGTTTGATGTGTTATCAAAGTATTTCAGCTACAAAACTCACATTGAAATGTCTTACCCCCTGCTTTTAGTACACACGTCATTGTGTACGAATGTCCTTAGCCTTAAAAAAACGCCAGCGAACTGACTGCAACACTATCTGTCAAACTTTCATTTTTCGTGTAATAACAGGCAAGGCAAAGATTCAAAATAAATGTCATGAAATAAATACATGTGCTTCTAATACTGCTTACCTAATTCTTTTTTTGGGATAAAAATGACTTCTGAAGCATTTTGTTTATGTAAGGTCTTAGTTCAGTGAACACATATTCAGAAATAGCTTACCGGGTTTTGTTCATCAAGTCTGCTCCACGTGCTTTGTAATAATCTAAACTTTGTTGGAACTGATGAGTCACTGGTCTTGGATTTCTCTAAAAAAAACCAACAAAAAAAAGAAACCAAAAAACCTTATTGGAATTTTCTGGGACATTTAAAGCAGAGAGAAGAAGTATGCTCATGAATGAAGATCAGAAATTTAAAGAATAATTTATTTTCCTGGGATCTTGGTTTCTCAAGGCAGTAATTCCAGTTACATAAAAGTGAAGTCTTAAAATACTTAAAATAATACCAACTGTTACCAGTAAGTCTGCTCCGAGCTCACAGAAATCAGAGCTCTTCCGCACAGCGATGGGGCTGTCAGCTACAGTGGGAACATTTCTAGCTAAATGCTCAATTCCCAGAAAAGTTCAAATACGGATCTGTTTTCTTCCCTTCGCTCAGGTATAGAATTTTACCACCTCCAAGCTAAAGTGATATGTTTCAAAAGAAAATGGCAACGGTAAGGAGAAACTACAGCTAACATTTCAAACTGAATGCATCACTGACACTCTCGGTTAAGCACAGAATTAAATTTAGGGAGACGACCTCATCACTGCCACTAGATGGCACGCGGAGCCTTTTTTCTCTCCAAATTTCACCCTACTCAAAACAGGGGCCCTGAAGAAGACTGCTCTCCTATAATAAAATGTATATAATTAATATTGAAGCCAGAAGCCACTTGTAAGTCCCCACCTCTGCCACAATGAAACTATTTCACTGAAGCACGCTACCTTCAGTAGTTCTGAAATCATCCTTTTTGGATCTAATAATCCACTGAACATTGAGCAAGTGTAGACCACAGTATACTCATAAAGTATCTTGATCGAACAAATGTATTCTGAAGGACATTATTTGGAGGAGGAAGTAAATATTTTTAAGCAAAAAAATCTGCATACAGATGAAACCAAAATAAGAGAGAGGTACAGAGAGAGCTTTTTTAAAATATTTTTTTTTCTTCTAGTGTAAGAGAAAACAAAATGGCAAAATTCTGCATAATTGTCAGACACATTGTATAAAACAGATCTAAAAACTTTCCAAATATTCGCTTTAAAGGTTTACTCATTCTTAGGCTGTTGCCTTATATTTTGATATGCCTTCTTAAGTCCTGCTGGTAGTAAATACCATTTTAATAAACTATGCAACGACCTTTCTGAAACAGTCATTTGCAGGTGAGGGTACATTCTATTTCTGATGGAGTCAGCCTTCAGCTGTTTGAGTTTCACATGTTGTATTTTTGCCCTCCAGATTTCATTATAGACTGGAGTATCCATAGTCTCATTTTCCACATAACTGCAGATAACCCTCCTTCCTTGGAAACCTTATTTTTGGAGGAGGATATAGGAGTTGCATTTTAAAGACCAAAATATCGCATGTGCACAAAAGGAGAGAAGAAGATTTAAAGGGGTGGCAGATACCAAAGGCCGGGATGATTTGTGGGGCCAAATTTAAGGCTGGGAATTTCCACATTGTTTCCTCCAGTCAGACTTAATCTTGTATGAAATGCTTCATTTTCTTTCTTTGGAAACACATTAAACATTTTAAAAATATATCCTGTTTGTAATGTTCATTAAAAATGAAACAACTAAAAGCTATTAGACAAGCATTAAAAAAATCCTCATCTATCCTACCACCCACACTGTAATGGCCGCTCTATGTTTTTCTTCTCCAGTTATAAAAAAATGTTTGCATAACTCTACCCATTCATATGGCTTGTAAGTCGGTCCTCATCAACTGACAGCAATAACAATGAATCAGCTTTAGTTACTATTGCTCTAGTTTGGTAATTCAATGCATTTCTATGATAATCAAATCCAAACTGACGTGATGAGGATAACTGATGGTTCTGCGGCTATTCCACAAGTAATCAAACAGTGCAACTTTTCTCCCATGAATTAAATAACTTTTTTCTTTACCTGTCTTGATGACCATTTCAACAAGGTGGAAGAGTAAGAGATGGTTAAAATAATGGGGGCTCCTAAGTCATAAGACAGCCCTTTGAAAAATTCACATTACCAGATGCTAGCCCATTTTGCAATTTTTTCCCAATAGCTCAGTATATATTTTAAACGTCGCAAAAACATTGAAATTTCTTTTTCACCACTCAATAAATAAAAAAAAATATTACACATTGCTTCTGAATAAAAAAGAGGAAAAGATCACGTGTAACAGTACCTTGAAACATATTTATGCAGAAATGACAAGCAATTCAAGACACGAAAGGCTGATCTACTATCTAAGCACTTAAAGCCATTAATAGGAATAATGATCTAACTCGAACATATGAATGAGGCTCAAGCATTACTTTCACAGGGGCTTATTTAAATTCCTATGAGGTTTAAAGGTATCAAAGGAAGTAGCAGTTTAAAGTACTATTACATGCAGTGAAAAAAAAGCCCTCAGAAAAAATGCTGTTGAAAAAACATTAGAAATGCAAGACAGCAAATACCAAGGGTTACTGCTACAACTCATTGTCTAACACTACAGAGATACCCTTTTGAAAAACTTCACTATTTTAGAAAAAAAAACCTGACATACATGTTAACGGACAAGTATCAGTGAAGTATCACCACAGAAATTTTAAATACTTCTGAAAACTGAAATTCAGACAGAAAAGCCCACGGTTTTGAGAAGATTATGATCTTTATCTTATTGTGATTGTTCTTTAAATTCTATATTTTTTTTAACTATTTCAGTAAGTTAAATGTAAGAAGCAGAAAGGAAAACCTACACGATTACAATGTCTCTTCCTTATGAATTTTAAACTACTTCCCCTCTGTAAGCATCCAATTTGAGCTGTCCTCTATATTATATTCCATGTATTAGGACTGAAGACTAAACAAATTTATTCACATCAAAACATAGTTCTGTTGCTTAAAATATGTACAGTAACATCTTTTTCCTACACAGTGCAATTTAGAATGATTCTATTTGTTTTTTTAATTACTTAAGCAAGTGAATTTTTTTGTTTTCTTTTGCAATTTATGGAAGTATTTTGACTAATACCTCAGACAAAAATCTTTTTTTCTGAAAAGGATAATGTTAAAATGACAGCGAAATCAACCCTTCAAATTAGGAGTTTGTTGAATCCCCCTACAAAATTGTGCACAGCCATTATACAGATTAACACATTTATGTTTTTCCCCTTCTAAGGAAAGAAAGTGCAGAAATTGGAGAGAAAAGCTGCCTGTGCCAATACTAGAAATCCCTCTTCCCCACACTCATTTTGTAGGAACAGTCAGTTGGTTTTATAATTCTTCTAATCCTAATTTTTATGTAGACCAAGCTTAGTTTCAACTGGTAGAAAAAGCCCAATTTATACTTTTAAAAAGACAATGTATGGAATTCAGACTCAGAAGCACACACATAGAAATTGATGTGATTTTGGACTTTGCCTCTTCAAAATGTATTAGCCACAGACCAAAGGGAAGAGATGCTTCAAAATGTTTTGGGTATTTCTGAAGTTTTCCTGCCTCTGAGCCCTTCCTTCCCTAAAAGATGTGTCCCCCCCCACCCCATATGCCTGCTGAAGTCCTAACCCCCCTCCTCCTGCTTCTGTTCCCAGCCATCACCAGACCGACTCATTCCCATTCCCACAACTGGCCGGAGGTTCTCGGGGACTTTCTATTTGGCTTTATTCTCCTCCAGGGACACAGGGCCGAGTTAATTTATACCCACACCTGCTCTTTTCCTAGGAGGGGGGCTGAGGTCATGGTCAGAATCCCACCGAACGCTGCAGAAACTCCCTAAACTTGCATAAACCGCTGAAACGCAATTCCCGCCAGCTAAGGATCCTGCTCCATATGCTCAAATTCCCTATGACCCTTTTCCTCCCTGGCCTGCAGAGACATCTCGCATCCCACTACCCACAGAGCAGACATGATAGAGCAAAGCACGGTTGTGGGTGACAGAAACCACGGGCAGACTGTTCTTCTACAACACACCAGGAAAACAAGGTTACTGCTGCAATGTAACGTTTCACTATTTGAATCCACGTTATTTGTAAAAGTTTACTCGCAGGCGCAAGTGGAGGAATCTCTACAACACTCTTTGTTCTTCTTTGTGGAGGTATTTCTATTCCCTTCCCCCCCCCCCGCCAGCTTTAGTATTATTAACAGGGAAAAAAAAATCAAATACAATCTTGTGCAAAATTTGAAGGTTCAGAATAAGAGACAACAATGAAAAAAGATTTTCAATATGTCTGATGAAAAATGAGACTTATTTTAGCGAACATGCTATTGCCTCAATGCCAAGGGAAAAGCACTCGTCATTAGAGAAATGAATTGCTCAGCTGTTTATAAGCAAAAAGCTCTGGGGGAATTTCTCAAGGCCCAAACCACAAAGCATTGCAGGGTTACACAAACATATGTTGCAGGTGTTTTAGGGTAGACAGGTGGAAAAACCTCAGCTACTGAAAAATACTCCACTTAATAGATTGTATCTGAAACTAGATAACCTAAATGCACCAGAGAAAAAACAAACAAAAAAGCAGTGAATTATACATACACGCAGCAATAGGCTTACCAAAATAATCATCTCACTAGTGCCAACCAGGATTTTTTAAAACTAGGGTTTTTTCAATATATTAAACAAATGCTGCCAAACATCTATCTTTTTTCTAAACTAATAATATTTTAAGCCTAAACCAAACAACAGACTGAACTAAACATACGTACAAAAAGAGAAGCATAATGACGCAGTGTTGCTCTTCTTATTTGAACAAATATTTTTAAGGAGCCAGTTTGCTCCTCATTACCCTCTTCAGCTGACAGGGCAATATTGGATTTTTTCATAATTCTTGTACAGCCTAATATTTTTGAATTAAAAGTCTTCCCCCCCCCCTTTTATTTGCTTCTAATGAAAGCTGGAGGAGCCTATATTCAGTAATGAATGCAAGGTAAGCAGAAGTCTACCTTTTCTTCTAGATCACCTATGCGCCTTTCTTTAATAAAGATGATAAAAACATGGCAAAAATTTGGATTGGGAACACAGCTGAAATATAGCAGCTGAGATGTGGATAAGGAATACAGTTTGTTCAGTTCGGCAGCAGTTTTTCTATTAGGCCCTAATAATTAATATGAAGTGCATGCTAATGCTTACCTAATAGCCTAGCTGCACAGAGAATTTCCCCTTTCCTCTTTTTATTCTTTTGTCAGGTATCCAAGCAGCTGTCTCCACTCTATGACTAGACACATACAGTACGAGCAATGGCTTAACATTACATAAACATACCACAATATTTTGTATACTAACCAACCAACCCACCCCAAACTCTCAAGCACCCAAGGCAAACGCCATTCCCCAAAAAAACCTTTCTAATTTTAGAATTTTTCTAATCACCTTCTAATTTTCCTTCTCCCTAGTTATACCTTCTGCAGAACAAGCAACCTGCTGGAGCACAAAAGGTATTCCATCCACCTACGAATAACTGAGTTAAATGTTCACTAAAAAGGAAAAGAAAACAGTGAGACATAAGAGGACATAATGTGCTATTGTCAATTCTGAAGTGGTTCAAGGCCAAAACATACACTGATAGTCTGCATCTATCAACCCTACATACAAAAGTAGTAAACATGAAGAGTATCCTGCACAGAACTAATAAAGAACTTCATTTAATCACAGGAGTCAGGAGATCTGTGCACTAATACTGGTGTTGGCAACGGAACAACCATAGTCCTCAAACTGGGAATAATGCTTCCTGTTTATATTTTTCAGAAAGATGCTGTGGGTCTCAATCGCAGAACTCGTTATTTACAACGCAATAACAGCATGAAGAATTATCACATTTAATTGTTTCAAAAGAAAATTAGGGAGTGCTTTTTTTTTTTTTTTAATTGAAACAACAAAAATTCCCAGAAAGATTTGAAAAGGAAAGAAAATTCAGTTAATTGGGTCAAGACAGGAAGAAACCCCTGAACTCCGATCAAGCTGAAATAAATTATCTCCAGTTTTGTTACGTGACAACCCTCCATTCCCCTGGCAACTAGAAATTTCAGATACCAGGAAGATATTTTAAACACCGTGCGTTATGGTCTGTTTTTAACTTCATACACACATGCCTTCTCTCACATGGGCATTCTATGACAAGAGATGAAGAACTGAAAAAAATGACAAGTGAAATTTACAACTTCTTCAGTGACTGACTGGAAGAAATTTCTAGTTGTATATTTTGGCTTCTTGTCCTAACCAACTGGAAAGCTTTTTTTATTTTTTTTTTTTCATTTATGGTTTTACAGCGTATTGTGTTTTAACAGGTAGATCAAATCCTACCAAATCAGCTTTTATCAATATTCCAGACAAAAAGAGTCCGACCTGCCAACGTTCAAGTTCATAACCTACGTAAAATCCCCATCTTGCATCAACAGGATCGCTTAAGTACCTTTTAAATCTGCCTCTTAATTCAGTCCCCTATTTTTCAGCTGAACCCTTGATTTTAAGAAGTAAATTAACTAAATAGTGAGTTATAAATCTGACAGTGTTCAGCCCTGCCCCATGACAGATTTATGCTCTGGCATCTTGCAGCCCCGCACACTTAGGAACAGGAGTTTTACAACATTGTGGAGGGAAGATCCAGGCTTTTGAAGGGAACACACAGCAAACCTCGCTTTAAACCCTGGAATGCTCCAAATTATGAGATTTAAAATATGACATCTTTATGTACAGAAAAGCTACCACATTATGGTTTTATTGGCACTCGTTTTGGACAACCTGCATAACTCACTCATGGCTTTGTGAGTAATGCAGTTATCCAAAGCTTATACTGACAAAACCCTTATAACCACGCTTACAGCATTACATCTTCTCCAGATACATGCCTGTACACAAATCTCACGTATCACGGAAAACCAAGAACATTTTAAGGTGCTATTTGTTTATTTCTGCTACGTGGAAAAGAAACAGATTAATTTATGTTCCGTGTGTAATGTGCCATGTGAAACACTTGAAGAAGGTCCCCAGGGGAGTGAAAAAGGCTCTTTCAAAGAGCCCCATGCACACAACCCAGCAAAAGGAGTATGATGCCCCAGTCTTTTCCTCTAAAACACAGAGAAAAGCTAAGCTCCTGGTGCTGCGGGACAAGCAACTCTTTTCATTTTGGGATTCCATTAACGAGGATACTGTAGAGCCATTTTAACACTACTGCTCCTTAAAAAGACACAGGACAAAGAGTCCTACCTCACATCTCCAAACCTAATTTTCCATAAAAAGTTACAGCACAAGATAAAATGTACCCTCCCCACCCCTATCTTGAAAGTATATTGCTCTTTCAGACAAGTGTTCCCCAATACCAACGTACTCAAGCAGCTTTGTATACAACCATTAATACATTAATATTTACTATAAAATATGTCAATACACCAGCAGTGTATCTACATTTATATAAGAAGAGACTGAACTTAAATTCCATCATAACAGACTGGATACAATTCAGTAGCTAATCTTTCATACATTATTGAAAAGTTATGAATCTATTTTTATATAACTCACAGTTTGTGTTTTGCAAATTTTAGTCAAATAAATAAATTATGATCCAGAGAACTTTTGATTAGGTAGAATCAAAGTGCTTTAAGTGTTTTAAGTGCTTCCTTTTGATAAACTACCTTGCAAACTAGAAGTGATTAATTGAATTGTCAGGTTGCACATGAGAAGACCCATAATCACCTCACTCTAACACTGTTAAATGCATTTTATTAGCGTAATTTTATAAATAACATCATTACTCTTTAGGAGAGGGTCAGTAGCTTTAGATGACTTTTTAAACAGAAGTAAACCAATCATTTGAAAGAAACAGCCCCAAGAAATTCACAAGCAGTAAGTTTTATTGGTAGCTAAAGTAATTAAGAGCTTCAAGTGCTTCAGCTTCTTGCTTTAGCATCAAGTACAATCAGAATTGCTTTTACTTTGCTACTAAGGATATCAACTTGCTCAAAGAGAAAGCATGGTTTAAAGTTCTGGTTCCCAATAATAACCTTCTCTTCCATCTTGCCTCTCCAAAGTACCTGCCCTTAACATGACAGCGCTTATGAATATCACCAGAAGCGCTGATCAGCACAGGAGAATTATTCCTTCCCTATTTCTAGATTTTCCCCGACTGCCCCTCTGGCCTGAACATGATGTCGCTGTATCTCATGCCTTCTCTTCCTGATTAACAGAGAAGACACCTCGGTAAAAGGCATAATTATGAAATCTGTAGAGAAGGTTCAAAAATGCAAACACTTTTTTTCCCCGTGTTTACAATTCTTAGTCCAGTTGACTGAGTAGTTGCCTTGATTATTGAATAATGTATATGTTACTTGCTGTTCTATCCAACACTATTATACACCTGTTTTAATATTACTCAGAAGTGGAAACAATGGTTCCTAACTTGCGTTTAGCTGTCTCCTCTGAAAGACTCTGCACCTCTCCACCTGTCCAGAAATCACCAGCCAGGCCCCCAACTCCTGACGGCCCCCAAAGTCCATCAGCTCTCCTGCTGGCTCACACAAAGACTGGCAATCAGAAGCACGAAGCCAAGGCGCCCTCCTCGCTGGGCTCTGCTCTCAGCGCCGGGAGAGTGGACGGCCGCACCATCCCGCTCGGCCCTGGACAGAACCAGGACAAGTCCTTGGTCTCTGTCCCATCTCACCTGTGGCACAGCTTCGTCTTAATGGTAGGACATGTCACTGTTCAGGAAGCTTTGCTTTATTCTGTCTCATTTCCCACCATTTTCCTATTCATTTAAAGGTAATGGCTACTTAACTTGCACTAATACAATACTTGTGGGTTCTTAACCAACTGGCCTGCCCATACGACACTAAAGGGAGAGCAATGCTGGAAACTGCATCCTGGTTGGCAACCTAAGAGATCAGGTCTCTCCTCCGAGTGATGACGTATGATGTTATGTACGATGCTAAGGAACGAGAAAGACTTTGAAAGATTTCTCAGTTGAAAGTCTTTAGTAGATGACTAATCATGCACTTTCCAAGACTTTTTCCGGAAAATACTACGTGTCACATACAGGATACTTTGAAGAAGGTGACTATTTTAAGGCGAGGCGGCTAAACGGTTAACTTATCAGGGGAAATTGCAATGAACTTTGGGAGAGATCAGAAAGTTATTGCACTGTGAGAACTGACCACACAGCCCTTTTATATTCTAAAATGCATAGGTGCGCTGGGAATGAAGGTTTTGAAACAAATGTACGAAACTGATGAAGATTCTTAATTCATGGTACACTTACTATTTTTATGTGGTACTATGGCGACATGGTTATTCCAAGTAATTTGTCATTAAACTCATAGCTGCCTGTCATACCTTATTCTATTAATGAAAAACAATAACTGAATATTTAAAATGATAATTCTTAAAGCAAAGCATGGCCTATCTCCTTGGAAAGCAAAAGTTTCTGATTTTAAGACTATGAACATAAACAAAGAACAAGTTAATATAATGGTTTTTACAGGTAAAATATAACAATTCTTAGTTGTATAGGTCAATAATAAAAAGCTTAGCATGCAGTTATGGAAAAAAATTGTTTTATTCAAGATGAGGTGTTTAGATTACATCTAACCGTATTGTATTTGCAAATGGGGAAGTTAGACCATCAAAATGCCTGTGTTCACTACAAGGATTTGACTGTGGTTATAAAACCAGAGGTCAATTTGAAGATCCTGATACATTTTTGTTCATAAAAATCTAGCTATGCTACATTAAACATCCAAGATCTTAATCTTTCACAAATTAAAGCAAATAGAAGTTCTCTGTGAATCACTGAAAGTAAATGCCTTTCTTTTTTGTTTCTCCTCCTAATTTTTTTCCTCCCAGATGAAGGGACATGTACCTAGCTTTTCTGGAAAACCTTGTTTCTTTTGTCAGTCATATCCTCTGTCAAAGCACCATTACCCCAGAGTTCTGATACTTACTTTTCATACCCCCCAAATCCCCAATGTATTATTGCGACTCTCCTGAAAAATCACTCACATTCTTCATGATCGAAAATAAAAAGCAAAGAGGAAATGGTTGTTCAGGGCCCCCCTCCCCCTTGTTGTTACCTCTCTAACAAAATGGACTCTGCACCCCACTCAATGTGTGCAGGTACAAATTAATGAGCTGCTAATGCCCAAACATGCCAGATCCCAACTTCTGATTGGCTGCAATCTGGTCATTAAAGAGAGGTAATTAATGCCAGATTGCACACACAATGCTAACAAACAATCAAAACAACCCCAAACCTGCTTTTCTCCTGCCACAAACAGCAAAACAAACAATACTGACATAACGGCAGCTTTCAAAGGACAGTTGCAGCTCTGCAGCAGCACCTCAGTTAATGAGTGTATAGAAAAGAATTTATCTGAAGAAGAAGAAAGTGAAACTCAACAGCCTTTCAGGCACATGAAACTAGCTTGGAGAAAACTGAGACGGTGGCAGCTACTTAAGAAGAAAATTCAGCTGAAAAGAAATGTACAAAGAGTTCAGTTCAAAATTTCAGTAATGTGTTTTCCCCTTGTCACTTATTGCTCAGATTGTGAAAAGTGTTAAAAGCTGGAATACAGATTTCTCTGACTAATCGTTATGTGAGTGGTCATGACCATTATTAGTGCTTAAGTTTTCTGGCAGTACCTGTAATTTCAGTCATGATGAACTAATACAACTTCTTTGAAATGTCATGTATGCTTCATCATGGATTTAGTTACAATTTAGTATTATTATACGGCCACTTTCAATGTCAGCAAATAGCTTAAAATACAACGATGAGAAAATAGCAGCAGCAGTAACTAGAATATTATTAGCATAACGAACAAATTAATTCCCATCAACCAAGCACAGTCACTTTCTTTTTTCTGTTTTTGAATCAATGGCTTACGATAAAAGGTGTCTCCACTGAGTTAAGCTTCTAACTAGTTTGCTCAACAAATAGGGTAACTCATGACATCAAAATATCTGAAAGCAAACTTATTTTACAAAAATATTAAGAATAAATACAGCAAGATTTCAGACAAAGGATGGTTGTCAGGTTCTTAGTATGCAATGTAAAACTGTAATATTCTATGTAGCGCTTTATTTTTCTAATAAGTCATTGTGATAAGGTTAACACTTCAACACAGAACAACATACAAATAAGAACACCCAAAGATGAAAATTACTTTGCTTATGTTGCTGTATTAGAATTTTATTTGCTAAAGGGTGAAAACAGATTTGCAAAATTCACAGTTAACTTAAAACAATAGTTTTAAACCTTTTATTCCTAGCCCTGGCTGCCTTCAGGAAGGAAAGAACATCTGGTTATTTAAGGAACACAATATGTTCACATTTTCTATGACTTTTGTTTCTAATTGGGTTTTTTAATTTTTTTTTATTTGAACAACTCTAGTTAGAACTATGTTTTTTAATCACTTTATATTTTTCCACTGCCCTATCTCCGTATCTCTACTTCTTAATTTCACAGCCTTTGCTTTGAAAATTAACATGCTCAATGGTTTTGATAAGGAAAAAAAATGAAGAAAATTAACCACTCCTGGGATATTAAATACACAGAGACACACCTTCAGTAAATACTTTTAAGATACAGAAAAAAACCCTTTCCTTTATTTTTTCATTTCACATATACATACTTCCCATTCTTCCATAGGAAGCTCTACTTCTATATTCATAAGGACTACAAATGCATAGAAGTTACTTTCATATAAATAATTGAGGTAATTATCTGTTAAAAGATTAGAAATGTGAAACAAATACTTTGCCAAGAAGGTTAACTTTATCATCCTATGCAAAGAAAACGTCACTGATTTGAGCTTTTCATGGTACGTTTTGCTAAGAACTGGAGTTAGCCAAATACAGCAAAGGCTGAAATCCCAATTATTCTACACTGATCCATACTCATGCCTGTAAAATGAGTATCTCTCAGATCCCCCTTCAGAGACAGGTGCATTAACTTGTCTTCAGCTACTGCAGAGATGTATATTTCTATTCTGTGCCACTGGAATATATCAGGGATGCGGTATCTAAAACGTCCTCTCATCCCAGCTGCCAACTGGGGTTCACAAAGTGAAAACGAGAGCTGTTGCATGCATTAGATTCATGGCAAGCACTAATTACTTTTCGTATTATTGTTATTACTGGATAATGCTAAGGCTTCTGCTAAGGTTTGGTTTCACAAAAGGTCAGGAAATTGTATTTGTCTATCTGTAAGAAAAAAATGCCACCTATCTTCTAAGTATAGCTTTCTTTTGACATTTAGGTTGCTGTCCTGGTGATGACTGCAGTGAAAAGAAGCAAACAAAACGTGACAGGTTCATCAAGCCCAAGTTCAGCCCTCCTGATAGTCTACAAGACAAGTAAGGAAGACATGTCTGTTATGTCAGACCAAGGTAACAGAAAACATAGTGGATATTATTGGATATACAAACCCAGATTTTCTCCAGAATCAGAAGTTATAGATGGAAAGGCTGTACCAGGTCCATCTTAACTACTTCTCCATTTATGACAGGATTGTTCCTTAAGAACCTTTCAGTTCTATGTACATACAACCAACCTTTCTTTGTCCAAATACGCCACAGCTTCCCCCCAGTGAGATTATTTGGCATTTACCTAGCTGCAAAAATAATCCCAAAGGCAATAAATATTAACAAATCTGCAAGAGGCAGATTCCTGTTTGTCCCTGTCCGTGACTTCAAACTGCATTTCTTGTGCAGCTGAGATTTAAAGCTCCAAGGGTCAGAGAGCCAGCCTCTCTCAGATATTTGGAACAACACTAAACATTCTTCCTATGTTCAACAAATAATGAAATAACCCACTGGACCATGCAACGGTCTCCCACAGAAGAGTTCCCCGACTACACATTAAAACCCAAGCAAAATTTTTGAAGAAGTGTCACACAGAACAACTCAGTCCTGGCTCAGGAGATCTAAATTGCACTGAACCAAACGTAATTTCCCATTAGAAACTAGAAGCTGGTGACAGAAATGCACAGGAAAACATCAAAGGAGAAAGAAAAATCATTAAGCACTGAATTTCCTAATCATCACTTACAAGTTACACTACTGACTAAAATCTCCTTGTCTTTTCTTCCAATCTCCTTTTATCTGCTCAGGGAATAAAGGCAAACTGAATTATCTTTCCGCAGACAGAAAAAAAAAGGTATCATAATTTTCCCACTTATATTCGTGTATAATCTGTGTACTGACTTTAGACTCCTACAGAACCCATGATGCCTTGTTGAGTCTTCACTTTCATTCTGTGTAATGAAAAATTTTGATGGTCTTGGAAAATTTTTATGTGTAGGTCTTATATCAACAAGATTTCCATTTCAGAAGTATGTTGGATTAAACCAACATATACTTAAAGACACATAACTGAAACTTAAAATCATACCTGGGGAAAGATAAGAAACAAGTACTCAAGTCATAGTGTTGAAAATATATTTCTTTCTCAGACCAGGAGCTGTTTTTTTTTTCTTTTAGAGTGATATTTTAGAACAGTTTAACTTGCTTACTGTAAGAAGTCCAGATCTGTTTATGCAGTCTCAACCCAAAGACCCAACATAAAATGAGAGGTGGCTGGAAGTCCCTTAGGGCTCTTCATTCTCTGGAAATCCCAGCTTCCTAGCCTTCAGAGTATTTCCCAAGCAGGTTATGATACTACTTATGATACTTAAATTGACAAAACAACTATCAGTCTTCACATGAAAGAGTTTTAAGCATTCATTCACCTGAATGAAGGGAGAACTATCTGAAAGACATAGTAGGAACCATGTCCAGTATTTTTCTGAAAGATGTTCAAGGCACACTTGGGAATATTAATTAATAGGACACGGTGGCCTTAATGAGCCTGACAATTCTGCTGGAGACAATAGCGTAAGGAGAGGAACGGTGATCAAGTTTCTTTCACAGAAAGTTGGTGGTTTATTTTTGTCCCCTTCAGCTTGTAGGACAGCTTGTATACTGCCTAGGATGCTTCGGAGGAAAGCTGAATAATTAGTAATTATTCTGTCTTTTAATATATACTTACACTAAAAAACAGATAACGCATTTGATTTAGTTTGGTATCTTAGGAAATTTTTCTCCCTCTGTATCTTCTCTCTAAAAAATACCTCTATCTTGTTTTGCTAAGACAGTACATAAATAAAAGCTGGGCAGTCTGATTTCATAGACTGCTGCTGAAATCTTAAGAAAGATTCCCGAGATCTAACGTTACAAACTTTCTTACACATTGAAAAGATGATATACGTTACTTGTCATCAGGAAAGAAATCTTTGTGCCTGAGAGGAATGAAGAAAGCAGCTGTAATGATGCAGATTTCTGCAAAAAACTGATACAGAAACAAAGAGAAATTTTTTTTCTTAATCCATAAAAGTGTAAACATTGGTACTGAATGAAATTTTGCAGAAGGCAGTCAGAGTGCAAAGTGATGAGTTTTTCACTTTCACAGGTGACGTGCATCAAGATGAGGGAAATTAGACTTTGCACTGGCAGCCTACTAACGGGATGTGCAAAAAGACAGTTGAAAACCAGCAGCACAAATTCTGCTGTCTGCCAAAGATCTGAGTACGGCAATGACTATTGTGTACTGCTTCATCTCAAACACTTTATCCACTCTACTGTGGATATCTGCTGCATATTGTACCCGCACACATAGACATGCCGTTCTAAAATAGCAAGAGTTTCGCATTCTTTTTAGTATAGATTAGTATGTTATGTTACTGTATGCTAGTAATATGTAACATAAAATTTAAGAATTTATACATTTTATTCATATGAATCTTTTCAGGCTGTAATAGCAGGCTCTCATTTTTAAATGAAAACCATCACATAACTCATATATATTGGGCAAGGGTGGTGCTTTAAAGATTAACAGTGATTAATCGTCAGATATCCCATGAAAAAGGTCTTACAGATGAAATTGCATGAGAGTTTCTATAGAGCTTACTAGGTTATATAAAATATTACTGTTCCCCTCAAAAGTATACTGTATTATGAAAGATGTCTGTGCAGAATACCAAGGGAAGGTATTCTAAAGAGCATAAACATCTGCAGTTACCAGAGCTCCTGGATAACTTTAGCAAAGTAGCAGGTTAGTATCCTTTAAAGAGTAAAGGAACTTGTTTCTACTCTTGGCTACCAACTCTTTCCTTCAGCTCTTTTGTCAGGTAAGAAGAAACTTGAAACTACAGTTCAGTCCCCCAAATGTAGGTTGCTATTAGCTTCATAGTATAAAGAAAATTTTATTACAGCGATCTATTCCTTCTATTTACAAAGCGAGCGTCTCACCTTTGGATCTCGGAGGAAAAGTGCTCTTAGGATAAGGGAGTGAACATCTCCAATTGGTGGATAATGCATCAGAAGTCCCAGACAGGTCTGGTAATTGCTTGAAATCACTACAATGAAAATAGAGGAAAAAAAAACGGAAAAAAAAAACAGGAAAAGAGAGAGAGAAACAAAAATAGGAAAAGAGAGAGAGAAAAAAAAGTCGAAATATTACTATCTTATTTTCATATTCCAAAACAGTATCTTTTCCAGTAGATTCATTACAGTTCAGATTCAGCTGTCTGTTCCCACATTAAGACTCGAGCAGTGCTCAGAGTAAAAAGATATTGCATAAGCAAGCTTCATGACTACACTTGGTCCAACATCATGATGGACAACGCTAAAGCTGCCACTGAATTTATGTCATAGACATTTATGTCAGCGCCACATTTATCTCTCGGTAGCTGTGCATCGAGAGCCTGCCTGAGTCCGTGGGGGTCAGGGCAAGACAGTCAGTGCACCGTGAAGAACTAGTCCTACAGTTTGGAATGGACACTGACTTCTCAGACACTCGTCTGCAGACACCTAAATTTAACTATGATAATTTGTGAGATAAATTTTACCCTTGGTCCTGCTTTTATGGTAACTTTGCCCCACTCTGACAACTCTTTGCTGAACTATCTTTTATGTTGTACTTATGCATGTACACGCATACATGCCCCCACACAAATATATACACATAGGTAAAATGACAACAACAACTTGTTTTCTCATAAATCAGAAAATATTCAGGAAATGTTCATGAAAAAGGGAAAAGGCTAGATTTTGATTTCATAAATACTTAAAAATGTAATATACCATTAACTTTATTAGATTTTTTTTTTACTTATTCAGGAATTTTTCAGCATGCTTTGCTGAAGTTTATAATTGTATTATAATTGTGCTTGATTTTATCTGAATCTATGTAAGTATACTCTACGGTTCTTTGCTTGTCGTTGTCGTCTTTTTTGGCTTTTTTTTTTTTTTTCCCCAAATCAATCTAATTATGAGTGCAATTATTAAAGACATCTTTTCAGGCAGGTCTATGTAAACTACTTCATTTCTTTTGCACCATCTAAATCCAGGCAATCCATCTGCCACAGCTGTCAAAGCAATGCCTGTTAATGATGCTTGCACTCCACAACATAAAGACAGCCTCCAACAATAGTAATTGTAAATAATTTTTTAACAAACTTTACTATTCTGAGAACTTTAGCTGTAGTAACAAATACATTTAATTAATCAGGACTCTACACCAGAAAGGATCATTGCAATCACAAAATTATTTTGAATCAATGAAAGGCAAAATAAAGGACTGTTTTGCAGACAGAAAGATTTAAATGTTTTACTTTCTTTCTTTAATGTGGATAAGCCTCATATCCTCCTGTACCTTTCCTCCCTCAACAAGAGGATTATGGGGAAAAGATGCAGGACTGGGCAAAATGAATAATTATAATCTGTGTAGGGAACCACTTTATCATCTTCATTTCCGTTGCTGATCCGACAGCTTGTAATTTCATACATCTGCTTTCATTTGTAAAGCACTCACTTATCCTACTCATTCTTTATCTGTTCTGCCTGTTCTTTTTCCTACCCTTTGTTTTTCTTGTTCATATTCAGGTACCTGTTTTTTCTTCTTGAAGTCAAAAAGCTGGCATAATGAACACAATACAATGGTCTCCGTCAGAGTTCTTTCAGAGGAGTATAATACCAACACCACATAGTACATACCTGATCAAACTCTCATATGTAAATCAAATTTAAGATACTGTACTGCAGTTATGATGACAATGTATTTTTACCAAAGCAAATAAAAATATTGAAAATTGATAGTATATTCAAAATACTTTTATAAACAATAGACAGTCAGACCAGGGCATTTCTCTTTTGAACAGATCAGTATGTGTTCTATTCTGCAATGTAAAGTGGATTAAAATTATCCTTCCTTTATTTTTCCTGGAAGAGTTCTTTGCTGTCTCACAGATATACGGAAAAGTAAATATTAAAAAGCTAATTTATTTTAATGGTGCAGACTTGACCCCTGACAAAAAAATTATATTTTCAACCACAAGACATTTACTCTAATTGTTAATTTTTTGCAATGTGTAATAGTGAAGCAATTGAATAATGGAAAAAAAAAATCAAACTGTTGGGCAATGACCTGTATCCCCTCTGATCCCTAAAAGTTAAACTTTAAAATGAAACCTTACCATCCAGAGAAAGTTAAAAAAACCTCCAACACTTTTATGAGAAAGGCCTGCTAACCGCTATATTTATTTTATCTTTAGGGTTTTCCCCACATATTCAGCTACTCCCTTTTCAAGTAGAAATCTTTACAGAAGAGGACAGTGTTGTCAGTGCTCTATTTGCTCGGGAACCTTGGGTTAAAGGGATTACTTTGCTGAAACACCTCTTGGTACCCCTGGTTTCAGAGTGATCTGGATGCTGCCCATGAGCTGGCAATGTGCACTCGCAGCCCAGAAGGTCAACTGTATCCTGGGCTGCATCAGAAGAAGCATGGCCAGCAGGTCGAGGGAGGGGATTCTGTCCGTCTACTCTGCTCTGGTGTGGCCCCACCTGGAGTACTGCGTCCAGCTCTGGAGCCCCCGACATAAGAAGGACATGGACCTGTTGGAGCAGGTCCAGAGGAGGGCCAAGAAGATGATCAGAGGATTAGAGCACCTCTGCCATGAGGGCAGGCCGAGAGAGTTGGGGTTGTTCAGCCTGGAGAAGAGAAGGCTCCGGGGAGACCTTATAGCAGCTTTTCAATATATTAAGGGGGCCTACAGGAAAGACAGACAGAGACCTTTTACCAGGGCCTGTAGTGACAGGACAACGGGCAAAGGTTTTAAACTGAAAGAGGGCAGATTTAGACTGGACATAAGGAAGAAATTTTTCACTCCGAGGGTGGTGAGACACTGGACCAGGTTGCCCAAGGAAGCTGTGGATGCCCCGTCCCTGGAAGTGTTCAAGACCAGGCTGGATGGGGCTTTGATGCAACCAGGTCTAGTGAAAAATGCCCCTGCCGACAGCAAGGGATTGGACTACATGATCCTTCAAGGTCTCTTCCAACCCAAACCATTCTATGATTTTTGTCTCTTCAGGAGAAAACATATAATATTATCCAACAAAGTGACAGCTTTCTTAAAAATCATAGAGAAAATAGCAGTAAAACGAAACAAACACCCCTTCTCTGAATATGCATATGGGAGTTAAAAGGATTTCTAAGAATCAACTGTAGGATAAAGTTTCTGGAAGAAGATTCTGTGCGATACAAATTTATCCAGTCTCAGCAGCAGCTGGATGGTGCTGAAGTTCGATGGTGAAATACCTTACACCGTGTCCAGCTGCCTTGTAATAAGCTTGGTGTTTCTGTACCTGTGCTTTTCCTTCGCTAATCGGCTTGGCAAGAGTCACATCTGGATCCAACTTTTATTGTGAACAAGTTCTCACTTCTTCAGAGAAAAATGCTATTTCTAGCAAAAGGAGTGAAAAAACCCCTCTATGTAGAGAAAGTAATCTTACTGTCCTTTGATTAATATTTGTTATACAGTCCCCAGAGGAACATTAAATTGCTTTCTCCCTTCTGCTTTAGATGAGACCGACTTTCCTCTGTTGGACCAGTAACCATTCCAGAATGCAAGTAGCAGTAATAGTGGTGGAAAACATGTAAACTAACTGTACATGTCCTCAACCAAGTCCTAATTTTCTGCCACGTGTCATTTTTTAAAGAGTTTTATGTCTGATGCCAGCAATCCGATATCCAGAAGACTTCCTAACCCAGGAAGGGTGAGACTACTTCCCCCTGCTGCTTTACACGTGTTAGTAAGCCCTAAATTGAGTTAAACAGAGATAACACAAACACCTTGCACTACAATAAAAATAACAAATCGGGTCCCCTAAGAAGAGGCTGTGTCTCATTTATTTCCCTCAAAATATTCAGGGTGCTTTTAGATAAGAACAAATATATCCTAACAACGGCCATAGCTAGTCCTCAAGCGGGAACATGATAAAAATATACTTATTATAGCACTGATCAGTCAAAATTAGCTCCTGGTGCAACGATGGTGCTAGCTTACTATGCAAAAAACAGACAGATCTTCCAGATTTGTTAACTTTTGTCCTTCTTGAAGGCAAGTATATAGTATACATATACTTCTGTACGGCACCCTCCCCTCCATTCTGATTTCATCAACAACTGCATATATATCCATATTGGTGAGACAGAAGTAACATATTACTGCTTCTGAATTGACAGATTTTTAAAAATGGTTGTCTTGCATGAATTTTTCCAAAGAAACCAAGAAAATAATTTATTAATAATCATGCATACTTTGGTAGACAACCCTACACTTGGCTTGTGAAGATTATCACTCCACAGATAAAGCTCTGCTTGGATACAGATGTAAAACCGAACAGAGCAGTTTACAGAATGGCTTTGTACATGATTATGCATCTGTAATCTCTAAAATGTATAAACAGTAATCTAATAATCTAAATGCTCTCTTCTCCTTGAATAATATATTGTTTGAATAACAGAGGATTTCAAAATTAAAATAAAACTAAAATTAAAAATACAGTAGAAATAATACTTTCTTAAAATCATGTTCTTGAGAACATCTTAATAAAATACAGAAAAAATCCATCAATTCCCAGAGCAGCAACTTCTCCCCCATCCCCAAATGTGTTGGTATAAAGGAACCTGCATAATTTTTAAACTTTCAAATGTTTTCAGTATTGTATTATTATCATTGATTATGTTTGACATTTTTATAACATAACATCATAGCAGCTCTATTATTATTTCTATTACTTCAAAGTTTTCAAACTGAAA
>VZSF01007972.1:1435904-1461633 GCA_013398295.1 Chionis minor | reverse complement strand
CCCCGCCGCCGCCGCCGCCCGGCTCAGGCTCCGCCTCCCGGCCCGCCCCATCGCCACCCCCAAACCGGGGGCGGGGGGGGGGAGGGGGGGAGACCCTCCGCCGCTCCCTCAGCAGCCGACGGACCCTGCCCCCGGCGCTTTAAGGCCGTTCACCCCCGCCGGGACCGGTGGGCGGCCGGGCACCGGCCCGCCAGCCCCCGCGGCCGCCCTTGCCCTCGTCCCCTCCCTCGGGTCCCCCGGGGGCATCCTCGGTCCCAGCATCCCGGTTTCCCCCCCTGCCTGGCGCTGGGATCCAGCTCATGGCCAGCCGTCTCCGCGGACTGCTGCAGGGAATTGTCCGGATGCGATTACTCGGAGCCCAAAAACACGGTTCCTCCGAGCTTCTACCCGTCATTACCCTTCCATAAGTGATGAGGCTCCTCCAGCGCCCAGGGCACGCCAAGGTGGCTTGGGATGACAAGCCTGGAGGAGACAAACTGGTGACTTCCAGCAAAGATTTTTGACCTGGTCTTTTAACAGCCAGCGTTTAAATGGGAGCTGGAGGAATAAACTGTGCTGAGCTCTCACCACGGGTTCCTATCTCCATCCCATCGCGCGGGTGTCCCGGTGCCACCGCAAAGCTGGAGTTGGTGCGTGAGGACAAACCAGGTGAGCTCCGCCACCCTGGGTTTGGCTCACGCACTGCCTTGAGCCGCGGCGATGGAGCCAACGGGCTCTTCCAGCTGGGAAACTGGAATGATGGGGATTAGCTTGGAGGCAAACCTTGTCCCTAGCAGCAAAAGGGGCAAGGTTGACCCCAGCCCCAGCTCTGCGTGAACCCCTGCCTACAGCTGGGCACGACTAACGGAGCCGAGGAGAGGCAGCCTACGGTGGTTATGAGTCAGTGACTCACAACAACAATTTCCTAGTGACTGCTAATCTACCTGATTTTATTTGTAGATGTACATATAAAAGAAGATGTCAAAACCCTAACAAAGCACGCTTAATGCTCAGGCTTATATTATTTCCACAAGCTAATTAAGATCAATTCATCATACGCCTATTGAGGCAAAACAGCTTTCCGAGATACCTAGGTCATCAAATGGTAAAACCACAACAAGGGCAGAATGGCAAAGAATGGGAAATCCAGCAAACAAACAGCTCCCGCTCCGCTCCCGGGGGTCAGTCCCCCGCTCCAGGAGCTCGAGCTCCAGCTCGCAGCCTTAACAAGCTGCAGCCCCCGCCGAAAGAGTGTTGGTGTGGTGTGCGTACCGTGCCCGTTTCCAGCTGCAGGAATGGAGAGAAACCAGAAAACGCTCACCAGCAAAGAGGCAACCAGTTACAAAACACTTAATGCAGGACCCCGGCTCTGCCTAACTGGGAGGGATGAAGTTTTCCAGACATGCTGGGAAAAAAAAAAAACCAAAAAAAACCCCAAGAAAAATGCAGCCTTAAATGTCAGCTGTTGGTTGGGAAAACTGTAATAGTAGAAAAAAAGTTTCCCCTGCTTTTTTTTTTTTTCTTTTTCTGGACTGGCTGAGGCTGTTGGCAGTACGTGGACCGATTTCCAGGCATTAGCAGGGTGCGGGCTGATTTCTTCTTCCTAGTTTTGAAAATTCTTCTAGGCGAAAAAAGAGCAAAGAAACAATCCTGCATAGAAACACAAAATGACACATCAGTAGGCAGTATGTCTGAAAAGTGAAGAAGTGCTTTTTTAATCATTTTTAGAACTGGAAGTCCTGAATAAGAAAAAAACCTGTTTCTGTTTAAGGCCCCATCCCTGTTATGTTGATCTTCTTGTAGCCACTTGCTGTACAACTCTCTGTGTGCGCCATAAGTTGACTTTTTTTGCTGTCAAGTACCAGAGGATTTTGGCAAGGGGTTGTCCTTGGGAATGGGATCCAGAGATACCTACTGCCATCGCAGCTCTGGGCAGCGTGCTTTGAGGTGTGGGGGTTTCCTCCCTGGCTTTGCCATGGATCCAGCTGAACTGGAGGGAAGGACACACATCTTAGGTGTTTCCAGATTTTATCTGATCTAGCATATGCCGTCAAGCAATGTAGTATGTGGGTTTCAGGGTTCAGAACTAGAAACTAGGGATCAGGAGACACGGGTTCAAATGCCTGCTTTGCTGTTGCCCACCTGACTCCCGGCAAGTCCTGAGATATCAGAAAATATTGCTGGGAAGGGACCTTGAGGGGTTGTCTCATCTGTAGCCCTGCCCAAATATCCTGAGCAGCTCTGCGTACATCATCCAACCCTATTTTGCCTCACTATCCGTATCCATAAGGTGCTGCTAACCACTAGCTTCTGAGGAGCACACTGAGGTTTTTGCAAGTCCTCCTGTACAAACAAGGACAAAATAATAAAGGAGAATGTTCTGCAAACCGCTGCCTTTATACAGATACATTCACCTTCAATTTAGCCTGGATCCTTCCCGGTGTAAACGCAAATCTCTGGTTTTGGTTTTGGGTGAGAAGGATCCCCCCTGCTTTTTAGTTCCAAAGGATTGAGCTAAACACAAAACTTCACTGTTTGAAAACCACCAATAATATTTCCAATGGGGAAAGATGTTAGTCCCGGCTTACAGCTGCGGTAACGGGTTCCTATTACCCCCCCGAGCGGCATTCACCAGAGAAGTAAATGGCACAAACAGGCTAAAGCACATCACACTGAGAAAGTTCCACTTCCTTAGCAAAATTTTCCAGAAAAACTTAAAGAAGTTTACTTAAACTTGCTAATTTTAGGTTATTAAGTCCATACAAACTGTGGATTTCCAGGCCAATTGCACAGTCCATAACCCACATTTCTGTTTCTAAATGAGGTCCATTTCTGATATCTTTTTCCTATTCTTCATGGATCCAGTCTTTCCTCGGGGAAGTCGGCAACTGCCTGACCATCGATTTCAGTAGCATCGGGGCCAAGAAACCAGCAAAAACTGCTGTTCCTAGCAAAAAAACTCCAGGATGAAAATGGAAATCGTCTTACAAGTGAAAACAGATTACAGTGACAAGATCCATCTGGGTAGGGTGCGATGGGGCGGGCAGGGGATCTGACGGGCTGTCAGGAGACACCGGCTCCATTCTCACCTCGGCTGCTGACTGTGCGGTTTGGGGGCAAATCCCTTCTCTTTTCTATCCTTGGGGTTTGTAACCTCTCTCACACCCGGAAAACTCAAGAAAATAGTTGTTACCATAATAGCTAAAAAGAGAAACAGAGAGCTGTGGCAATCCTATCTGTAACAGTCCCAAGTGTGGGGGTTTGGGTACGAAAAGCACAGACATTCTCAGCATGAGCTGGGAGTTTCTCCGCTATTGAGCGGCGATAGTGGGCTGTTATCAGGTGGAGCAGCCTCTAGAAGTAGGCAGAGCATATGTTGTGTGTCATGTGAACCAGGAACCTTGGCTACGCTGAACTATGCCTACCTTATGTCTGCATCTGCCTACGTTCATTCCCCGTTTTCACCTGAGTAGATTTTATATTTTTAGCAGGAACTTTGAGATGCTCTTCAATTTATTTCTTCTTCCCAAGCAGAGCAGCTCAACCCCAGGGTCATTTTCCTGTGTATGACGACAACCCAAAGTGGAATTCAGGCAAACCCATGATACTGGGCCTCCGTGGAGAACTCTGTGCAGATATTTCGCTGGAAAATGCTTAGCATATTATAGAATCATAGAATTATTTATGTTGGAAAAGACCTTTAAGATCATCTAGTCCAATCATTGACCCTGCTCTACCAGGTCCACCACTAAACTGTCCGCCACTATCTATACTAAGTTTGAAAATGATGGGAAGGAGGAAAAAAAAACCACCCCACCTCATTCTCGTTTAAAGGGTCACAGATGAAGCATCCTTCGACTTTCAATCTTGCGAGCTGGAATTCTGGACACCCAGAACTAATGCATCTTTTATCGGCTGGCGCAGAGGAGGAGGAGGTTATTGCAAAGATATCAATAGCCGCTTTCTGAAGTGGTTTTCAATTGGCCCCATTACCAAAGATATGTACATACAGCAGCCATCATTAAAATGCACTGTGTATTTACAATATAGAGAACAATTTATGGCTGTAACGCATATCGCAAATCCTACTGCTAGCAAGCGGAGGAGAAAGTCAGGCACACAGCTATGATGCAATCAGAGGCTTATATTTCACCCTGCGAGAGTCACATCAGCATCAATAACTCCACTAAAGAAGCGAGAAGGGTGCTTTTATATTCTGAAGGAAACGCCACAAAATTAATTTAGTTTCCAAGCTGCGGTGTACAAACGCTGGTCCGCAGCCATATGGTATCTGACTGTGGTCAACGACCACATTGCTCACGCTGTGCTTTTGTCAGCTGTCGCAAGCAAAGCAAGAGAGAGGCTGGGTCAGCAATTTGGAGAAACGCCTCCTGGGAGAGCGAGCCAGGGGCTGCAGAAAGTGCCCTTTGCAATTCAGTAGGTGACGTTCTCGCTTCGAGGTTAATAGTGAGCCAACAGACCCCTGGCTGTGCTCAGCGCCGCGGGAGATGTTGTCTTTCTGACACAGCATCAAACTAGGAGCTTCCTGACCACTTCCAGATAAGCACCCTGAGGGGACACTCTGCAAAAGCAAGGAAGCTGAAGCGGCCAGCAGCCGCTGAATTTCCTCCTCCCTTCTCAAGTACAAGCAGCCGATTCCTGCCTTTCTCCGGGTAGCTGTGCAGCACCGCTGTGCGCCGGGGAACAGCCCCGAGGGCTCAGTTCAGAAAGGCCTGGAGCGGTTGCAGGGGGCTGCACAGTTTGCCCAGCTTGGAAAGGCTGCTGAGCATTTTGGGTTGACTAAACAGACTAACCAGTTACATTGCAAACAGCCGCCTGGGCTCGCCCAGCCAGGCAGGCAGGCTGTGGCCAGGTGCCCATCACCATGGCGTCAGGGCATTTTCTAGTTCTCCTCTAAGTGGTACCATCCTGCATTACCTCCCTCTTATAACTCACTCTGGAGTGCAGTGGGGTTTTAACCAGATGTCACCTGTGTACGGTACCGGCCCTGGCCACCTTCAGTCGCTCCTAGGACCAAAGCTACACTGAGAAGGGACCTTGTACATCCAGCCCTTACTTCGGCACCCGGAGTCAGGCAGGTGCCTCACAGCACACATCCCCATGGCCACGGGGGGCATGGGCCAGCCTGGCTGGTGAGGACACTTAAAGAGGATGGGAAAACCCATGGACAACTGGAAAGCAGCCTGTTGCACAAGCCAAAGTCCAGGGAATGAGGCTGTCCCTTCCCCTCCATCAGTGCCACGTAGCCACTCCATCACTGCCTGCCCTTCGATGCTTTTTCATGAGCAATAACAGCCTCCAGCACGGCTCCTCTTCTTCCCAAGATGAAAGAAACTTTAAATGCATGTAACTCTTGCACTCTACTTAATTAATCAGTTTTTGCATTACAAGTGAAACTTCTTTGATGCATGAAATATTAAGGAGCACGAAAGGGAGGGGAAGGGGGGGATGTGGGTGTGGTGGTGGAGGCTTTCACTGCTTAGGAGATGGATGGGCTAAGGGACCAGGAGGCTAAACTGCAGCCAGTGCATCTGCAGCAGGACAGTCTGCCCAGACAGATGCCAGCGAGCAAAGGGGGTTTTCCCTGTGCTTCTTGCCTCCCAAGCAGCTGGGAGGCAACTCCACCTTCAAGCCCTACGTGCCCATCAAGGTTTGCTCACACAGGCACGGGAAGGGGACAGTGCCTCATTAAACTTTCATGAAAAATAATCTCTGGCCGATTCATTGTTTT
Organism: Chionis minor; assembly: GCA_013398295.1. Lineage (NCBI taxonomy): Eukaryota > Metazoa > Chordata > Aves > Charadriiformes > Chionidae > Chionis > Chionis minor. Next base: position 1,455,902 of record VZSF01007972.1, on the reverse strand, counting down.
TTATCTTGCGATGGCTGCGAGAAAGCGAAGCAAAATGAGTCTTCAGTGAAAAGAAACAGCTCTGTTCTTGGAAAAGCCAGCTGGGCTTTTAGTCAGATGAGGCTCTCCCAAAGGATGCATGAGCAGTTATCCCTGTTACAGGTTTGCAAGTGCCATTTCCACACTGAGCTATGGAGGGGGGAAAGCAGAAATCCACCCATGTCAGCATGGATATTACAGCAGCCCTCAATAATGCACAGCAAGAATTCAGAGCCACAGTACCTTCTGTATGACACCAGAGAGCCATTCTGCCCAAAAAAAAAACCCCAAAACCCACACAAAAACCAACCAAACCCAAACCAACCCACAACACAAAACCCAACCTTTTCCTCCCAAACCACCACACTTGGTCAAAATCCCCCATCAGCTCTGCCCAAGAGTCCACAGCAGAACCCAGAGTCTCTTTGCTTTCCACCCTGTTCCCTCGCAGCCGACTCAGGAGCTGGGGCAGCTTCTGAAAAAGCATCTGTCAGATCAGACCTGCTCTTAGGGAATCTCCGGCCCCTCTGGAGCTCCACGACGGACCTGGCTGCCGCACAGCCTGAGCCAAGCAGCCAGGTGACAAGTTCTTCATAAACACCCGGTGACGGTGTAGCCTCCATGAGCTGTATAAAGGGTAATAAATGAATAAATGGGTTAATTATATCCACCACAGAATTTAATTAGACCATCTCTGTTCTCTCTGCTTCAGCCAGAATCTCAATTATAAATCTTTATTTTCAAGGTTTTACAGCTTGGACATAAAAATTTGCTCCGGGCTTAAACATGACACACAAGGTCTTCTGTCCAGGGACCGCTCCAGGTTTTTTTAACCAATCTTTTTTAAAAAGGTCAGGTTGGGGGACCAGATGGCTCGAGGGGAAGGTAATGAAGATGCAGGGCTTTTCTGAGAGAGGCAGCTGGCTGAAATTGTGGGCAGTTTAACAGAGCTGAGGCACTATTAAACACTGCTGGGTGAAACCATGCCCAAATCTCACCCATCCCCAGCACTCGGGGGTCCTCATTGCAAAATGAACCCAGGGCGTCTGCTAATTGGCATCCCCCCTCCCCAGCAGGGGAGACCAAGGACTGCGGGGCTGGGGAAGCTCCCGCACCTGGATCCTGCCGAGGGAATGTGCTCCAGGGCTGCAGGTGTGCGCCTGCTGCTTCCCCCAGCACAACCAGAGTCACCCCTCTCCTCCTCCTTCACACAGCCCTGCTCCCAGGGGAGGCCGCGAGCTGGGTGACTGGAGTAGCTGGAAAAAAACAACACAGGGCAGATTAGAAAATACTGCACTTTTAAAATTGTTATGGTTTTGAAGGTAATTTAGAACCCGCCTTCTGCTTTCTGGAGTTGACACTATTGAAATCCAGTACTTCTGTCTCGTTAAATGCGCTCTGAAATATTCTGATCATTTTAAAATGTCAATATCATTACAGAAAAAAACCAGAAAACACGTTTACCAGCAGCAGAAGATCTACAGGCTCAGGTCACATCCTCATTCAATCTGAGGTATGTTATTTTTTTATTCCCTCATTGAGTTAATTAGTTGATTTGTTTTTCCTGCCCTGTGCCAAACCCCCACCGCCCCGCGAGTGAAAACAACGATTGCCAGCAGGGACCAGTTCTCAGCAGCCAGCCCCGCTGCCAGGGCTCCTCACCCTGCGAGTCAAGCCTGTCACCAGGCAGTCCCCCTGCACAACAAGGACTGGTCATCTTGTCTTCAGGCTCAGCGTATGTCCTTAGGAGCACTGCAGATGCCTGTTCATCTTCTCCACACTTTGGCCACCCCTGCACATCAGTATGTTTTGCAGAGATATTTTTTTTCCAACCACCATCCTCCCCATCCCAGTATGTTCTTCTGCACATACTACGCGTCCTAAATACATACTCACTTGGTAAACCGGCACAAATCTATTGGGTAAGTCAGACTCCAGGACTGCTGAATACATATTTAACCAGCAGATCACAACAGTTTGTCTGGTTTGTGCACCGTAGAATTTAACCCTTAGGAAACATTGGCATGCATCAGGCAGCCAAATTACTGCTCAGGTGGTTATGATATATAGCATGAATTACCGGTAATAAAGAAAAAGATATATGGGATGGATTAATCAAATCATAAATTTCTTAAATCTCTATGGCAGTCCATAAATCAAATTTGCCTGTATGTTTCTGGCCCTTATTCAATGTATAATATGAAGTACATGTACAGAGCAGGTGGTTGGGATTGGTTTTTTTGGTGGCCAGTTGGGAAACTCTGGGTAAACAAAAGCAGGCAAAACCTTTTCTAAACAAAAAAAAAAAAGACATTTATGTACTTCAAGCTGCATCATTGAAAAGGTGTACACTTTCTGGAAGGTAAAAACTGTATGTTTGCTCATCAAGAGTTAAACCAGACCCAGAACAGATATTCCTGGACCAGGCTAGACATGGCACAGCTTGGATCTGCTTTAGCTTCCTGAGGCAGACAGGTCTTCCCTAAGCACAGATGACTACCCTAACCAGGCCTCCCAACCGTCCTGATTTTTTTAGGCATTTGCCCCATTTTGTGTACAAAACAGCCGGAAACCCTAGGACAGAATGTACTTCTGGGAGCCCACCAATCACCAGCCCCATCACTGCTGAGGTTCAGCTGGACCTCAAGGAGGTCACAGTCCATCCAAGCTAGTTCAAAAGAACTACATGACTACTGGGAGCAGAATGTCTGCCTTGGGCCCTATCCTTATTTGCATTACAGAATACCACTTGGAATCATCCCTGTGTACCTAAGCCCTCACCCAGCTCACACCGACCCTTGTTTTTAGCCTGCTTCAAGGCACAGTTCCCCAGCTCCTGCACCTACTAACTTTCTGCTGGTTTTGCACAGGGAGGAAGCCTCCGATAAGACTTCTTCCATCCCTAACCCTCACATGAGCCCTGTCTGACGCCAGCCCTTGCCTCGGGACTTCTGCTGCCCCAGACGAAACTGGATTGACAAGCTTACCGTCGGACAGGCCGCCTGGCTTTTGAACATCCCGGATGGTTTGGTGCGAGGTCTTAACAAGATAAGAGTGACAATGTGCTCAGAGTGAGCCTGCTCCACAGCCCAAACATCAATATGTATTTTCCAGGGGGAGCAGCTGGCTTTAGAAGTTCGATTTCTTTTTGACTGTCCACAAGAGACATGAAACAAGGAGATTAAACACCAGGAATAAACACCTATAAATAAAATTGACTATTTAAATCCACCAAAGCCGGGACATTTGTCATGAAATCTCCCGCTCTCTTCCCTAATGCCGGCACAGCAGTGCTTCTGGATTTGTTTACAGCTGCACAGCACAACAGAGCATCCACCTTCACTTTGAACCTGGCTGTTGCTCTGCCAAGCGGAGCCCTTAAATGCTAATTATCAAAGTCCTGCCTGGACCAAGAGACTGCAGCTGTGGATTATTGTTCCCCCCTCCACTTCTCCTTTCTCCAAAGGAAAGAATAACACCCACTAAAAAAGCCCATCTGCTTAAAGGTTCTGAGAGAGCTTAACCCGAACCTAACTGGGAGAGGGTTAAAAAACCCGAGATGCTCTTTATCTCAAGCCAGGCAGAGGGGCTGCAGCAGGGAACGTGCAGGCTGCGTGTCTGGCAGCGGATGCCCTCTGTTGGCATCTTTTAGAAATATGATTAGCTACGCAAGCTGGTAGCCCAGATCTCTGGGATTTGCCCACTTTTCTTCCCGCGCCGTGGGGAACAGCCCTTGGTGCTGGGTCCAATCTTCGAGCATGAAGTCAACAGCAGCCCCTGCCCCAGTGCAGCCACTTGCTTGGCCACCAGCAATGTCCCCAAGCACCAGAGGGAATATTTGCACACCCTTTGCAGCGCAGCAAAGCAAACAGCACCGAGCTGCAGAGTCTTCCTACCTTGCTCCCGCTCTGGCTGGCTGCTGTAGGGAGATGCTCGTGGTCCTACTTTGCCAGGGTACCTGTGGTCCTCCTGGGTGGCTGTGAGGGCTCTGTGGTGGTGGAGCAGCAGCTTTCTACAGGGATCAGCTCTGTCAGCAGCTCCAGGAAGAGCATCCGAGTCACAGTCAAGCAAAGGGAGCGCAAGAGGAGAGGCACGCAATGATGCACAAGCAGGATCTGGCAGCACGTGTATACACTGGGTTTGCAAATGATGATTTTCTCTTCTAAACCCCTTCAAGCACAACCAAAAACGTACAGCAATCACTTTTCACAGCTCTTGCCACACAGACCAACAGGCTGAGAAACTGCTCTCCTGCAACCAAGCTTTCTCCTGCCCCGTGCAGCCCAGAAAGCAGGGTCAGCTGGTACCTCCTGGTAGACTTCATGGCCTAGGGAGGGTGAGCACAGCAGAAGGGTCCTGGTCAGACAGCTTGTAGGGAGGGCTTATGGTAATGGGAAAAACCTTCTCAAGGCATCTGGAAGTCACCATAACACATGTTGAAGGGCATATTCCTCCATGGAGAAAGGCTGAACATGAAGAGGCGGTCTGGAGGGCAGCATTAACCTGCAAGAAAGAACCCACCTGGGGATCCCTGCCTCAACTCAGTCCCACATCCTGGCTTGCAGAACTGCTGATTTTGCCTTGCCTGCTGCCTCCCTGCCCATACCAGCCCTCTGGGGTGCTGTGGTCAGTGACCAGTGAGGCAGGTGGCACTCCTAGCCCCCCCATCCAGGTGCTATGAGGGCTAGTGGTCCTTTAGGGCTAGGAGCCAAGGAGCTGTTGTAACTCCCACCTGATCCCACTCTACCTGAGCAGGGCAGTGGGACCAGCTGCTGGAAACCAACAGCATGAGGAAGATTTGTATGAACAAGGCAGGTCCAGCATCCATCCTGGAGGCCAGCTAGTGGGACAGGACACAGAGAAGCAGCATGGCCATCAGAGGTCTAGAGGTAGCCCCATGCACAGCCCAAGGGAAGCTTAAGTACTGGCCCTGGGCTTAAATACAACTCGTGATGGCTGGGGCAGGTGGGGCTGGTTAGGCCATTATAGCTCGTTATCACTCGTTAGCTCTCCCAGCTTTGACACCACAGGAGAGAGCACACATGCCTCTTCTTCGTAGAGGGTGTCCCTAATTCAGTCTCCAGTGAAGAAGTAGACCAATTGGTCCCAAGGACTGGTCATTCCCATAACAGGGCATGGCCAGGCTTTGGAATTGTCAGCTGTGGCTTTGCATAGTCCTGGGGCTCTGGGTAACACTGTCCTCTGAATTTGGGGGTCCCACCAACATGACAAGTGGTGTTATTCCTTGACATTCACCCCAACCGTGGGGAAAGGTTCTTTTAAGGTGTAGGTGCTGAATATCTGCTTCTCCCAGGTACAGAAGGAAGGGGCAATTCAAGCTGGTCGGGACTAGAGATGATGTCTCCGCTTGCTGGGCTTTGCCTCAGGAACTGCTGAAAGCCAAAAGCAAGGTGCACAAGGAGTGCCCCATCTTTAAAACTGCCTTTCATGGCAGTTCAAAGGTGTGATGCCACTATTTGCCCCATTCTCAGAAGTTGTCTCAATAAAGAACAAATACAACAATTTTTGTGAATGACTAGTGGCTATTTTATTGCCAAAGAAATCAAAAACAAACTCTGAACCAAAGGAGATCATAAACAATAAATGATGATTATTCCAGTTACAGTCTCCTCTGTACTTCGAGGAGACTTTGTAACAGAGATTATATATGGCAAGAGTGGATTTACTCTTGGAGAGGATCTAAGTACTTTTTTCCTAAAATGAGTTGTAATCTTGTTTTAATGGTAGATAAAAAACAAGGCGCAGACGTGACTTGTCTATATGTATGGGGGGAGTCTTGTAAATCCTATTTTGGTATATCAAGGATAATCTAAACAGCTAGTAATGAGAAACATGAATAATCTTAAGTAAACCCTGTGAAGCCAGTGCAAATATTTAAGTCACTTATTCAAAAGAAACCATAGCAAGATCCGCCTTAAGAAAGGCATATCAAGGAATATCGAAGTTCTTACATCTGAATAAAATCACACTATACCGCCCTGTGACATGATTTTAGCTGGTCTCTCGACTGCACGCAAACAGCCCTAACCAATTTGCTGTTTACTGGAGAAGCTCTCAATATCATGAATTATAAAAGCATTTCGATATCCACTTAAATCAGCTCAAAAATGCGAATAAAATGTTGCGGTGGTATTTCATGGCTTCGTCTCATCTGTGAAGATACGGCTGGGCAGAGACCAGGCTGCGGCTGCCCCTTCTTGTGCTTCGCTCTGCTAAATTGTGGTGCCGACCCCGGAGCAAATGACGGGACAAACATGCGGCTTTCAGCTCAGTTCAGAGTTTGCAGACCCCACCTGATCCTCCCGCTCTGTGGAAAGGGTAACGTGACATTCAACATAAAATTGGCTGCTGTCATCTCTTCGTTAGGGGAAGGACCTGGTAATGTCTTCAGCTCATGAATATGTAATCTGCTGAATGCCTATGCAGTACACTTCTAATTGCCTTTGTTCTTGCTGCGGGAGATTCTCGGAGCATCTTAAGAGTTTTTCTTTTATTCAGTCAATTTTCTGACTCATTCTTTTAGTTTCATCAGGGTTTAATACTAACTGAAATTCTGTTTCCAATATGTCCAACCAACCTTACTTTTATGTATAAAAGTCTTCCAGCTCTCAAAATAGTCTTCTTAATTTAATTAATTCTTAAAGAGTGCCTTTAAACTTGAGCAGTCATTAAAGAAGTTATTGTCCTTTTTTCTTAACAACGTTTAGTGAGGTGCCTCTTGACAGATAACTAATTCCCCAATTAATATAAATACTCTATGCTTCAGCTACTGCCATGGTAGTAACCAACTGCAGCAGCATCTGACCTTGCTGTGTTGTACATAAAGCATCTCACCAGTCATGTAGCAAATGCAGCGGGGAAGTTATCTTGTGAGTGTCTGTACGCAGATGCACAATATTTGCAACTGCACATCTCAAGAGAAGCTTGTCATTTCAAACATTTAAGGAATCAACCAAGCTTCACAGCAACAAGAGGAAACATGAGTTGAACAGGAGTAACTAACATCTTCCAGAGACTGTTTTCCAGTCCGGGGTTTGTTTTTGTTTGAAGTCTTGAAAGTGTTTATAGACAAAATTACTTTCAGTAAGAATAATATATCACTTCTTTTGGCTGATTTAAATTAGGGGTTTTTTTCCTACATAAAAAAAAAAAAAAAGAAAGAAAGCAGCCTGATTCTTATCATGTGCCTTGTGGATCTGATAACACATTCCTACATTCCTCCTCTTCCTAAATTTTCTGAAAGGTTTATTTTCTTGCAATAGAACTTATGTCTGTGCTAAAATACTATCCTATAGGCTATTTTTTTTTCTCTTTGTTGAAACACCCTTGTTAGCTGTTGTGTGTTGACCAAATGGTTTCTGGTTTACAATCTGTCACTAGTACTGCATTTACAGCTTGCAATTAAGGGCTTCGATTAAATATTTTGCACAAAGCTGCATGTTCCAATAGCCAATCCTTATATGTTTTCCAAAACATGGAAAAAAAGATAAGAGTATTGAAAAGTAAACCAAGATTGAAGTTGTAAAAATGGCCTTTAGAGTCTGGATAAATATACATAGTGTTTTATAGCCACGGATGTTATCTCTTTTGATACGGAGGTTTGCCCTTGGGTGACAGAAAGCAGAATCTTTCCTGGATTTCCTTAAATGAGACTGAAAGTCTGCCTTGGTAAAGTGTGTATATAACATGGGCTGATATTCACTGCAAGCATGCTGGATATTTTTAAAATGCCATGGTTTTGATGATTTAGCATATGTTAGGATAGCATACATTAACGGTGCTGTAAGCCATTTTTTTGTCAGTATCGATATTATCCCCTTAATTAATGTAGAAACGCCCATGCTCTTCTCTCTTTCTTTTACTGGGGCTCTGAGTCTTGCCAGAGGTTTCTCCTGGTTTCCACCATACTCCCAGGTGAGACCAAGGTCTGCCTCATGCTGCCTAGCCTCATGGCACGAGAGGAGATGGACCCCACAAGCCATCAAGCCTTTCCTTTCTGCATTTCATGCTGCTACAGAGCCGATTACAAACACCCATGGTGGGGTTTGTGGTGGAGTGCCAGCAGCTGGGGTCGAGATTTAAGCACAGTGCAATCTGCTGGATGACCCAAGATGGGCAACTGCCACCAGGAGGCCAGAGCTTCTCCGGATGAATGGAGGTGCTTGCTGATATCTCCTGCACAACCATGGATGGGAGAAAAGGAGAACAGAACATTGCCCTGTTGCCTCCTCCTCTGCTGTAGCTTGAGTTGAGCAGTTGTCAACCAACCCAGGCTCCTTCCCCCTGCCTTCTCCAAGGCACCAGGGCTTGGCAGCCATCCGAGGACACAGACAATAGGAGGCTGACTGTCTGCACACCATTTTGCGCTCACTTGACATGAATCATTTTCTGCTGCCTGGCTCTTGGAAGCAGCACGGGGCTGTCTGGCGCTGGTCCTGCCAGTGGACCGAGGAGCAGGGGAAGGCTGGGTCCTCTCTCCACTCCTCTCCTGGGCTTCTGCCCATCTCTCAGTAGCTACTATATGCTCCTATTTCTCTAGCAAACAATGATTCTGCAAAGGAAAAAAAAAAATATTTCCCCCCATGCACTCATTGAAGAGGGTCTTCAGGATGGATCAGCTCTACGCAGGCTGCTTGGAGCCAAAGGCTTCTCTGCTCAGACTTTGGGGGTCCATTTGGGATGGTCCAACAGGACTTTTCCCTGCTATCTGCCGCTCTCTGGTGGAGATGTTGCTTTAGGGCTTGCTGCCAGACTGTTGAGTGCCTTCTCTTGTGCCTCTTCACCTCCTGACCCAGAAAACCAGGAAGATGTGGCAGTCATGAATGGTGCTGGAGGATCTCTTTCCTTAAAAATAAAAAAACAAGACCCCAAAAGCAGCAGATCAACCCAAGAGCAAGGACTCATCCTTCTCTGCACAACCTCCCCATCCTGGCCATTTGGTAACGCTGAGCAGCCAGCAGCGGCCAAGATATTGACAAGGGTGAGGACTCAGTTATCCCACCCCAGCAGACTGCCACTGTGTCACCTGGAGGTGACACTGGCTCTGGCACTGCCCTCTCAGGCCTGCATAAGCAGCAGGAGCCATTTAACAGAAGGAAAACCATTAAATCAAACATATTCCCAGCCTGTCTGCTATCCTGTTGCACTGCAGCAGCAGATGCTGGGGGCCACGCAGGGCAGTTTCCAGTGACGCAGATCCTGGGTGTATCCTAAGCTTTATTTACACCCACCCGCCAATCCTCAGATAAGTCCAGCCATCCCTTCTCTCAGGTGTCCTCTGAGCAGCCCTTCCCAGGCACTGACAGTGGCTAAACCTCTCAGTCCAATCCAAGACCTAGGCATAAAAGAGATTGCCACGAACTTCTCCCTCCAAAACAGGCTCTACAGCCTCACATTACTCAAACTGATCTTCCATTTTCCTTTTTTTCTAGACTATTTTTTTCCTTGGGAATAATTTCTTTCAGCTCTCATCATTCCTGTTGCTTCCCCCTGACCTCTGTCCCTTTCTCCCACCTCTTCCTTCCCATGTGGTAACCCCTTTGGCCGTGGAGCTCCACTGTGGCGTCACCAGTCCCTTGGATTCATGCACACCTCCTGCATCATCTGCTGTCTTGTACAACCTGGGATGATGTTTGCCATTTTTGTACCAGCTTGATATCACTGACTCATGTTCACTTAGTGGAACAAAATAAACCTTAGATCTTTTTCTGCTGAACTGAAGCCTATCTCAACTGCACAGTCCATCATCTCTAGGCTTATTACTTTCTGGCTGCCCCAGCTGAATCTCAACTTCTTATTTTTTCAGTCCATTTCTCCAGTTGTCACAGAGGTGTTTGAAGAAGGGTGTCCTTAACAAATCCATGGTCACTGAGAGTCTTCTCCTTGGCACCTGCCAGATAACAGTAAACAGTGTTTTCATATCTTTCTATCAGGATTTTTCATGTACTGAAATGAAACTGGGGTCTCTATAGTTCCCCACTTCTGCCCACCATCCCAATACTTTTAAAAAGTTAAGCATTTTTTGTCCCTTTCCAATCTTCTGGTGCTTCCAGAGACAACCACTAATGACTCTGAGATTACCACAACCAGTTCTGCAAATAACCATGGCTTAAATTCACCAGGTTTGGAAAAATCTTCCCAGAAGGGTTTTCCTCCTTGTCTCTGCCAGTCAGCAGCTGGCTTATCACCAGGAACAGAAGGAATTCTATCCCTTGTAAGCATTTTATCCACTTATCTATGGATGCCCATTATCTATCACTCTCTGAACCCTCTGGAGCCCTTGCCCTCCATGGTTGTTCTGTAGCACCAAATTCCACAAGTCCGATCCTTCCCCCTACCTCAATTTCATCATAACCAGACTCTTCTTGCAGCAAAGGATGAGTGGCATCCGTCACAAGCAGCAATAAGGGAAATTTCTAGTAGGTACAAGGAAAAACTTTCACAACAAGGGTGGTTGAGTAGAGCTTCGATGAAGTTCCAACCCTGGAAGTGTTGATGGCTCAACTGGTCCAGCCCTGAGTAGCCTGACCCAACTTCAACCTGCTTTGAGCAGGACTTGGACCCTTTGAAGGTCCCTTTAGCCCTTTAGTGGGTTTGCAGCGCAGCATCTCCTTCAGCAGTGGCTGAGGCCGCCGCTACATCCCTCTTTTTTAGTGTCTGCTCTTCAAGCGCTGCCAAGGGGAGGGTCAGCTCTTTTCACCTCCTCTTGTACCGGCTGTTATGTGCAGCATCCAGTGCCAGGGTACAGTGATGCACCTCTCTCTTCAGAAACCCCCAGTCCACCCAGAAAACACCAATACTCTTTCTGTTTGGCCAGCGTAATGATAGGTGAAATGAGATGGGCACAACACTATGAGGATACCAAGGGATAAAACTCCATTCTTTTATTTTTCCTCAGTATTTCCCCAGTGAAGCATAACCAAACCCAACCAGAGTGGAATATCAGCAAAAAATCCCAAAAACCAAAACAACCCTTGATTTCCCACCGGTGAACGCAGATCTGTGAAAATCTGTGTTTAGACAAGGAAGAAAAACTTTCGAAGGAAAAGCATGGAATTATTCTTCACTGAGACCCACCCATTGTCTCCACAGGACATGCTGCTCTCTGCCTCTACTGTAGATCGAGGCTGGCCATGGCTGCCCAAGTCAAAGCCTTTGTGAGGAGAGGAGCATGTCTGTAGCCAGACCTTTTCCCCAACTCTGGTGATATGTCTATAAAACAACTGGTTTTACGCTTGTCTGACATTCTTTTTGTCTTAGAAAGAGGTGGCCATATAGGCTTCATCTCTAGGAACTGAAAACAAAGGACAAAAGGATCTGGGTAGGTTTGGGCAGAAAATGGCTTCTCTGATCTCTAAAGCCGGTTAAAATTTAAACACCATCCTATTCAGAACCTGAGATCACGAACAAGCTTGTCCTCTCCAGAGCCCACAGTTGTTCGGGTCTCTGAGGGAGTGTGAGGGACCAAGATTCAAATCCCTGCTCTTGATCGACCTGACAGAGACCTGGCCTTTACAGCATTGGTGTCATCAGGGTGGCTTGAACACCAGGTCCTGGATAATCTCCCGCTCTTCTGAGGTCTCTCCCCCCTTGTAAGAGGGTTTAACCATATATCCCTCTTGGCCAGGCTAGGCCATCTTATCAGGGTGGAGACGTTCTCTGGGAAGGTTTGGGTTTTTAGAAGTTGGCTTTACTCTAATAAAAAAAGCCAGGGGAGGGGGAGAGAAAGTGAGAGGGAAAAGAAAAACCCATTTTATTGAAAGGTCCAGCCTGGCTGTTGTTGCTGGAAAGGGATCTTACACAATGGAGCCTGCGTTCTCCTGAAGTGAACTGCTTTCAGCTTGTTCAACAATGGGAGATCAAAACCAGGAGTAAGAAGTGATTTCTAAGTATCTGAGTGTCTTAATGGGAAATTCTCCAGCAATTACTCGTCTACTTTTATCTGCAATTAGATATTAACATTCCAGACCAGAATATTTTCCAGGTGAAAACGTGAAATAGTACAAAGACTTGTCATCTAGTTTTGCTGGTTTCCCCCCACGTTTTCTTTTTTTCCCTCCCTTATCAGCATGATCAGGGACCTGATGAGGAACACAAGGGAGAGAAATGCCCAGGAAAGGCTGCAAAGCGAGATAATAAGAGGCTCTTTGCACTCCAGCACTACTAGCCTCGCCTTTTATTGACAGAGCCTCCAAGATGCTCAAAGATAGCCTTGCTGCAAGTTACATTACCTTGAGATTTATTTCAGTGCCACAGAAAAGTGAGGGGGGTGAGGGCAGAGGGAGGGAGAACTGGAAATGTTGCTGTGAGTAGAGTGATTATAACCAGAATTTCTTTTTAATGCAAAAATCTTTAGCCCGACAAAGGATCCATCTCTGGGAGAGGTTTTTCACCACCCGATCCCCCACCCCTTTGCTTCAGAGCCTTGCAAAATGTACTTGGAAGAGCAGCAACTTCGTTTTAACCGATAGCATTCAGCGCTTTTTACTGTGCTATTCATCCATATGACAAAGCTGAGAGGGGAGCCCATACTTCTTCCTGACTTTTTATTGCTTTTCAGCCCAGTGGGAACCAGCCGACATGAAAAAAAGTGGTTTAACCACAAAATATGTCTAAGCTCCTTTCTTTTTTTCTTTTTTTTTTTCTTTTTTTTTTTTTTTTTGGCATGTCAGGGAAAAGGAGGAGGGGGTGGTGAATAGCAGTGGCAAAACAATCACAAAATAACAGTCATGAAATTAAACCAAAAACTAGCCAAAACGCTAGTGTATGTGAACCTGATCCGAGGTGTAAAGGGTGAGGTTTGAAGTTGGTGATTGGTGACAGCCTGCAGATGCTGGGACCATGGTCCTATGTGACAAGCGATGAGACAGGATTATTTTGGGGTGACTAAATAGAAGCTGCAAGGTAAGACCATGGGCTGCAAGTAGGATCATGGGTTTCCTGGCAGAAAGTTCATGGACCAGTGCTCGCCCTGGGAAATAACAGTCTGTGTTGGGGTCCTCCATGAGGAGACCTGGTTTTCCATCTGGATGGACTGAGCAGGCTGCTATTCTGGACTGCTCTCTGCCTGCAGCCTTGGTCTCGCTCAGTGTGACTCTTCTCAAGTCCAGGAAGTGATTTTTTTAACCTATATTTTAACTTTTTTTTTTTTTTTAATTAGAAAAGAAAAAGAACCCTTTGCTTAGCAGAACTATTGCTCATGCATATCACACCAGACAGAAAGGAAATAAAAGCAAAACTGTATTTACATGATCCCAGATGTTTCCTTGCTTTGTTGATTTGAAACTAAACCTGCAGACTGACCCGAAACACAAGCATTTAATTAACTCTTTGAAAAAGTCTTTACATTTTATCAAATACTTTAAAAAAAAGAAAACAACACTTCTGATTTGGGCATACTGCTATGTGAAGAACCTGGACGTTTTCAGCTGTTCCCCATCAGAACGACATCAAAAGTTTTGCATGACTGTGAAGTCCCTTCCCTGTGCCACTCTGCCCCTGCCTGCCACCACCTTCAAAGCCCCAGCTGTACTGGTGAGCACCAAGCACTGACATCTGCCCCTACAAGACATCAACAGAGGCTTTCACAACAAGCGCCTGCTCCCAGGTCCAAACAACACAACTCCCCACCAGCTCTGTGGACTGCCAGAGAGTTTTTTAAGTTTCTTTTTCTCATAACCTCTCCTGATAAAGTGATTCTCTCCAGCTGAGCCCAGTCTGGCTTCAATCTTGCTTGTGCAAGACAAACATATTAACTCCTTCCCGACCGAGAGCCTGGACAGGGTCTCCCCTTGTGCCGGTCGCGGTGTGCTAATGTGCATGTGGCTGGTGCTGCATTAGCTTAGGTGGACTCAGGACACTTTGCACTGAAAAGCAGCAAAAGATGATGCTTCTGCCACCTCCAACTCCTGTAATTTGCAAATTATTATAAGGCAGGCTAAAGATGGTAAGAGAGAGGATAGAAATAACTACAGGTGCAGACGCAGGAAGAAAAAACAAAACACCTAGAAAGAAAATTGGTTGCCTTTAAAATACAGCAAAGGCATTATCTGAAAATGCAGCTTAACAATTAGCCACAGATACATGGTGTACAAAATCCAGGAGCCATGGCAAGGTGACAGCTTCAGAGTCTCGCCCGTTCTGGGCAGTGAAAGAGTCTGTCTATACTCAACATTCCCCAGACTTTATATTTGTTAACACGGGGAGTGTAAGCAGGGCATTAGGGCACTTTGGTCCTCAGCAAAGATTAGTCATCTTCTTCATAGTCTTCCTCGATGGCTTCCACAGCACCTGCTGGAACTCCTCCTGCTCCAGCTGCAGCAATGCCCAAGCTGGGTGGTTTAAAACTGGCTGGGATCAATCTCCAGCAGCTGCTGTCCTGCCCCTGGGCTGCAGTGCAGACAGTGCTGGACTGATGGCACCGAGTGAGCTTCTCTGTGGTCACTCTCCTCTGGCTAGCTGGGTGCTCTTGGCTCCAGACACTGAAGACCAGGCAGGCAACAACTGATGAGAGCCTGCTGCTCCATGAAGGTGTTGGGAAACATAGGAAAGGAAGGTCTACCAGCACCGCAGAAATTCATCCTTCCTTGGGAGGCAGGTGGGCAAGAGCGTCTTGTCTGCTGAGTCAGTAGCGAAGAAATGCTCACCCAGTTTAAAGCAAGACCCCTCCATACAGGTAAAATCGACCTGTGTGAAGCATGCTAGCTGCTGGGATGTCAGCTGAGCCCTGGCAGAGAAAAGGGCTGGATGTCTTTAGCTCAGAATATAGGAGGCCCCGGGCAGAGGAAGACACGGACTTGACCAGCTTGATGGTCTATGCACCAGCTCCAGTGGAAGTCTCCTTTGCTGAGTTTCTTTTTTTTTGGCAAAAGTCCAGGTTATCATTCCCTGGAGCTGTCTGCAGAAGTGTTATAGGATTTAATGTGAATGCAGTTGATGTGGTTTTAAGGAAAATTAATAGACTTTATTGAAATCTCATTCTAAAGACCGCAGAGAGCAACAGCAGGGGGTGATTTTCTAACAGTCTCAAGGGGAATTACAGACCCTTCCCAAAGGCTCTTTGCTCCCAAGACCTCCCATCCTGTAGCCTCTTTCCCCTGAGCTTCCCCCCCCCCACAAAAGAGACCTCAAAACAAGATGTCATTTCTCCAAAAACCGTTTCAGTTCAAGTCCAGTAATGAGACACTGTCTGGGTTTATTAGGCATGCGCAGCGGAAGTGTGAGAAGAGTTGCTCTTTGCATGTCACTCGCCGGCTCCTACCTTGGGTTGATACTTTGAGACTTAGAGAAAGTTTTCATCCTGATTCCGGAAAGTGAAAAATTAATGCTGAGTAATTTCACACAGAAAAGACTTTTTTTCTTAATTCTTTTTCTTTCTGAAAAAAACAAATGGTACTCTGTGAGTTAACTGGAGTGCCCTTGAGCTGGGGCTCCTCCCCGCAGTGACCCACAGGAGGGCTTCAAATATCTCAATTGTGGACAACCCACCCTGTGAAGTTGTCTCTGGAGGTCCTGAAGGTGACTGCTGAAGGAATTTGGCAGTTTCCATCACAGGATGATCTGTGTTTGGGCAAAAGTTTTGCAAAATTCCATCAGCATTTTCCAGTGATTTTTATTTTTTCCCCCCTCAGGGCTCCCAGTCACCTTGTGACATCAGACTGCAGGGTGGGTGTCCAGTCTTCCCCGTCATTCCTGACCCCACCGTGAGTAGGGCTTAGGCTGGGAGCGGGCCGTTTCCTACCACTCCCTTTCTTTTTCTTCTCAGTTGTTGGCAAGACAAGTTATATGATGACCGATGCCCAGTACTGAGCGCTAAGAAATTGTCATGTGTAGTGGAATGAAATACGAGACAGCAAATGTGGAGAAACGTTTGGAAACAGCCTTGATGTTGAAGCCATTTTGAATAATCGAAGGGGCTCTTTTGGGGGAAGACAGGTTATTTCTGAAAGATAACTTTTTAATGGCATGGTATCCCTTCAGTCATGCTGCTGCCTTCCAGCAGCCAGGAGGGTTAGGAGATCTCATCCAAAGTCTGCAGCTGAGAGGCAATTATTGATTTGTTTATTTTTTACAAACCGTCATCAAAAAGCATTTGGTTCTTGTTAAACCACCGCTGTGGCAGCCGTGTTTGTGGGGAGGGAGGTTGTGGTCAGTGCCAGTCACGGACAGGGCTGCTTTGTGTTCCATCCCAGAATTGCCTAAACCCAATTACAGATCTTACCCTTGATGCACGCACAGAGGGAAGGGCTACTCTGCTTTTAAGTGATGTTGAGTGACTGGGCCTTTTGCTGACAGCCACAGCATTGCTTTCTGCCCAGCATTGCTGAAAAGCTGGCCACGGTACAAACGCCAGCAGCCTGGGGTACTTTTTCTTTGTGGGAAAAAAAAATATACCAACCCTCCCTTCCCCAGGTTGGAGAACAACAGTAAATGACGAGTAAATTGTTCAGAGATGATCCATTTTGGCTCAGAAACCTGCTCAGAAACTTTCTTCCTAATGTCTTTTCCCCGATGCAGGCAGCGCTCCTCTAGCCTGCTTTCTAATGACCAGCATTAGTTTGCATTAGATGGATTTGCGATGATTTCTTTCTGCCTGGCTGCTAAGCCTGCAAGCAATTCAAATTAAGTTCGGCTCCCCATGCCCCATCTGGCAGTAGCAGCTCCCCCGTTTATGTTTGCTGCCTTCTCAGCTGTTCTCCCTCTCTCGTGTCCTACGGTGGTTTGATCGGTCTGAATTTCGCAGGCCCACGGTGCTCCACAGCCACCTGCCGGGGCTCATCGCATCCCAGCCCCAGCCATCGCCAACAGCTTGCTTTGAATGCAAGGCAGGGACTAGCGGGAGAGGGCTTGGGGAGAAGGAGATTGGTATTAAAATGCTGCTTTTCAGGAGCGGCAGAAAGCGGCGGTGCTGCAGTTCCCCGCTGACCTGCGGCGTGGAAGTGGTACCCGCAGCATCAGCCCAGGAGAGCCGGGCTGGGTGCCCACTTGGGATAATGAGGAAGACGTAGGTGTGGGACTGGAGAGGTGTCACTGAGATGGGAGTTGAAGCCCAAACCTTGGCCCCCAACCTCCCTTGTTCCCTCTTGTCACCTCTGGCTGTTATCACCTGGATTCAGACAGAAGGAAAGGGAAGCTGGCTATAGCGAGGTCTAGTCAATCTCCCAGCCAGCACAGCGTGATGGAAGGTGGAGCCTTGCCTCAACTTTCTAGGGAGATGAAAAATATGAGAAATAAGGTGAACCAGAGCCTCCTTCCCCTCTCCCTACCCTCAGTTCCCACCTCGGGGGGGAGTTAATGAGGAGGAGCAGAAGGCATCCTTTTGGGATGCCAACAACAGAGAGACTACAGGGGCAGGAAAATGCAGTTTATCACATTTACGAAGTGGCTAGCTCACATGTTAAAACCCTAATTTCGGAACAGCCTGCTCTATTGTGAACACATTTGCTCATAAGAGACAACATCAAGGTTCATCCTGACCATCTACCAAGGCATCCTGTCACCACAAGGATCTTGAAACATGTCAGGTAATGCATATTTCAGATCACCCTTTCTTTTTCTGGCAGTGGAGACAAGGCTGGAGGGCCTGGGAGAGAAATGGCATCGGTTTTGTGTCCTTCTCAGCACTTCTTTAGAAACCTTTGGTTTCCACATCCTTGAGGTGACTCTCGGTTGCTGTCAGATACATATGACAGCAGAGGACAGCACGGATGGCTGTAAAGAGGTGCCACATCAGAGCAGCAGTGATTCTTCTTTCTTCCCATTCCCCCTCCTCATCCTCAGCACTAGGCTAACGACACCACCAGGTACCAAGCAATAGAGAATCGAGCCTGTTGTTTTTACAGTGAAAATGAATGAAAAGTGCCTGCTGGGTCACATAAACCTGTCAAAAGAACAGCCGGGGCTTCCTGTGAGAGGGATAATAGTTAAAAAACCTCAAATTCTGAGAAAAAGGGATTATGAATCATCAGTAATATTTACAGTGCAAGTCCCCAGTCCCTATAGTTCCACTTGTTTTTCTCTCTTTTCCAGGGTAATCATTTCCAGGGGCGCCTGAGTTCATCCCCATGGCAGGAAAACAAGCCAAGCCCAAAGCGTGGGTCTGGCAGAGCCCGTGGACATCGTGTGCCCCCTCCAAACAAGGGGGGGTGAAGGCAAATGGGGCATCTCTCGGGGGCGGGCAGGGGGCCCCCCCATGCTGTGCAGTGAAGCTGCCTGCTCATGGCTTAGCAATGCATCCCGCATCAAATCATAGGGGGCTGTGGGGTGTGAGGCCAGCAGAACATCTGGGCAGCTGTGCTCAAGCAGTGCAGGTCTAAATGATATTTAAGCTTTCTGTTATGGTGTTACTAGACCTCAGGTGGTGCAGAGAACACCTGGGGCTGTTGTGTACGGGGGTTAAAGGCTAGGTGAGCACTTGAAGCCATGCACGTGCAGCCCAAAGCAAAGCACTCCTTTTTATGACGCTCATCGGCCCAGCTTCTTCCTTGGAAAAACAGGGATATGTAACTGCCAAGGGAGAGCAGCGGGTCCCTGGCTGAGAGGGGGGATGTGAAGTGGGGAGGGGAATATGCAGAGAGAGGGTGGGAGAAAAGCAAATAGTCGTTTGTGCTGGGCAGGTGCCAAGTGAAAATGTAAGAGCAGATCAAACACAGGCGGGTTAATGAGAGCACCATTCCGCGGGCCTCACCAGAGTGGGGAGAGCAGGGACGGGCTGGACGGCAGGCACTGAATGATATTCTGTAATTAGCTGGCAAATAGATTATGATATTTAGTGTAATTGCTTGGAAGAATGTCTTGCAGCCCTGATACATGCATTACGCGCTGAGCGCTGCATCCCAGCTGCCACAGCAACTTTGCTTCCCTTTGTTTCCCCTTGCCTGTCATTTCTAATCACATCGTTCCCAAATTTGATTGCATCATCTCTGAGCTTTAGTTGCCAGGGTAACGCCACAAAGTCATTATAAGCGTGAGACGAATACGTAACCCCCTCAGAGGACCGGTTATTTGACCATCTCTTTGTGACCCCCAACTCAGATTCCTTTGTCTGTCCCTTTTAAACCAGATCCCACGACATAAAAAATGGTGAGAGGTTTGTTACTCATTTCCATGGGACCAGAATCGATACGGGGAACTGTCATCCAAAGGTTAGACAAATAGACCCTAACAAATGGAGCAACCCAACATCAGAAGTGGGGCCACCAGCAAAACCTCGCTGCCTTTCAAAGCACAGGCTGGAGTGATGACCATCACTCACAGACTATTTATCCCAAAACTTACCAGGGCCTTTTCCTTGTGTAAACCCGGACAAACCCATGGTGTGGGGGATTTGTATAGGCAAAGGGAACATATGTGTTTGTGAGCAGGCCTGTGAGCCCCGCAGGTTGGCTCAGGTGTGCGTTTGCAAAGCTGCTCTCTCCGCAGTGACATGAAACTGTAGCATTTGGGCAGGTGACAACATAGTTGGGGAAGAGAAGGCTCCGGGGAGACGTTATAGCCCCTTCCAGTATCTGAAAGGAGCCTACAAGAAATCTAGAGAGGGACTTTTTACAAGGGAATGTAGTGATAGGACGAGGGGTGATAGCTTCAAACTGGAAGAGGGTAGGTTTAGATTGGATACCAGGAAGAAATTTTTCACCATGAGGGTGGTGAGGTACTGGAACAAGTTGCCCAGGGAGGTTGTGGAGGCCCCATCCCTGAAGGTGTTCAAGGCCAAGTTGGATGCGGCTTTGAGCAGTTTGGTCTAGTGGGAGGTGTCCTTGCCCATGGCAGGGGGGTTGGAACGAGATGAGCTTTAAGGTCCCTTCCAACCTAAACCATTCTGTGATTCTATGATTCCATAAATGGTCCTGACACAATTGTCCTGACAAAAGTAGAATCATAGAATCATAGAATGGTTAGAGTTGGAAGGGACCTTAAAGATCATCAAGTTCCAGCCCCCCTGCCATGGGCAGGGACACCTCT
>VZSF01007972.1:1316597-1435887 GCA_013398295.1 Chionis minor | reverse complement strand
TCAGGTCTCCCCGGAGCCTTCTCTTCTCCAGGCTGAACAGCCCCAGCTCTCTCAGCCTGTCCTCATAGGAGAGGTGCTCCATCCCTCTAATCATCTTAGTGGCCCTTCGCTGGACCTGTTCCAACAGTTCGATGTCCTTTCTATGTTGAGGACTCCAGAACTGGACACAGTACTCCAGGTGGGGTCTCACAAGCGCAGAGTAGAGGGGGAGAATCACCTCCTGTGCCCTACTGGTCACGCTTAACATGCTTAACTACTTAACACTGTTAAGTAGTAACAGTGATGAAGATGTCATGGAATAGGTGTCAACAAGAGATGCCCCATCCCTGTAGGTGTTCAAGGCCAGGTTGGACAAGGCTTGGAGCAACCTGGTCTAGTGGGAGGTGTCCCTGCCCAGGGCAGGGGGGTAGAACAAGATGATCTTTAAGGTCCTTTCCAACCTAAACCATTCTATGATTCTATAACAAGGGCTTCAAGAAGGAGTGTGCTCCAGTGTTGGAGCTGGTGCAGTGCGTGTGTGCTGGTTTGTAGACCAACTCCCAGCTCCAGCTTTCCCCTTTTTTTTGCCATTGATCCCTGGGCTGGGAAGCTGCAACTGGACACTCACATCAGTGCATGCTACAGCCCAAACTTTGCTCTGGATACGTAGGGGAGCCTCTGGGCAGTGAACGCCCATGGGTGGGTGGGTAGGAGGTCTGCAGGGAGCACGGTGTCTCTGGTAGAGCCCCTCAGTAAGTCCTGGGTGCAGCAAGGTTTGGCATCACCCTCTGCCCCAACATTGCAAACACTTTCTCTTCCAGCACAGGCTGAAGCTGTGATCAGCAGCGCTCCCGCACATCGGCACACCGCTCTCCATCCCCGCTGCCTTGGGGTTCTCCAGCGCCTCCGGAGGCAGGCTGCAGCACAGGTCAGCCTTGTGGCAGAGCCAGCTTTTCTCTTTTCCACCCCACCACCTCCCCGGTGTCTGGAGCCGGACAGGGTGCGCTCCCAGCCCCCAACAGTGCAAGGCAGAGAGATGAAAGATATTGTTTTTCAGGTGGAATAGCTTCCAAAACGGTATATTTGCAGTCAAAGTGCTGTTTGGAATGCATATGAACCACTGCCTGCAGCAATGAGAAACAAAGCCATTAAAGTTTAGATAGCAGTGTTTTTATTTTTAACCAAATGGGTCAGTCTCCCCTCTAGCTCTGAGCAGAAGAGGGGGAGAAAGTTGGGCATGACGAGTTCAGAAAGCCTCAACCCTGCTGGGATCCTGCTGCGGGGAAAGTTCAAGCAGCCTGCTCAGTTTAATTGTGCCTCAAAAAGGTATTTAAACCAAAGTTGCTGCTTTCATAGGGGCTTGGTTGGGTGAAATTTTTGTTTGTTTCCTTGGATTTTTATTTAAAAAAATATAGTATTTCGGGACGCTCATTGCATCTCTCTTTCCTCCCCCCATCCAGAAGGCCTCATGTTGGCTTTCCTTCTTCTGCATCTCTGCCTGGGGGAGGTTGAGGTCCAACCTGTTTCCCAATCTGGAAGCCGGGCTTGGGATACTGCAGCTCTTCCATCAAGCTTCCCTGTGAATAAAAACAGACCGAGGGAAAAGGATGAGCCAGGGAACCGGCCCGGTGTGTGTGTTGAGTGTACGTGGTGTGTATGTGTATGCACACGGGTGTGCTCCCTGCCAGATCCAGGCAAGGCTGCAGCCTTCTTACTATGCACGTCCAGTGCCCAGGCACGAACTGCATTTCAACAAGACATTTCCCTGCTTCTGCACCATGGCCCAGCCTACTCCACTAGCAGTTTTTCTCTCCATCCCAGCTTGTTTCCAAGGTTCCTACCCCTGTAGCATCTATAAGATGATGTATCCAGATGTTAAAAAATGCCTGTGGTCTTGCCGTCATCCCGGGCTGCTTCCCGGAGAGCGCAGAAGGCTCAGCCCTCCAGCCCCAGACACTTGAGCACGTTCTTCATTTAAAGCTAAGGCTTAGGCCCTTGTGCTGCGTCGGGCAGTGAGCGCTCAGCCACTTGCAGGAAAAAAAACCCCTCAAACACATGGAAAATTACAAAATTACATTCCTACCTCTATTTATTGTTTTTCCATGCCATATGGAAATTTATGTAAATATACAAATGAGAAACGGGCCCCGGAGCTCTGGCGAGTTGGCCAATGTGCCACTAGTGCTGAAAATGTTGGCCATTGTTGACGCTCTAGGAGAACAGAGTGAGAGAAATGAATGCTGGCTCCAAGAGTTGTCCAGAGACATGGCTTCATTTTTTTTTTTTCGCACAATGCCTACTGTTCTCATGAAAAAACATCCCAGCCTCCCCCAGCTGCTCCAGAGAGAGCTGGCTGCTCAGCCCAGTCCCAGTCAGGCTCAGAAAACCAGAGCTCATTGCACGCGTTTGGCTATGGAGCACTTTTGCAAGCAAATTCCTTTTACCAAATTTTGCATATGAAGGGTGTGGATTTGCAGACAAGCTGTGCGTAGGTGGTTTACACCCCTTGCTGTCCTGAGGAGCGTGTCCATTTTGACCAGCTGATGGAGGTTTGAGGCTCTTCCACTTCCACTCCCCACAAGTACAAGGTTTGATCCCGTATGCACTTCTCAAATGACACCAATGTGTTTCTGAAAGCACAGGTGATAGCAAGAGGCCGAAGGGGAAGTTCACCAACCTGTATCTATTCTAGCCGGCTCCACATGTTTTTTAAGTTATGGAGTAATGCCACCTGATCCTTTTTGGATCCCAAATCTGTGGAAACTGGAAATGTCACAGTGAGCTAGGTATCATTACCGGAACTGGGTGGAGCTGGACCACACCAAAGATTCATATCCAAACTTCTGTGTTTTTTATATGTACATATGTCTTTATGTGTATATATAAAATATATGTGTAGGTGGGTATGTACACGTCTAAGCCTTAAGAAGTCATCCACTTCTAGAATCACATCTTCATTCCATTTTCTTTGTTTTTCAAAGATTCAGCACTCTTTTTTAATGGGGTAGGGATATTATTATTATTATTATTATTATTATTATTATTATTATTATTATTATTATTATTATTATTATTATTATTATTTCTTGGCACAGCTTTAGGAGGAAAGTTGGGATCTGCAGAAGACAGGGGGAAGTTTGAGCAAAGTTTTCCTGGAAAAAAATAAATGTTGCTCCTGTGAAGTAAAGCTGGAAAAAAACCTCCCAGCTATGCAATTTCCTTGCTTGTTATTAATTATTGGAAGTTCAAACATTTCTTGGCATAAACATTACCATTTGTGCTTTGAACATGTATAATGTTTTATATGCGCTAAATGTTGTTATTATTTCAAAAGATTTATGTCTTGAGTAAATTATGATTTGGATAATTGCATTCTGTCTACCAAAATCCATCCCGCAGCTTCAGTGGAGTGTGGAATCCGCCTTCGCTCCTGGCCTGCACCGCTTTGTTGTGCTGCGATGTGTGATTAAACATCTGCTCCCTTTTCCCTGCGGGAGCAGGGATGTATTTCAGTGGAAGGGTCAAAGTTGATGAGGTAATGCCACTCCAGAGAGGTGTGCTTACAGCAGGGAAAGGCAAGAGTCCTGGGGCTATAGTTGATGGAGTAGGTGGAAAAGGATTTGCTTTTCCATGGGCGGTCACTGCTTTGGAAGTTCAAGCCAGTTTTGCGTTGGGCGAGGCAAGAGTTTCAAAAGAAGTTCCAGATTTCATGTGCCAAATGTTTGGCTCCTCAGCAGCCTCTGTCATGCCTGGACTGAAGAGAAAACACACTCTCACGTTGGTTGATTGCTCTCCGGGAAGATAGGGGGAATCTTCACGCTGGGGTGCAGAGCGGCCTGTGAAGTCTCATGATGGTGGTGGCTTCTCATCATGTGCTAACAGATGCTGAGGTTAACAGGGGAACTCAGACTCCTCACGGTGCTTCTCTTCAAGGTACCCATCCCTGCTCATAAGGTCAGTACTTTGCAGAATAACATAGATACAGGCAAGACGGTCACGGTTTGATGGCCCAGATGTTGCTCGTGCTCTGGTTCTTTCCCATGTGTTGACGGTGGGCTCTGTAACACTGCGGGTGGATGGCAATGCATGGTTACATCTGCATTGCAGGTGCACTCAAGGGTGTGCTGTCCATTCAGGGTGGCACTGGTGGGAAGTGAGCACAGGGCCTTGTGACAAGGGTCTGAAATGGCTCCTCCGCCCCCCCTCCCCCCACCCCCCCGGTAGGCATGGACCGTATAAAGTTCTGATCCTGAGTAGGCTGAGTTGTTTGGTGGAAACAGGGCCCTTAACTCTTAAAACATTTTGAACTGGGTCTGTAAGGTCACTTTTCACTTGCCTTAGGCTTCTCTTAAGTCTGCAGGGGGCACCGTGTCTGACAGAGACAAAGCAATGAGTGCCCACCAGTATGTCTGAAGGATCCCCAGAAGTGCCTGCAAAACTGGTGCAGCTGGTGTAAAAACAGACAGAAAAGCTTCCATCAAGAAAGATTTCTTTCTCCAGGGTTATTTCACTTGTATGAATGGAAAGAGAAAGTTCTCACTTCAGGCAACAGCTCTTGGGAGAGGTCTGACGTTCAGCAAATGCTGAGGCACCTTCAGCTTCTCCAGAGGTTTCAGCAGAAACAATGGGTGTTGCTCAGTGCTGTGCTGTGAACCCTGAGGTCTCCTAAAAAGGGACTTTAAAGGAAGGAGAACAATGAAATGTTTGTCCTTTAGCTCTGAGTAGGCTGGGAGCAGGAGCAGGTGGGTGGAAAATGGATTTATTTTTTTTTTTTATGATTTTTTTTTTACCATGGTCACTTGGGTCCAGAGCTGGAGGTGTAAGAGGAGAGACATGATTCTATTGATAAAAGCATGAGGATGGGCCTTCAAGGACTCTCCAGTGCAACAGGATTAACATGAGTCATCAGTCATGGTAGTGAATAGGGATATTAGCATACTTTTGACTAGCATTTGCTAGCATGAATGCAAACTAGAATGAATCTGACAAATCCAGGAGTCATCAAGCCTCCCGTGTTCCAGTGCATTACTAGGACGCATAACTCAGTGGCTCTGCTGTGGCATATTTCTTGTCCACATGCAGACTCTGTGCAGACCAGTGTGTCCCGTCTACATCTGGCTGACCAGGTGGGACTTTTTTGCAGAGCTACACTGTTTCACAAACAATGGTCATTTTTCCAGTTTCCGTCACTTTTCAGCTTGGTGTGACAGGCATCTACAACCGGGCTGTGGCTATGTCAGAGCAATGGCCACACTGCATCGCATCAGGCACCTGGGCAGCACAGATCTGAAAGGGGTGATGTGTCCAGATGTGCAGGACTCACCTCACCTGTGCTGTTGGAGGTGATCTGTGGATTTGGACTTGTCTTGCCGCTACTCCAAGTGAGTGACCAGGCAGAAAAAAATCCCGACAAAGATCTCAAATTCACCCCAGCTAAAGTTCTCAGGTGGAGAAAGAAGACACACCTTAGCATTCCCAAATATATGGTAGCCATAGAATGAGCCTGTCTTGGGGTGCAGATTATTTGGCACACCACTGTGTTGGTGGATGCTGCTGAAAGCCTTTGGGACTAAGAATAAAAAAGGAAACATGGGAATCAGAACCACACAGAAATGTCCTCTGCTAAGAGCTGGCTTGTTAGTCCTTGGAACTAACAGTTTTTCCTGGTAAGTTCAGCAATTTTTCAGGGTAGGAAACACGACCTCACTATACACACAGAAACTCGCTATTTTATACCTTACTGCCAGCATGGATCTTAATCAACCAGAAAAACTCAAAATGACAAACAAACAAGAGACAGCTTTGCTATCTGAGGTTCATTAGCTCCTAGCGACCTTTTAAATCTGCAAGAAATCAGAGAAATGTTCAGAAAACAGGAGGGCTTTCAAGTCATTTTGCTAGTAATTTCCACCTATTCTCCAGTTCCCCCTCAATAATGAATGGCATTTCTTGATTGTTTTCCCAAGTTTTGCATTTATCTGAGCAAATGCAGACTGGGGCTTTGACCCAGGATATATAGGGGATGGGAAGTAGAGACTCCCTGGAGGAATGGCACATACTTTATATCTTGCAAGGTTATTTGAAGCCAACTCTCAAGGGCCTCATCATCCTCATCTGGGACGCTGGAAACATGAGCAAAGGGCAGCCTATTTCATGTTCAGCACAAGCACACACCAGGGAGCCACCAACACTGTGTGCTGCAGAGGGTTAGACGTAGATTCATGAGGAGGAGTTAATAGCCACTGTGGACTTGGACTCTGGAATGCATCCAGCACCCAGAAAGGAAAGACTGAAAAAAGTTGAATGTGGATGACACATTCTTTGGCATGCTGACACCCCATCCCTGGGCCATGGGAACCATGGTGTAGAAAGCAGTGACTGAGAGGACCTCTTCACAGCTACGGACAGGCAGGTCAGTCATCAGGTTGCTTCTCTATGGCAGGCTCTCAGGGCCAGCTCCTCAGCAAGTGTGAACAGACCTCACTTTTGGTATACCTGAGGCTACCCGTCTGCACCTTTACCTGGGGTTTTTCTCCCTGGGAGACTGAAATGTTGGGATTTCTTGCCTAACTGGAACAGAGACAGCAGATGGATCAATTCATGAAGCGGAGTTTCTGTCCTCTCATCCGTCCTCTTCAGCTTGACATCTAGTCACCTTCTTCAAGCAGAATGATGACAAGAGGGACCATTGCTGGAGTGGAAAGAGAAGGGCTGTTTTAACTATAAGTAAAACCATTTGAGGCCATCTTCTGTTTTCTCAGAAAGTGCTGTTCTGTTGGGACCACAGCTGAGGAACTACTGATTGTAGGTGGAGAACACAGAAAGGCAAACAAAGCATCAGCAAGAGATGAAACACTCAGAGTAGGCAGAATAAGGGGACCCTGAAGGCATCTGTGGAAGATGTTTTCTGTGTTTTACTGACTTGTTTTGATGGAAAAAAAAATATTTTTTTCAAAGAAGAGATAGAAGACGTCACACATGTATTTACAAGACTGTAGTCCTCCCTGACAACCTCTATGAACTCCCTCCATTGAAGAAAGAGGCTGAAGAACTTCTGAAAAAAGAGAGAAACTAAAAGATGAAAACATAGTCTAGAGAATGGAAACTCCCTTTACTCCTGCCAAAAGAGAACTTGCGATGGCATCTGTCCTCTCAGCCTGAATGGAGCCCTTACTGATGTCACTGGGAGTTACTGGGACCCCATAGGAGTGGAACCCAGTTTCATTCAGGCACTGAGGTCCACCAGTAGCATGGAGGAAGAGGAGCCCAGGGCAGAAGAGCGATGAAGCTAGAAAAGGTCTACGTCACATAGGAGCAGCTGGGAAGGATAATTTGCCATCTGTGCTAAGTGGTTTCACCCCAGTGCTGTCGGTCACACCAGAGTGCAGAATCTCAAAGAGACCTCATATTTATCGTGGAGAGGGAAAGGAGGGGGAGAAACCATCTGTGGAAGGGAATCAGGTCTGTATGTGGCCTTGGAGAGTCACATCCAGAAGGAGCTCAGCTAGAAAGCACGGGGCATATATCTGGCACCTGTGAGATGGTGCAACAGAGATGCCAGGAGCAGCGGTGGGAAGCACACGGCTCAGGCTGCAAAGGGACAGCAGGTACAGGGTGATGGCGTTGGGGATTTGGAAAGGACAAGGTGTCCTGACTGTGCTTTGCTTCTAGAGCTGACCATTGGGGCTCTCAGTGTGGGGCTCCCCAACACCCTGCCTTCCCTGCTGCTCTGTGGAATGGGCTGCCACAGTACAAAAGGAGGAGAAGGCTTTGGGGACTGGGAGAAGAGGGTAAAGAGTGGACAGTGTGTTGAAAGGTGTGTAGGAGCTGGAAAGGAAAATCGTGCATAAAACCAGCTCCTGTGTCCCATCACAAGGGGATCAGATTCCTGTCATGTTAGATGCTGACTCAGGTACGTGCTGGAGGAGGTCTCAGGGAACAGACTCCATTGCACATTTATCTGTCCCCAACATGTGCACAGGCTCTCTTGCATCCTCATTGGTTGATTGCTTTCCCTTTGAGTAATTCAAATGGGGGGAATAAAGTAGAACCCCCAAAGTAGACACTTTGGGTCTGAGTCACTCGTGTGTCTTTGGGAAAGGATATGCTTTAAAGTTGCCTGTAAATTCATATGGGAAGCCCTAATGGTCTTTAATTTTTAGGTCCACCGTTCAGTCCCTCTCTTCGTTAGCCTGCCAGCCTGGAGGACCAGTGAGCAGAGGATCTTCTGGGCAGAGGTTAATGCACTGCAAAGTGTTGGGGACAGATTCCTTGACAGGATATGCCACCTTTTTCTCCCAGCGTTCTGACAGCACTACAATCCTATAACAAACCAAAAGGGAAACTAAGAAGTGTTGATAGGCTTCTTTTCTCCTGGACTGTTAATTCAAATCTGGCTCTAGGCCATTAGTGTTTTCACACTATTACCTTCTAATGGCTTCTTGCTCTTGGCTCAGCTCTTACTTGGTAAGTCGCAGCTGTGTGCATTGTTAGCTATTGCCTCCCAGTTAGCCTCTTGCTGGGAATCTCACTCAAGATTATGACTTGTGTCCGTGTGATGAAAACAGCCCCTATGTAGCAGCTGCTCTCAAATACTGCTCCTTCCAGCACTCACTCAACAGGTGTTATGAGCCGTTTTCCTACCACCACGGACGGGATCAGCTGTTCCAACAGAAGGTGCACTTGTAATCCATATCCCCTCGCTGTGCCGTCTGGGTCACACGGAGCTGCTGCTGAACCTGTGACAGCTTTTGCTAAGGGAGCTGCAGCTTTCAGCTCAAATGCTGGAGACTTGCAGTGCAGAGGTCTGCAATATGTCGGTGTGCCATCCAGAGCTCCAGTTTTGTCTCCAGATTTCATACCCTGCCAGACGGGATGAAGCACCGAGCAGACACTACTGAGAAGGGTTGAATGTGACTGTGCCCATGCTCACTGGTCAGATAGACGAGTGCTGCTGAGAAAGGTGCCACGGCAAAGCTACATTAGATACCTGTTGCAAAGTCTGACTCCTTTCCACGGTGTGGGAACAGGACACTTAATGCTCTTCAGTCCTTGATTTTTCCACTCCTGTCCATCAAGACTGGAGTGGTTTTTTTCCAAAGTTTATACTCCAAACAGGTATGGATGCAGGAAAATCCCATGGCTTCTCATACCAGAGGTCAAACCAGGTTGTCCGTTTGGCTTTAGGATCTATATTCCCATGAGAAGATAACATCAAAGACCTACGTAGGGCAGTATGGCCAAGCCATTTCTAGGACAAGATACACAAGAATGGATAAGCATTAATGCTTATACAGCACACAGGATTCAGGCATAGCAGTAGGAATGTTGGATTAGGACTCAGCGCTGCTGTCTCTTTTCTGTGCTTATGCAGGAGAGTTCAATGTATAGGTCCAGCTGACTGGCATGAAATTAATTTAAAATTCAAAAACTAAATTGGGAAAAAAAGCCTCTAAGAGTTCCATGGAAAATCAATTACTCAGCATGCGAAGGTGATGCTGAGAACACCGCTCCACAAAAAGGGCAAAATTCCCTGCAATTTTCATCTGTTCTTCCTGCAATTTCCCTCCCATCCCTTGTGATATTTTAAGAGACGGATGACTTTCTGCGGTTTTAGATATGCTTATTGGGGCTGGAGGGTGGAGAGACCAAGAGAAAAGACCGTTCCAAAAAATGTAATTAAGATGATATTACTATGTGAATTACACATTATATTTTGTTTAGAGCCATTATTGGCTGGAATAGCTCTGAAATTGAATTGTGCTGCAGATTCCTAGCTGATCTTACCCACACTCGCTCATGGTCAGGGATTGCATTAGACCTGGGGAAGAGGAAAGCGTGGATGGAGGAGGGGACCCAGCTGGGGAGCAGGGGATCTGTAAATAATTTCTTGCCGTGCAGGAGCTTTCATCAGGCAGACAAAGAACCCACATTAAAAATCACTCTTCACCCCATTGAGCCAAACTGCCTTGATGCATGCACCACTAGCCAGTATTCAGCTGTGGGGACAGTGAGGACGTCTTGCTGTCCTTAATGGTATCTCCTCCACTGAAATGGTCGTTTGTGGTGGAGGAGTTCAATGTGTATTTGCTTGCCACAGACTGGCCGAGGAAGGGAGAAATGCTGTACAGCCATTAAAAGCACTGACTTCCCCCTGCTTTCAGTCAATACTGCTCTGAAATGGGTTTGAACCTGTGACCAAGGAGCAAACAGCTCATCAATCTCATCTCTCCTCACTTCCATGTCCCGATGTCCTTCTGGAGCTGCAGTGAAGGGCCAAAGGGTTACAGCATCCCCACTGACATCTCACTTTTCTCTGACTATGCTCCCAGGTCTCTCAGCTTGGCTCTTTTGGGATATGAAGCTTTCACACCCTCTGCCTCTGACTGCTTGGAAGACAAGCAGTGGTGGGAAAGAGAGAGCATTCGACAGGGTCACTGTAGGGCATAGGGACACTGGGACATTAGCAACTCAGGGAAGTCTGATGAGGGAGAACAAGGACACAGAGAAGATGAGAAGAAATAAAGGCTAACATCAACCTCTATGTCCTCTCTCCAAGGCAACAGCTTTCCAGAGACAGTGAAAAGAAGGGATGATAAGAACAGTTTCTCATGAGGAGGAGTGTGAAGGGGCTCAAAGGCCAACACGTCTTGCAATATAATTCCTCTGAGGACACGCAGCTGCCTGAGAGCAGTGAAGATTCCCTTGTGCTTATCAGGGATGGTATGAAGAGCACAGAGGCCACCTCACCATGATGGTGTCAGCTACACAAGGTGGCAATCACTGGCAGAGCACAGGGAGGGGAGATGGCCGGCATCCCTGTCCTTGGGAACTTTGGCTTGCAAAGGTCAGCACTTCTGTTTGTCCTTGCAGACCTTTGAGTCTTTTGGTGTCTTGGGCTCACAGCTGTTGGTGGAGGTGAAAATACTCTGCTGGATGGCACAGGGGGGTAGTGAGAGTTTTACCACATGGGCAGCAGGACAAACAAAGCCGAGTTTCCTGTGGTGCTGTCATTTGTGGCCTTTCTGATGTCAAAAAATATTCTTATCTCGTTCCTCTACTTGGCCACCTATTTCTTATGCAACCTGTAAGAACGTGATAGCTGTGCATTAGCCACTCTGTTAAATTGGTTGAAACTGGTGTACGGGTTGAGAAGTTATGAGGAAGGGAGGGATGAGACAGAGGACCCTCCCAATCCAGCACAGCCACAGTAATTCAGAAACTGAAAAAATTATGAAGTGCAAGAGACACCCACACCTGAAGGGTGGGGAAAGGTAGGTAAGAAGACATAGTTAACATTTGCGTCCTTGTGCTGTGACTCTGTTCCAGGATGCAGGTTTTTATTTCTTTGTCCTCTTTTGCACTGAGGCATCAGCCCTTGGCATGCTGCAATCTCAGTTTCTCTGCCTTGGGTTTGAGATCGGCTGTATCAGCGCTTGGAGGTGGTGAGGGTGCTGCTCACCAGGGGGGGAGAAGTTTGCTGGGTGACCTGATGTGGTGTGGCCCCGGCAGCGGCAGACGCGCCCTGGGAGGGCTGTGCCAGGGAGAGGCTTTGGAAGAACTGCCATCTGCAAAGGGGGAGAGGGAAAATATTTCCTGCCTCCTCTTTCCTTAAACCATCTCCCATCTGAATAAAGTGGGGGAATTAGAAGGGGATTATCTACCAGCAGGAGAGGTGTAATTCATTTCTGCCACTGTCCGCGTGTCAGGTTCGATTTTAATTTCAGATAATGTCAAAGCCAGATTAAAGCCCTATCGTCTAGGTAGGAAAACAGACCCATCCTTCCCACCCATCTCACTGAGCTGCCAGGACAGTGAGTGCCATCCCTCCCTCCTCTCCCTTCAAAAACACTCTGGTCTTGGCACACTGCTAAGGCTTCTGCATGGGAGGTTCAACCCCCCTTCCCCATCTCCTCCCCAGACCCCCACCCTGGGCAGCAGAGCCCCCCTATCCTCCATGTGTCATGCCCAGGATGCTTGCAGAGTGCCAGCGGCTTTGTCCAGGGACACGGAAAGGGGCCTGGGAGGCACAGATGTACTGTCATTCATTGACACCCAGAAAAAGAGCTCCTAGCACAGGGGCATGTGCTAAAAGCAGGGAGAAGTAAGGGACGGTTGGGCCAACCATTAAAGAACAAGATGGAAACAGCACGTGTAAAGCTCCCCGTTGTGCCTGGCTGTCCCCCCGTCCCCTTCCTGGGATGCCTGCAGAGAAAGAAAGGGTTATTGATTCGGGGGGTTTATTCCTGGCTCTGCCAGAGACATACAGAAATTAGGAACATCACTTAGAACGGCACCATCAAATGAAAGCAGCCCCTAAACTAGACACCTATATCTGTACTTGACAGCTAACGAGAAGTAGTGTGCACAGAGGATGTTTCACCTTTCTTGGAAGTCATTGCTTTGGTGGTTTAATGTTATTCCTCCCTTGGCTTCTCCTTTGCTCGTGCTGGGTCACAGTCAGCTTTGCTGAGTTCCAGGAGCCCGCTCCGACTTGGGCTCCTGCTACCTGTGGCTCTTTGGACTTGCAGATAGATGCTTTGGGACCTACAAAACCAGAGCCATTTGGCTGGAGTAAGGATGTTCTTAGGTGCTTTGAGATCTCTGGATGGAAGGACTGGAAGTGCCTGGTGATGTTTTCTTCCCTGAGCGAATGCAGACACAAGTAAGTCCTGCTTCTGCTCATACAACATTTAAAGCAAAGTGCTTCTGACAAGCAAGAGGGAAGATGGACTTTATTAAAAATAAAAAAAAAAATCTCTTAAGATCTGATCAGGTGTTGATAGCTCCTTCTGGGTTGTACTGGTATTTTGTTCTATTTCTCAGTTATTGCAGACGGTGGTGGTGAGGAAATGCTGCTCTGATACTGATACAAGGGGCCTGCCATGGAGCTGTGTGTCTGCAGGTGGATGGGCGATTTTGATGTTTATCATGACAATTAATGTGCTGGTGGGCTCTTTTCATTACAACTGTATTGAATCAGAGACAGAGTCAATCTAAGCAACCAGCTAGGTTTTCCCTCTGAAAAAAAATTGGAAATATGATTAAAAAATAATAAAAATAAAAGAATGGACCTGATGCTCAACATGCCTCTTCACCCCTTTGCATGCTCTTTCCATCCTTCCCCAGCCGAAATTCAGCTCCGCTCAGCAGGTATTCCCAGCTGTGCTGTGTGTACCAGCACGGGCCCCAGCCTGGAGCAGGACACTGCCCTGGGGGAAGGTGTCCATGCTCGTTCGTGCTCCTGGCCTTGACTCCTGCATCAGTCGGTTCTCCTCTCTGTGCTTCAGTACGGAGAGCAGGGATAACTGTTCCTGCCTCCTTGGAGATGTGGAGCAACAGAGCTCAGCCTGTATCATAACCCCACCATTTAGGTTTAAGAAAGTTCAGGTTTTGGAAAATGTACACAATTTGCATTTTGGTGCACTTTACCAGGTCTGCAGCGAGTTGTTAACACAAAAGCGTGCCTCTGGGAAAGGGCCATTTTGCTTTCCCAAAGTACTAATACACACTACGACCCACGTGTCACGTTGTGGCAATGCCAGACAACATCCAGGGAGGAACTTGCACGTCCCAAATAGTATGAAGGGTCACGAAGCAAAGATGAGAAATGTGAATAAGGTCAAATTTGCTTCATCTTGCTCAGCTAGCATGAGATTTGCAGACCTCGCTACAGGATCTCAAAGAAATCTGGAATCCAGTGCATCTTTTTTCTACATTCACCATGCTCTGCCCACGCGTACCAGGAAAGTCATACCTCTCCCATCAGCTCTGCCTTCCCTGGCTGCCACATCCCCTAGAGCAATGCAAGGGGTGTGCTGCTGTGGGAGCACGGAGCTCGTGCCTGCACCACAGACGGAGGATGTGAATTATTCCTGCAGAAGAGAAGGTCTATGCCTCAGAGCTATGCATAAATCCAAGAGTTTTGGGGATTACCAGGGACTGACATGCTGTGGAAACCTAAACCCAAGGTTTGGAAACAGCTGGTGGTAGCTGTTTGGATGTTTCTCTGTGCTAGAGAGAAGCTGGGTGTGCTTCAGGCTGGTGATTCCTGTATTTCCAGGGTGCCAGCTCCTCCTAAATCTCTACAAGGTCTTTGGCATCATGCGTGAGTGCATGCAGAGGTTCCTTTCATGTCCCAGCACACACAGATTTAGTAACAGGAGCAGTAAGTGAGCAGACACCGCACCACCTCCCGTCCTGCTGGAGTCCGTTTGGGGCTCTAGAGAACTCGCTGCATCTCTTCAAACTGAGAGCCTGTGACATGGACCTTGGTATCCCACGAGACGCTGGGAGATGGCATTGATGGGTGTTTCAGAAATTCCCAGACATGACTCAGTCAACTGTTGGTGGAATGTCCAGGATGCAGAGTTTGGGCAAGGAGAAGAGCCTGATGTCAGCCGAGTCTGACCAGTGATGTGCAAACAAACTGCCACGGGCCGGTACCACAGATCGCATTTCTGTGTTCGAAAAAGATCTCTCATGTGCCATAAATCAGGCAGCTCCCGGGGAGACAAAACAAAACTAAACCACCCCCTGCTTCGTTTGCATTTAAACTCCAGCCTGTTTCTCAAACAAAGCTGTTCTGTCCCACTGGAGCGGACGACGGGGGGAAACTGAGGCACGGCCAAGCCCCAGCCTCCACCCCTGCCCGCCGTCACCCTGAACTCGCACAGCTGCGAGAGCAGCGATACACACGGCAGCGCTGGGAAATGTTCCTATTGATCGGAAATGAATAATTATCGCCCGCTCCCTGTTCCAGGGCCTCGCGGTGAGCGGAAGAGCGGAAGCACTAAGCGGGATTAATAACTACTTTTCATTACTTTTAATGCAAACTATTGATTTTAAAGTGTTGTAGGGTATGACAGTTTATTACAATAAGACAATAAAACAGACTATATGAAATAATTGAGAATAATCTCTTCCCTTTTCCTGCACGATGCGAGGACATTATGTTCTGTGCATGTGGAGACATTTATGGCAAACTCTATCCAGCAATGGCAGCTTAAGCACTCTATAAAACAGCACTTTGGAGCTGGAGTATTATAAATAATAGGCAATAAAACTGGTAAATGGGGCTTTAATTTGATTCCATTATGTCACTGAATGACAGGAAGGAGGGGGCAGAGCAGCAGTGAGGGGATGCGACGCCGAGATGGGTTTGGGAGCCCTGGAAGCGCGGCAGCGGAGCGGACCACAGCGGTGCCAGCGGGTCAGGTCGTGCCAAACCCCAGCCCAGGCATGGGCTCAGTCCTGGCAGGTGACAGCCAGGGAGACCCTGCAGGGCTTCTGGCTGCCGCCAGCGCAAGGAGATGGCGGCAGCGACACCGCTGTCACAGAACTGAAGGCTCCCAGGAGGGAGGATGCTCTGGTCCTGGTTGAGCCAGGTGCTATCCCAAAACCTCCACGCTGCTGCCTGATCTCTGACTGCTGGCGCTCACTTTTTCCATGCTTCCTGCCCCAAACTGGCCAGCGTCCCCCTGCCAGCACTGCCCTTGCCAGCCCCATCCTTACTAAGGAATACACAGCGGCAGGAGGCAGCAAGCGAGTGGCAGCCCTCGGGGAGACGCCTGCACAGCGCCGCTCACTACTCGCCGCAGAACCGCTCCTGGTGAAGAGCCGCTGCCTGGCGAGGACCGGGGGTACACCCCATTATCACAGCTCAAAGCAAAAATACCCCAAAGAGTGCTCAGCCAAAAGGACCGCTGTGAGGAGACAGGCTTTATTCTTCAGCACGCTGGAAAATCGGTGCAGCGACTCCCCACTGGGCACTCGGTGCGAGGAGGATCCCTGCAAAACCCCAGGAGGAACTGCTGTACACCCTCACCCCTTCCCAGCCAGGATGCCCACGGCACAGAGGGGTGGTATTTGGGATGGGGCGGGTGGTGCAGGGGACCATAACAGACCACCCAGCCTTCAGCTCCGGGCTGCCGGCTCCCGTCCAAGCGCTGAGAGAAATCCATTACCAACCCATGGCTTTGCAGGGACCAGTGATATGTGAAATGAGCTGGGAGTCTCAGCCCAGTGGTTTCCGCTGTAAAGCTATTTCTGCTAATTGGACCCCTCCTCATCAAGGCTGCGGGGTGAATGTACCAAAGAGACCAAGGGCCAAATGTGGAGAAGGGGATGAGGAAGCCCTGGAGATGTTTAAGTGCCACGATGCATGGTTTCCTCCAGCCCATCACTCCCCTCTGCTCATCCTCACCCCTTACACAGCCCAAAAACACCTCCTGAGCCCCAGAAATGGGGATCAAAGGCTCTGAGCTCTGAGCAGGAGCATCTTGATGAATGGATGGGTCTTTCCCCATCCCTCAGGTCCTGGTCTTAATGGACCCCAGAAGTGTGAGAAAGGATGGTCCTGGGAGAGGGGAGGTGAAGGCAGCTCATCATATCCCTGTGGATTAGCCCTGTGCCTGGAGCGTGAAATGAGGCTGGTCAGGACCCACACAGACCTTCCATGGCCCAGTAGGATCATGCTAAATTGCTGTGCACTGGCCCAATTAATGTGAAATTGGAAAGGACTGGAGAGGAGCGAACAGCCGGGACCTCGAAACCACCAGTGGGGTGGTCACATCTGGCCCCAGCTCCCTTGTGCAGACTTGGAGCTGGGATGCTGCCAGCTGTGTTCTGCAGCCCCGAGGAGCCTCTACTGGGAGCCTTCCCTGGAGATGTTCTGTAGGAGCTCCTCTCCTCGTCCCCCTCCCGCCCCTTGGCTCCACCAGACAGGACATCTCCCAGATGTGCCTGCAGTGGCTCCAGCCCCACTCCCCACCGTGCCTCATTATTGCTGGGAAGAGTTTTGCAAAGCGGGGAAGGAGCAAGCCAGTGGCACTTCTTTACTTTTGTTTTCAGTTCCAAAAACCCAGCTCTTCCCAGATTCTTCTGTAGAGAATCTTAGCGTCCCTGGGGTTTTTCTAGCTTCTTGCCTAAGCGTATAATCAGGCAGGACTGTATTTTACCGAGGGGATTACACACACAATAGAGCAGAAGAGCCCCATCGGGGCTATGGCAATCTATTAGGATCCACACTCTACTCAAAAATAAGCAGCACAAGGAGAAACAAGGGAGTAACTTTGCTGCATGTGCTGCACGGGCAAGAAGGAGGTGCGGGCTCTGGATTTTAATGGGCTTTTCTTTTGGTCCCTGCATTCATATTCCATCAAGACATGCGTGTTCTGCTCCTGCCTTCGTGAACCATCCAGGAGTAACTGGGGTCTGCGGGGAAGGGGGGAAGATGGGGCCAGCCAGGAGGAGAAGGGGCAGAGGGGAGCAAACTGGCTTTCGGGCAGAGGTGGAAGAGTTGGAGCGGGGCAGGTCCATGATGGTCTGGGAGGCGGTGGGGGGTGACTGTCACTTCTGCAGCCCCCCTGGGGACCCTCCCGGGTGGCTGCAGGAAGCTGTGGTGACAGTGGGCAACTAGACCTGTTCCTGCTGGGTGTGAGGTTGGCTGGCAGTATTGTCATGGCAACCAGCGGCATCCGAGGAAGAAGAGGAACAGACCAGTGTGCCCCACCATGGGGTTTGAGTGGGAGGAAGTTTTGCACCACGAGAGAAAACAACGTAAACCGGCAGGGAGCAGTGGGGATCCTGGGTGCACGATGCCCACAGTCCCCTGGATGCGGAAGAGGACAGGTCCAGAACAACAACCCCGTTTTAATTTTCATTAGACCTGAACATTTTAATATTACTCGGAGCAACACTTTTTCCTGCTCCATGAGGGGGCCCAGGAATAATAACTATTTAGGGGCATTCGGGCATTGTGAGAGCTAGACACCTGGCACAGGTCTCTTTCTTTGGGTTATTTCATTTCACTTTTTTTCTTCAGGTACCCAAGAAAGGGCTACAGTAGGGATACAGCTTTCTTCACACCCTTTTGTCTCTCTACTAAATCTACCAAGTAAAGTGTTTCAGGAAATAAAGGGTGGCACACTCTGAACACACAACCTGTTGCACGCATGCGAGCGCACACACATGCACACACAGATGCAACCACTCATTTTACTGCATGGGGAAATTGGTTTAATCTCTTAACGGAAAACTTGTATTTAGGTCCAGAAATGGCTTTCCACACCTTTTTGCTAGCACAGCCCTGACCATACACCTGGAGGAAATAAGCCGCCGTGTGTAATCACATGGCTAATGAGGGGTATTGATTAATGAGGCAGGGCCAGGCCCCCCATGTATGGGGCAGGAGGGGGTTGAGCAGCGAAGATGCAGTGAGGGGTTGGTGTGGACAAGAGGAGTTACACAAAATGCATGAGTGGAAGGTGAGGCAAGGAGAGGACTGTGCCAGGAGACTCAGCCAGCCTCTCTCCCTGAGAAATCAGGCTGTGAAAGCAGTGAGAAGCAGGTGTGAATGGTTTTCTGCCTGTCTCAGGATGGGGTTGGGGCTGGAAAGCTGGGGTGGTGCGGAGGAAGGGATATTTCTGCATTTAATGTCTCTCCCTGCCTGCTGGCTCCAGGCCACCCAGGCTGAACGCTCACCATTTGTGCTGAAGTGTTGGAGAACTGAAAGAGCCTGAGGCTGTGCTGGCTGGTCCCTGGCATCTTGCATTTCAAACGCCCTCAGAATGATGGATTTGATGCTTCCCTTTTTATTTATTACATTTAAAGCAATTTTGCCAGGGGGCTAGCTCAAGAGAACAGGCAACTTATTTTCCCGAGTATCCCAGGAGCTGGGCTGTTGCACAGCTGCATGCAAGGCAAAAGACAGAACCCCAACAGCAGCCAGCTGTGCAGCGTTCTGCTCTCCTGGCAGGCGGAGAGGGGCTGGGGAAGGCCGGGGTGAGATGGGGAGGAAAGGTCTGCCTGCCTCTCACCTGGCTAAGAGCAGGAGGTGGCAGCGAGCGGGGAGTCATTTGCTGTGCTTTCCTCCTGACCGCCGGGCAGTTATTATCAACGCAACGCAGCTGTAAATGTTCTCTCAGCGCGGGGACCTGGGAGCTGAGAGTGCAGCTCAGCTGAGTGTGTTATTGGATTAGCAACTGATTAGAGCTGTTAAGAGTCCACTCTTGAATAATCAACATGGTGCTTTTTGGCTGCGGCACATCAGTGGGAGGGGGAAGGAGGCAGAGCAGCTAGCCTGGCTGCTGTTGATTCGTGAGTGAGCTCTAGGTGTTGCCGTCAGCAAGTCCTGCGTGGTGGGGAGTTGCGGTACCCACCTTCCCCAGGCTTTAGAAGCTCCATGCTGATGGTGGAACTGGTGGACTCGCCATCCCTGGAGGTATTTAAAAGATGGGTAGACATGGTGCTGAGGGACATGGTTTAGGAGTGGTTTTGGCAGTGTTAGGTTTATGCTTAGACTTGATGATCTTAAAGGTCCTTTCCAACCTAAGTGATTCTGTGATGGGATGTGGAGCTGCAGGGGTTCCTCTTCTTTCCCTGCTATAGGTTTCAACCTGTAGGGTTTTCTGCCAGAAGGATTAGGATTTGGAGTGTCTTGACCATGCAGGAAGATGCCCGTGCGGCCTGGTGGTGTGCTGGTACTTGTGGTGGGCTTCATCCACCGTGATCCAGAGCAAGTGGGTAGTGCATGGGAGACTATGGCTGGCTGTTCATGGGCTTGGAGAAGGGAGGTGCAGGTCTTATATGTGGAGATGGATGAGCTGAATCCTTCTATTGGGCTAATGTAATGAGTGGAGATAGTGCTGGGCTGTGGGTGCCCCGCTGCTTGCAAAAATGACTCACTAGGCAGAGTAAAGGGCAGGGGGATTTTTCCAGTGACGTAAGCACCAGTGAGACTGAAAGCTTAGCAGGAGCTTGCAGTGGTGCACTACAGTGGATTCTTCTTGAGACAAGGCAAGACAAAGGTCCAGGGTTGGAGCCGAGTTAGCAAAGATTAGGCTGGGAGCATTTTAAATAAGAAGACAGAATGTTCTCTTTCCTCTGCCTCTCCTTTGTACTGACACACAGCAGCATTTGGGTGATAGAGAAAGGCTAGCAGGCACATCGCTGTTGCTCTTTCTTTTTCTTTTCCTCTTATTTCAATTTTTCAAGGTTGATTTAGCCTGTTGCTGAGACACAATTTCCCCTGGAGAAGCTTCCTACAGCCACCTTGCGGTAGGAGTCACCTTGCTCTCCTTTGATGTGTATTTTTGCTCCATGAAGCTGAGTCCTTCTGGTGGTCTCTGTACTGGAAAGCACGATTCACCAGCAACTTCATGGACCATGTTTTTCCCTTCAGTCACAGTGATCCTGTCCTCAGTAAAATCAATGGCATGGCACCTGCGTGAGCAAGGGGAGAATTTGATATTACAAGGAATAACAAATCACAGGCATATCAACTGTGCCCTGGTATTCAGGGCCACTGAGTGATAAGGACGGAGGAGATGCTTTGCTCACTCTCTTTCTCTCTCTCTCTCCCTGTGATCTCTGAGGAGATCAGCATTCTCCTTCCAGAGACCTGTAGGGGTCACAGTTGGGTTGTACAACAGGCTATGATCCTGTCCTTGGGAAAGACATCAGAGCATCACACTGCCCGTTTCCTGCTAAACCACAGGCCAGAAAGCCAGCAGGAGGCCATGTGTCCACTGCCCATCCCTCGCTGCCCCAAACCCCACTCAGGTGTGCTCCAACCCCTCCTCTGCTCTCTCTGCCACTAAGCTCTAGGACATGTTTCCCTTGGGATGTATTTCTTGACTGAACAGAACAGTGAACCCAAACATGTTCCAGGCTGGAAAGAGCTGGTTTCAAGTTCATGCATAAAAGGGTCTGAAGAACAAAAAATTTACCAAGAGAGTGGGATAAGTAAGAAGGAAGAGGAGAAGCCCTGCATTAGATTACATGATTTATACATGCACAGTGCAATCAAGGGAAGAGAGAGTGTCCTAATTAGTAACTTGCAACCTGCAAGCAAAGAAGGCTCAGGCTGAAGACTTCTGTGTCCCAGTTTCTTGTTTATGTAAATGTTGGTGGTCCATCAAGGTTGGTGCAAAGGGTCCTTGCTTCCTGTTCGTCTAACCTGATCTTGCTCAAAACTGGGTTGTACAGACCTTGAAAGCAAAATCTAGATGGCAGAACTGGAGGAACTCCAAGATATGGGATTTGGGCCTTGGTAGAACTCCAGGGATGTGAGATGAATGGGGCAGCTCTTGAAACCCTGACCTAGTTTCCTCTGGGATCAGTACTCATCACCGTAGCTCACTTCCAAGGCTATGCTTGTCCATCTTGGCTTCCACATTCAGTGGAGCCTCCTAGTAATAGAGATGTCACAGGAGATGCACAAGACAGTCAGCAGTGTGCTAGAAAGAGGACCTGTGCCGGGGTAAATTCATACTTCCCATGTGAAAGCAGTTCTCTCTGGAGGGATTTTCTATCACTATTGCTCCAACAGCCTGATCCTTTACCTGGATGACTGAAAGTCTCCTTCAGATGAGCCCGATCCATTCTCCAACATGAGAAGTGGCAGAAACAATATCACCCATCTTCATTCTCCAGGGTCCCCTAGTAGACACTCACCCATGGGAACACCTGGTCACTGTCCCCTCCCCATGTCTGCACTGCACAGGACCCAGGGAGGCAACGTAGGATCTGGCCATGTTGCTCAGGAAGATGGACCCTATCCATTATATGATAATTAAATCGCCCGTAATTATGTTCTTGACAGCAAAATGCAGGCAGTAAATGATCCTAACATTCTGTGCTCCCCCTTCTTCCCAGGACCCCCCCAGCTACCCCTCCCCTCTAAATGCTGAATTATTTTACAGTTGATAGTTCCTTAGATTTGCCGACCTTTAAAAGCTGAACACTACATGCCTGTTGAATTTTAATCAATTTATTTTTTTCAACTGGAAATGTCAGACTTCTGTACGGAATTACTTGGTGCCGGCTGATGTGACAAAGACTCAAAGTTCAGCATCTGAAGCCACGGAGGAGCAGAGAGTTGTGTGCATTAGCACAGATAATTTGCAGGATGTGAAAATGAGAGCAGGAGTGAGGGAGCATATATTTTTCATTAGCTTTGGTTTAGAGGGTTCGGGGACCTGCATTTATTTCATCCAGTGAACTCTGGCCTCATTAAATCCAGACCGTGGCTGGTAATGACTGGAAGTAAGAAGCTGTGGAGGCCACTAAAGGGCAGGAGGTAAAGTGAGTTCTTCGTTGGAGCGTGGAGCAAACCTCAGTGTACACCAGGACAGTGGGAGAGCAGCAATCTCTGCTGTGCCCACTGTGTGATACCAAGCACGGCAGAGGAGGTGTGAGTTGCCCAAACAATTTGCCAGCCTCCACTGGTCCAGTTCATTACTGCAGGTTCTATCGCTGCTTCGTTCTGGTCCTGAAGGCCCTGGGCTGTAACCTGAAGAGCCCAGCAAAGGTTTCAGCTGCAGCGCCAGCCTTTCTACGCCCGAGCAAGGAGATTATTATCCTTCTCCTTTGCATTGAGCTTGGCTGGTGTTACCTGGAAGGACTAAATATTCCCTGACTGGAGGAAAGCCCATCTGCAAAGGAAGGAAGAGGCTTACTTGTAACATAGTTCTGCAGACGGAGTCCTGCTGCTGGGAAAGCCCATGGCAGTGAGGATACACCTTGTGGTCTGTACTGAGATCTTCTGTAACTTTGGCATCACCTTTGTGAGTGGTAACTCCAGCCAGGGCAATGCTGGGGGCTGCTCTCCTTTCTAAGCAAGGAATTTCTCTGCCACCAGTGGCGAGGACAGTCCACGTTGGTCCTGTCCTGTATCACCTGCTTCCCTACCATCAGTCATCTCAGGCATAAGTTATCGCCTTCTGGTTTTCTTCTGTCTGCAGCCTCTGGTGTTTCCCTGCAGTGCTGTAGTCTGTTCCAATCCTGGGCCACAACAGCCCTATAAACATGTTTCTGTCCTATTAAAATTTAATTCCTTCTTTGGAATAGAGACTTCTCATCACACACAACTGGATGGATAAATGTTTGCTAAGGTGACAAGGATTGAGTATATTTAATCTTCCTTCCTTCTCTTTAAAAAACTATGCCCGTTGTTGCCTCTTGGCACAGGTACATTAAAATCAATAATGAACCTTACAAGCGGATCTGCGATAAAATATGGTCTATCCTTCTCCATTGAACTGTAATAAGCAGCTTTTTCAAAACCATAAGGTACCTATGTGCAGCAAAAAATAATGTGATGACTGTGTGTTGGTTCAAGGAAAGTTCCAGGAGACTTAGGAGGTTGAGGTGCACCTCAAACCCAAATATTCTTCCAGTGGCACAAACTACGTGTAGTTTGAGATATAACTGAACTTAAACCCTCTTTGAAGCTTTGCAGTCTGCTTTCTGAGGCAGGGGTCAAGGAACCTTTGGTCTGACACAGCAATACAGATCCTTTATTATGGTCTTATTTCCCTGAAATGGATGTTAATTGGAAAATGATCATGAGTTGATGACAGGTCCTTCTGAAGCAATGAACCAGATTACATGAATTCCTAACTGGGACATGTCTAACGGGCAGAGAGATGCAGAACCGAGTCATGGTGGTGAGGTACACAGGACTGTTACCCAAAGAGCAACCCGGCTATGATTTACAGCAGCCTTGCTCTGAACCAGGCTGAGGCAAAGACTTGAATCTGTGTTTGTGATGTCTTAGGTGACTGTGCTGATCATCAATATATTGACTCATCTGAGGGAATCTGTTCATTGTGCTTCCCCTCCCAGTTCAGCCCATAAGACTTTGAGATCTCATTCTTGCCCTAAGGAGGATGAAAAATTTCTTTGAATTTTGAGTTTTGCAAGAAAGGGAATGACTCCTGCTGCGTAGCTTTTTTATTTAGCTTAGAGGTCCTGCTTCTCAAATCCTCCCGTATGAAAAGTCCTCGGAGAAGAGAGTGAGCCTATGGAAAGCAGCCCAGCCCAGGCTTACTAACTATTCATCAGTATTCCCTTTAAAGAAGGCAAATGTTATTATCCTCTTTGCCAAAAGGGAGTGTGAACACATCTGCTCCTCCACCCACCCTCTTGGCGCCCCCTCCCAGTGCAAACTCCCACAACTCACCCTCTGTCACAGCTCGGCAGCCCATCACAAATGGCTGTGTTTAAGGTCTTGCTCTTCATTTGCAGCCCTCTCAGTCACTCCGATGGGTTCCTTCCCTGGCCTTTCACAGCCTCTATTTGTTTCAGGTTAAGAAAATGTCAAGCTCATTTGGAAGTTCCTTGCCCCTCCTTGCTTTGCCGCAGCCATTAGTGGTTCTCTCCCTGCTGCAGGAAGCTGACATTTACATCGCAAGCTGGGGAGGAGATAATAGCGGTTAAGTTGGACTTTGCTAATCACCAGTTATGTCCACCTTCAGAAATGAGCTCAGCTGGCCAGAGCTTATTTTCCTAATTTCCACTCTCTCACATTCTCATATCCCCATCTACTCCTGCACCTCCTCCTGGTCCTCCACCTTCCCACCCCATCACCATTAATTTATTGAAATTTGATGAAATACAGGTTTATATATCATAATAATAAAAAATCACTAATTTTGGAGACAAGATTATACTTGTCTGAATTTACTCCTCCTCCATACATCGTCATCCCTCCCAACTCTCCCCACCCCTTTTGAACCCAGTGGGGGAAGCTGCTAAATCCCACTGGCAGAGCTAGTGATGGGGAGGGTCTGAGGATGTGATCAGCCCTGCTTATGTTGGAGATCCTGGGACACACTGGCTTCCAGGGGTGGGGTAAATTCAGTAAAGGAAGCAGGTTCTGCAAAAAATTGCATTTTTCTCGTCCAAACGCAGCACCAAACCATAAAAAGGAGCTGGTATTTCCCGTTATTGGTGACTCTCATGCATACAAGGCTGTTTGACATGGGGATAGATTAGGTGGCATCTGGAAGTCCTGCTCACCCCTAATTTTCTCTGATTCTGCAAGGCTGACATTTAAGGATTAGATCAAGACTGGAAACAGTGGCTTCTGTGGGGCTCTGCTAATCATAAGCTTCGTTCAGATTTGAAAATG
Source organism: Chionis minor (assembly GCA_013398295.1). Classification (NCBI taxonomy): domain Eukaryota; kingdom Metazoa; phylum Chordata; class Aves; order Charadriiformes; family Chionidae; genus Chionis; species Chionis minor. The sequence continues at coordinate 1,410,992 of VZSF01007972.1, read as the reverse complement.
AGTTTTGACCAGGGCTATTGATTTCCCTCCTTGCTTTGCTTTTTCAATGCGTATGCATATGTGTGTGTTTGCAATTTTAACCTGAAAGACTGGAAGGCACCACTCCTTCCTCTTCCTGACTTCTGTGCGCCTCCCCTTTGAAGCCCCAATAAGGGACTTCATTAAAAAAAAGCAAACTGCAGCAGTCAGGAAGTGCAAGGGGAGGAGAAGTAAGAAGAACTGATGAGGACAGCAAGTGTTTGAAAGCTGAAGAAGAGGAGGAGCTGTGACAGATGTTGCCAGCTGTTGCTCAGTGCGTGGGTGTCACATCAGCCCACCCCTACGGAGCAGAACAAACCCACCAATTAAGTCATTGTGCTGTGGCCCTGGTGCTGTCCTTTTCTATTTTAGTTGACACCTCCCCAGGCCTCCTTCTGTCCTGTTCTCATAGTCCCCATCCACCAACATCAGTTCTGGCTGCTGCATTCTGTGCTCTGGCCCTTGCTGCTGTGTACGATGGCCCTCAGCCAGCTGTTAACATCTGGGAAAGGGGAGCTGGGGAAAGCCATCTTTATTCATATGATTGAAGTCCTCGAAAAACGTGAAATCAATCCAGGCTGTGAGTTTTGTATGCAAAAAAAAAAAAACCAAAAAAACAAACCAAAACCAACAAAACTCCCCAACCCCCCCAACACAAAACCCCTGCTTCTTCTATAGCCTCTCTCTTTTCCCTCCTTGAAATTTGCTTGTTTTCCTGGAATGACGCTTTGCTTTGTCATCAGAAAGGCAGTGCTGACATATATTCTTCCTGCTGCATATTACACTGCTCCCTGCATAGAGTTGTCTTCTACCGGCCTCCAGAAGGTTTTCTCTGAGGTGTCAGGATTTTCTGAAGCTCCCCCATGCAGAAGCAGTTTGCTGCCCTCCCCAGCCTTGTCTGTTGTGCCAAAAATCACATTAATCTCTCCGATGCCTTCCTTCCCCTCTTCTCCCATTTGGCCAAAGAGTATTAGTAGGGGTTTATGAAGGAAGTATTTGTATAGCCAGAAATGAAAGGTCAGTTGTCCATCTAACCTCAAATCTACCCCTTATGAAAATTCATTATGCTATCTTTATTCTTTTCATCCCCTAGTACTTTCCCCGCAGGACCTCCGCCCTATTCTCTGTCTAATGCTGGGGCTTTTCTGAGAGTGGACCAGCGAAATGTAATGAAGGAGACTGTTTTCTGTAGGACTGTTACTTCACTTTGTGCAGACAGCGATCTTTTCTCATTTTATCAGTGCAGGTTCCTCTGTGACCCCTCTGCCCCAATCTTTATTCCCACTCTTGCTCCCAAAAGTCAGAAGATGACAGAAAAATCCCTTCGGCCCCTGTAGCTAGAAAGGTGCAACCCTCCAACCTCAAGTTCTCCGGCAACCTTTCCACCGCATGCAAATTTTTATAGCATATCAATAAAAGGATCTTGAGGCCAAATGGAAATCGAGCAGCGACCTGAATTGCTTGGGGGAAAAGAAACCCATTCAAAGAAGGGTTTTTTTATTATCATCATTTTAAGCGTTCAAATGAATGACCCAATCAATTTCAGGCCTCTTTGTTCTGTGAACCCTTCCCAGGAATCCCTGTGTGCTCCAGCCGTGAGACCTGCAGCTCCGCCCTGGAGAAGGCAGAGCACTGCTGCGAGCCAGCGCTGCTTCTTGCCCCTGTGTCCCTCCAGCCCCTCTGCGGTGTCATCTCCCTGCTCTGCTGTCCCTCCCTGGCCATGACAGCACCCAATGTAAGAGGAACATTTCCCTGAAAATCCCTCTGCTCTGGGTGCAAGGGAAAGAGTGCTGGGAAATTCGGTTTCCATCTTGTGAGAGCTGAGTAGAGGGCGAGTCCTTATCAGACTCATGAGGCTGTAAAAAAAAGGTTTATGGGGAGGAGCAGAAACAAGTGGGTCACCAGAGAGGTTTCTCCTCAGCCCACGCATAACAGAGTAAGCCCATGTAGTATCTGAGTGCTGCTGTGTCTAATATTGGCTTTGCATAATGTGATTAATTGATGGATTTTCAGTGTGTGACTAGCACTGGACTGGACTTCAGTGCATTTCCACTTTGAAGACTCTAACTAGAGACCCTCAGCTTCATTTTAGTGATCAATACTCTTGACTAGAGTGAGGCTAAGCCAGCTGCACACCTCTTGCAAAGCCACATGTGCCGTGCCTCGTCTTTATTCTCCTTCTTAGTTCCTTGACCGTTGACCTCTCCAGCAGCAATCAGCCTCTCTGGCCCTGTCATTATCCTTGCTGTAATGATGAAATAATAGCTTGCTGCTTCGAGCTTGCCATCAGGATTGTCCTGAGTGCAGATGGCCCGGTGTGCTGTCCAAGTGAGGGAACGTGCCAGGGGATGTATCCAGCGGCTGCAAGAGCATCTGCAGTTTCAGTGGGCCAGCTCAGATGTCCTTCCTCAATGGCATTTCTGCACGGCCTTTGGGAGCAGAGCTGCAAGCAGCCTGGCTTTCAGATGCCACGTGTAGCTGTAAGAGTACAGGTCCATTCGCTTCCTCACTACTGCACAAAAAAGTCACCCTGAGTGTGTTTACTGAGTTTTTTTTGATGAGGTGCTAGATCCTCATCAGGAGACAGTCTTTCTTTGGACTCATGAACTGCCCTTGGAAAAACTACTTTTTCTCTCTGTGCATCTGTTTACCTCTCTTATCATTTTTTTTTTTTTTTTTTTTTTTGTGTCTGTCTTGTCAGTGCTGCAAACTTGGTAAGGCTGAGGTTGTCTCCTAGAAGTATTTGCACGACACTTAGTGTGAAGAGATATCCAGGTCCTACATCAGCAGTGTAAGTGTCTGAGTTCATTAGGTACTAGGTGTTTCACACTGCCCTCTGTTCTGGATAGGATCTTTCTACAGAGTTCAGCACCTGGAAGGACCTCCTTTCACCTGTTTCCAGGCTCCAAAAGCTAACATCCTCTGCGAAATTCCGACTAACTTCCCTGCCCATCCGCCACTTGTTTGTTTGTTATTTTAATCTTCCTCCCTGGTCCACAGTGTGAAGAGAAAGGGCTGATTGACAGCTTAACTGTTTCAAATCAATAGAGAGAGCACTTGGAGATTAAAGCAATTTAAACAAGGTGTTTATGTAGTTTGGAGCTAAAACTGCACTTGAAGGAAACAAGCAAAGGAGCTGAAGGAAGTGGGTCAGCCACGAGACACAGGGAAACTGCATGAGCAGAGGTAAGATTACAACAATAGGCTGGAATGGCTTTTTCATCAAAAAGAGATCACTGCTTTCCATAAAGGAGGCCTAATCTCGAAATTGCTTTAGCCTCCAACTGATTGTTCCATCGATTTAAACATGCTGGCCCTGCCCCTCTTTCTGTGTGCTCTAATCTCTGGCACATCTCTCTCTTTCCATCTCGGATCCACTGTTGTTGTATCGGGGTTGTAGAGACAACCCCTCCCAGGGAAGCACTGTCTTCACCTAAAAGAGGTCCCTGGACCCCAGTTGGGCTGCTGGGCTGGAGAACAGAGGCAAAGCCCCAGCAGTGCTGTGACTTCTGCCTCTTGCTGAAGTACCTCAGGGGCAACTTTGAAGCTATCTCAAAGATCCCATTACATTTTTAATCAATGCAGAGTCCCTGTCCCCTTGCTAAATTACTTGATCTCCTCCCCTTCCCAGGCTTTTAGGTAATTGCTGTAGATGAGCGCTGCTGCATATCAAGGATAGCTGAGCCAGGGCTATTGATCAATCCAAATGTGCTGTTGGCATGGTTTAGAGGAGCTTTACTAACTTACCCCAGGGGCAGATCAGGTTTTTTAGCCAGATCAAGCAAGTTTCATGTTCCCCCTGTTTTGCATAGCCTTAATGAGGTGGTAATTCAACGCTTCCTTTCCCAGACACCCACTGTATAGTGGCAGTAATTTGTCCTGGGACATGCCAATCTTTCTCCAGTGACCATAGAAAAAGTGCAGAGAAATGGTTTACTCTAAGTGCTTGATTTCTGGCCAGCTGAAGTTACAGGGGAGGGATCCCACTGAGTCTCCCATGAGGGAGCATCCACCTGCCAAGCAGATGGGTCGGTTCTCCCTACGCTGTCTGAGGACCTAACTCCACGTGGAGGCAATCTTGCAGGAGATGCACAGACAACCTGCTCCAAAGAGCTGGAATTGGAGGGACAGCAGGTGCATGGGGAAGCTCAGTGTAAAGGACAGGAAAATGTTGTTTGTCTGTAATTACCGTATTAAAATCTTCTATAAATCTGCAGGTCTAGACCAGCAAAACCCCCTGGATTACAGTCCAGGCACAGAAGACAACAGCTTTTGCTACCACCACAGAAGACAGGAAGTGCTCAGGCCAGCTTTACAGCACCCAGACTGCCACAGAGCAATTCCTGATTTCTGTCAGTCTCAGGGAGGCAATGTCAGGTCCCAATTCTTTAACGAGGACTTGAGAGCAGAGTGGGTGGTAAATTACTGTTTACTTTCTGTGTCACCAGAAACATGCCTCTCTGGCTTCCTAAGAAGAGCATCAAGTAGAAACACCTGCTCCTGTGGTGGGGGAACCGAGTGTGTTTCGAAGGCCATCCACGGCATTGATGTACCCTGTTTCTAAGTGTTTATTATTTTCTTGGTGACAAGTGTCCAGCTGACATAGTAATTCAGACGGCACCACAAGAGCTGTCACAGCTCTGTGCAATTAGAGTGTGCCTTACAAAGGCACGCTCCATCTTCCTGGGTGACGTGGTGCTTGCAGTGATGCTGAGTGTTGTTTGGTTCATCAGCTCAATGTCAAGGCTTTCAGCTGCCCTGTCCTTGCACTAGGCAGCGCCTGCTCTGTCACGCAGCCAGTAAATCTCCTGGGCTTTCTAGGAGTATATGTGGGTCCATGGGACGTGATCCAGGTAAATGGACATGGAAGCAAGAGTTCATATCCATCCTAGCGCTGATACGAAGAGAGTAGCTTTACTGCTTTGTGAGTCTGGTCGCTGATCTCCAGGGCAAGGATCATCATAATTGCTTGCCATGGCATCGTTTTGAATATGTTTTGCTGAAAGTCCTGCCTGGTGTTTGACCCATGTCTTTTGAAATGGACAGCTTGCTCTGCAGGGAGAGGATGGTGGCCTGCGTGTGAAGGGGCAGGACTTTTGGAGACAGTTAATTATCAGGAGCTTTGTCTAACAGCGAAGCTGGAGGTCTGAGCGGGGTGTTGGTTGCCATGTAGAGTCCAGAGACACCCAGGCACGGACAGGGACGCACAGGCTGTGAAACACAGCCTTAACACAGCCTGTCACTGGTGGATGGTCTCCAGCTGAAGCGGCGCCAACTTGGGCTCCTGCCGTGCAGGGTCTAGTCTTGCAGCTCCTCTGCGCTGCGCAGATGGGGTTTAGCCGGGGACTCCGGGGTGCGCACACGTACGGCTTGTGGCTTCACAACACCGGATCAGTCTGACAAGGGGATGCCGTGACTGCAGATCTGCTCACCTGCAGCGGCAGGCAGCGGGAGCTGGGAGGAAGCGCTATCTAAATCAACCCGGGAAAGCAGGAGATACACTCCTGAAAAGCTGGCCTTGCTGCAAACACCTTGCTTTTTATTTTCTGGCAGGTGTCGGCCACGCAGGTTGCTCAGGGGAGCTTTGTAGGGAGACAGTGAAAATTTGGGATTCATTCAGTATCAGCAAAAGCTTCTACGCAACCACCAGCCTCCCGTGGGCTGCTCCCCGTGTAATGGGCTGGGGAGCGTGCTATAAACGGGGAGAGGAAAGTGTCACATTTGCAGCTTTTACACACACACACCCCCCCCGGATGCATGCATTGTAAGCCCTGGGTCTGTGCCATTCCTCCCTGCCCACCTCAGAGCTCGTGCACATACATTATCCGCCGGCTGACAGATTCAGCAGTGACAGATTAGTTGAGCTGGAGAAAGGCCATTTGGACCCTGGGATGCTGGTGAGGCTGGTGGAAGAGTCCAACGGCTGGCAGCCAGACCGCATGGAGCAGAGAGATGTGTGTTCCTCTTCTCATCTCAGGGGAGCCTGGAAGCCCAGGGAAGCAGGAAGGGAAGTTTGAGCCATGGGGCTGCATAAAACACATTTTACTTCAGGTCCTGAGCTGGCTGCTCCTGCCAAAGGTCTTTTTGGTGGCTCGAAGGCTAATCTCTAACCTAGGCCTAGGAAATGCTCTCCAGCACATTTCTACTTCTTAGCATCCAACTGTGTTTCTCCTTGAAGACAGGCAGTGGGGTGGCACAGCAAGTTTTCAGCTGCAGAGGGGAGGAAATAACTCTCACTGCAGTATTGCAACACTGTGTGCCCTTTTCCCCACGTCCAGCATGCTGGCAAAGGCTTCCACGTGGCGACAGGAGGTGCAAGTGTGACTGCATAAGTTGGGAGCAACGTTACAGAGACGTGTGAGGGCAAAGCAAGAGCAGCCCTGACACTACTTCGTGCAGTATCCATGGATGCATTTACATCACCAGCCACCAATCTATGCCAGTCTGCACCAGCCGAGCACTTGGGCCATGAGTTTTGTGTGCTGATGGCATACAGAATGTTTTACATTTCACTCTGTTCTGCTAAAAAGAAAAAGAATTGTCTTGGAGCTAGAGGATGGACGTCTTCATCAACCATGCAGAATAAATACTGTGCCTTATTTATGAGGCTTTAATTCTCCACCAAATTAGAACCTGACTAAAACATGAAAGTATTCCCCAGTTCCTCACACAACACAGAAAACAATGCCAATTTAAATCCACATTAATTCAATTTTTGAAGGTAAAGGCAGGTGGAAAAGGCACTGAGTTCCCACATGTGGCTAGTTCTTAGGAATGTGACAAACCAAACTGCCTCCATTTAGCTGCTAGGGAGGCAGGTGCAGCTTGTCACCTGAAGGTGCAGATGAACCATGAACTAAGGAGATACGTCACCCAAAAAAGTGTTCCATTAGCTCACAGTATGCTTGCAACATCCGTGATATCTTTTCTGGACCCAGGATACCCTTCTATGACAGCCTTCCTCACCTAAACATGAGGAGTTATTTGTGTAGACAGGAAGAGCATGACATTGGGAATCAAATGCCATGGTCCTCCCTGGGAGAAAGGGAAACTGTGAAAGGAGCTCCAGATTACCCAGTTCATCTGATCTCATGGACCTGTGACTATCTAGAGGGTGAAATAATTTGCATGGGGGCCTCTGGCTGCTCCTGATGCTGTTTGCCCCCATGGAAATAGAGTTCCCTCCAGCTTGCTTTTAGGAAGCCAGTAAGTATTGCCTTATGTGGCACCAACTCCCCATGGGGAAAGTGCCATGCTGAATATCCATCACTTTCCTCTCCAATCATGCCACCCAAGCTTTGATGTCAACTACAAAAAAGCCTCCACAGGAAGAAGAACTATCAGTTGAAGGGCACCGAGTGCCACCAAAACTGCACCGCCTTTCTTCTTGTCTGTTCCTGACCAGATCCATCGGAGGTGGAGGGGACCTGCTTGTGGTGAGCGGTGTGGCTGCTGCATTTCAGGGTGCAGGCAGAATGTGTTCCCTTAAACCAATAAGCAAGTCGGCTCTCAGATCCTGCGAGGAAGCACAGCATTGTTCAGTAAACTGAACGAGACCATGTTCATTGACGTGCCTCACTGCACCGGTGAACACCTGCATACATTATGGTGGCTGCCAGCAGGCAATTCCAAGGGTAATGGCAATAACCCAGCCTAATACAACTCCCCAGTAGTGCGAAAGGTGATGGGAGAAGATGGGGAAATTTCTTTCCTAAGGCTATTCTTTCTCTGCATTCTGAAGTTCGAGATTTCCATTCCCCCATTCACAGGTATAATGACATGCTCTTAATGGCTGTAAAATTACAGAGCCCTTTTTTAACTCCAACTACAGCATATCACTCTCTGACCTCCTGCAGTAGTGAATTAAATGAACTGACTACACAGTACATCAGGTGTGGTGGGTTTTTTTCTTTTAACCTGTATTAAATTTGCCTAACCATTAATCTAATGGAATAAGACTGTAGTTTTCATATTATGAGATAAGCCAAGAAGAGCAATAAATTGCTTTTCACCACAACTTACATAATTCTAAAATACTCCTGTCATTAACATTCCTCCCTGGGCTAAATACCTTCTGAGAATTCTGGCCACATGGGGTAGTCATAGTCAAACCCCATTTAGGCCCTCAGTCGCCTTTGTTTCCCTTCAATTTTTCAATCTCAATTAAAAGTTGACATCTTCCCCAGTGTGAAATGACCCTGAACATACTGTGCCAGAGTCTAAGTATATCTAGGCTAAATTTGGCCAAATCTTTTCTTTAGCAGCTGGGAGACATGGGCAGTGTGTCGTTACCTAACACCGAAAATTCAAATCCCAGGTCCCAAAGATCAAATTTCTTCCTGTTCCCTGAAGCAGTAGAGTTGTACTGTGACTGTCTCCTCAACATCCCCGTGCCTGCAGACACATTTGAAAGCCCCTTGGCTATCATAATTTTGATGATCTAATGTGATCCAATCAGCAAAGCTTAACTTTGAGCTGAATACGTTCCTAGTCTATCTTTACAAATCAAGAGCTCAGGTACGATCCTGGATGTTTCACCACTCTGGAGTATCAAAAACAGAACTCCCAACAGGTTTGAGGAAGCAAAAAATGACCCCATGCACTTGTCAGGGGCCACATGTCATGGGAATATCACATTGGAAAGACCATTCCTGACATAATATTAACTAAGTTTGATCTTTCTTTTTGTTCATCATATCCTTCCTTGGATGCTATAATCTTTGCTGATTCCAGGCCTCTCATATCTTGTCTCCTGCTCTTTCACCCTCTGGCTGCTCCTCTGCTTCAGATCGGCAAACACCAGCCTTCAGCACAATCAAATCTCAGAAAATCTGGGAAAGTCCAGAACAGTTGTTACAATAATACTACCCTGTGATTATAGAGAATCTCAGAGCAACCTTAAAAGATAGAAGAGAGAGTATCATTAGCTACGTTTCACAGATGGCAAGCATGGGGAAAGGAAATGATTTATTTGAAGTTATACCTCAAGGCGGAGATAGAGGCAGGGAAGGAACCCAGGAGTCCTGACTTCCAGTTCCATTACAGAGCGTAAGTGGAAACCAACTGAGTGCTTACAAAGCTCCCCAGGTACAGGAAACACCAAGGCTGCTCTAGCAGACCTGGCTGCTGGCCAGCCAGAGAAAGAGAGCGCATATGGGGTCCAGCTGAAATAAATGAAATCCTCTCATGGGAGTTTCAGACTTAATTGGCTGGTTTATGACCAAGTAAGCTAGCAAAAATCTCAGGCCACATCCCTTTCCTGCAGCTGAGCAGGCTGTGAAGTCCAAACCAAGTCCCATAGACACTGCTTGAGCCTCCAGACACCTTCTTTCTGGTTTGTACTTAGCAAAACCTGTCCCTTCTTTTGTGAGATTATCTTTTTGTTGTTGTTGGGTTTTTTTTTTTTGCATGAACTCATCTCAGTGGCACTGGCAAGTGAAACCACCAAGAAGAGATTTGTTGGGGCTGCAAGCCTTCTGTGAGGGTAAATGCAAACGTGCTTTCCCAGCACTCCCCCTGCACACACCTTCCACCTCAGCACAGTCAGCTCCAGCACCAAAAATTAGGCTCCTTGGAGACTAGACAGGTTTTGAGAAGCTCTATCAAGAAACTTGCTGTCCCCTACCAGATGTGACCAAGAACATGACACATGCCCATGGCGTGCTTCTCTTTGTCCTTCTCTCCCATTTGCTTTTCAGTACTGGCATCATTTTGACTTTGCTTATTGATTTCCCGGTTTTCCTTCAACACCCCTTTTTCTCCCTCTCTTTCTCCCTCTCCCCTCCTCTCCTGGGCTAAGCTATAACACCACTTTGCCCAGACAGTTTAGCAAGGGGAGCTGTACAATGGAATAAGGCGGGATCAAGGAATTTGAGCTCCTTTTTAGTGGCGTAATTACAGCCTGTGGAAACCTGGCTTGAATGGTGGGGTCCATCACTGAGCGGAGCAGCAGCTCCACTTCAGGGGCAGGCTGTGAGTACCAGAGTCAATGTCTGACATGAGTGATGGTAGAGTCAGGATAAGATCCAGCAAAATAGCAGGAAGGATACAGAAGGTCTCCCTGGAGCCTGTTCCTCTCACAAATATGTGTCAGCCCTCGCTTAACGTGGACGGAGTGGCCTGTATTTGCAAAAGGTGGTGGCAAAAGGGACAAGGAAGCTCTAGTCATTTCAGAGGAGGCACAAGCCTTCACAACAGAGACACGTGCAGTGAGGTAGGAGAATGCACACGCAGTGAAGGGCTGTGTAGCACGGGAAGGAGCTACAGTATCAGCTAGAGGAAAGCAGATATCCAACATGTAACACCCTTGGGGATCAGTCTATGCTTCTAGCATAATGATCACTCAAACTCAGTGCTCCTGTCAGTAGCCTGGAAGATAACCTCTTGCCATCCTTCCTTCTAGTATATCTTAGCTAAAGGCAAGATGTAACCCTGGTAGTGGAGACACATTGCACTTAGGCTATCCAGTGCTTGGCAGGGAGATGCTATGATGCAGTTCCCAGTATCAAAATCCTACTGAAGACAGACCTCCGACTGGCAACGAAGACATGCCCCTGTTCTTTTTCCTTTCACCATTTTCAGGGCTGCAAGTAACAAATCAAACCTTTTCTTAAGTGCGGAAATGCAACCTGCAGAGTTTGGTGATAGAAAGGGCAGAGCAGGGCCCTGCTCCCGTGGTTTGTTTCTAGTTTGTTTCTCTGGAAATGCCTTGAGTGTTTTATACTTACGCTGCTGTCGAAGGTGGCAGACAAGCCAGTGCTGTTATTTTGCTGAGGGAAAGAAATAGAAATAGAAATAATAACCACATGCCTTTGCTGTGACTTGGAGTCATGGGAGGGAGTACAAAATAAAGGAAGACCTGGGACCTGATCTGCTGCCACCCCATGTGAATTCAGAGGACTTTGTAACATTTTAAATATTGAATACAGCCTCAATTAGCCTGATGAAGCTTGATACTTCCCCTGTCAAACACCCAGATATCACGAGATAAAGTTCTCCCTCTGCACAGGTTTAGGCTATAGTTTGGGAACGGATAATCACTAGTGTTCCTGATCTTTTCAAGGTCCGTAATCCAAATGTTTTGGCATCTCTGGAAATAATACACCGACAATTCGCTTCATCTGGCAACACAGATACCTACAGAAGTTAGCTGCTTCATCTCCTTTTGTAGACAGGGGAGAGAAACAGATACCTCTGGGGTACAGTTCATCCTGTGCTGATGTCTGAAACAGGTGAAATGAATCATGCCCTTGACATGCCCCTTGTCTCCATGGACTGGAAAGGCAGCCTAAGTGCGATGAAGCCAGACAAACAGCACTATGGACATCCAACACGAAGAGAGGAGACTCTCTGGGCATTTCATGGGAGACACCCCAAAATGAAAACAACCACCAAGGATTATTTGGGAACCTTTACCCATATTTGTACAGACAGTCTGGGCCATTCCCTTGCTTTTTAGCTATTAAACAACACTTGGGGTGCTGTGCACAGAGGACCAGGCTCCCAGCACATCACCTTTTCCGTGAGGAGTGATCTTGTCTCAAAGGATACCACTTTTTGGCTTGGGCTCCAGGTCTCCTCCACCTCATCTTTACAGGGACCTTGACAGGGACACTTGGTTGCTCTTCTGCTGGCCTCATGATGGAGCCAGAGCAGCGTGTGGACCTGGCGCCATGTGCCAGGGGAGCCTACCTGCCAGGGAAGGGGCGTGAGCATCCATGCAGCTCACTGTAATTTCTCTAATGGCTTTCTTTGGCTTGATAGATATTGAAGGAAGCTTGTTGCCGGGGCAATTTCCATGGAGAGATAATAAGAGATCATTTTCAAGTGAGCGAAACTTTAATGGCACATTCTGGTAATGAGGCAGCAAGGAGAGTAATGACTGGAGGTCTCAGAGTGTGAGCACATCATGAGAGAGGGGGGAGAACTCTTAGTTCACTGCTTGAGGCAGACATTTGAGGCCTGATCTTTGTCCCCTTGAAGTCAGCCTGGAGTTTTGCTGCTGACTACAGGGAGAGGAAGATTCAGACCTAAGTGCTGCTAATGGCCCTGGGTGGCTCCATAATGATGCCCCAGCGAATTCACTGGGGAAGCAGGAAGACCCTGGTAGGGCTCCGACACCAAAGACCCCAACCTTCTCCTTCGGCAGAAGGTCAGTTGTAAACAAAACCAAAGGAGAGCTGGATACTCCTGTGCACAATCTGTGCTTTCCCTCTGAAACCAATAGGAAGGTTTAGCCTGTGTGTCAGGAGACTGAGTTCCTAGATGGGAGACAAGGGTGAACAATGGAAGGTGAAGGTCCTGTCTCTTTTAAGCTCTGTATCCTGTGATGGGTATCTTCAGAAATGCATAGGAAGCAGATCTGAAATTCAGGGGGGGTGGTAGTTCCAGAGAGTTGGTAGGCAGAGATCAAGTGTCATGGATAGGGAAAGCCAATGATAAAGAAAGACTAAGAAAAGCACCCATCCCCTTCAGCTTTTATATCCAAGGAGGAACTATACCTATTCTTCTGGCTAATTGTGTGAGTCTAAATATGGAACCCAGTCACCAGTATGAACATAAAAGCCACTTCTGAATTAGGAGAGCCAACTGTGCCCATTCTAGAGTAGCGCAAAGGAACAGAGTGCAAAAGACCATGGAGAACCTATGTGGGACCAAAGATACCTAAGGTCCAGGATTATGTTTTCTAGTCAGTTCTGAATCTCAGATAGACCTAGGAAGATTTGTCCAGGAATTAAACTACAGAGGAGGCTGTGGATATCCTGCCTCTACCTGGAGGTGCTTCATGCCTCTCAGTCCTTGAATTCATCTCTGCAGCTTGGTTTTGGCATTGCTCTTAGGGAAGGCCCTCAATCAGCTACTCCTTAAGGGCAGCTAAGCCAGTTGTTGTTTACCTCCTCTCAAAAGAAGGAAGGTGAAGGGTCTGCTTTCCTCCAGCCTCGTTAACAGTTGTTTCATTAATCACAGCTTTCTCTTCAAAACCAGAGACAATCTGTCCAATTAACATTAAAACTCTGGCAGTCACTGCACGGGTGGGGAACTTTGCAAGCGGCACTTTGACAACCGTCGCTATTAAGTCTAACATTTTCAAAGCTGCTCACAAACAAAACAGCCCGGTCGCACCTCGTTAATACGCTGCACTCCCTGTTTGCATGAGCAGTAGAGCCAGACTCCTTTCTATTCACTTTTCTGACATATCTCAGCAGAGCCCACGTTCCAAAATACTTCTCCCACAGACCTCTGTCTTTGTCCATCACGTCCCACCACCGCCCTGGGTTTACCTTGGCAAATCCTTTCTCCTGCAATATACCTCCAATCAGGCTTTAACCCTGCACTGCACCTGAGTGAACTGAGCTCCATGGAGCTTTAGGTCAGAAAGAATCGGCACATTAAACTGTAGGTCCAGCAGAAAAGGTGATTAACAGTGTCTTGTAGCGGTCATGCCATATGACCAGAGAACGGCAGAAGTAGTAAGGTGTGGAGCAAAAGTTACCCAGTTAACTACAAGCCTCTTAGTCTAACCTTGACTGGAGATTTCCAAGGGAATTTTGAATGAAAGAACAATTAAATACCCAGAGATAAAGGGGAAATGAGATAAGATGCAACATGGGTTTACGAGATGTAGATTGTGTCAGACGAACATGATAGCTTTGTTTTGATAAGATACTTGATTTTCTAGACAAAGGAATGCTGCTCATCTCCTTTATCTAGACTTCAGTAAGGTATCTGATAGGTGCCATGTGGGAAATTACTGGAGAAGCTGGAGGAAAGGAGGATCAGTAAACTGTAAGGTGAAGTGCAACTCTCTGGAAGGAATTTACCAAAAGAGTTTCTCACAGAACAGTTTTGGAACTGAACTTTTCTTCTCGTGGATGATCTTGGCAGTGAAAGCAGGATCCTGAGGCTAAAATCATCCAGCGACACAGAACTGGAAGTTTTAGCAATGCAGAGAAGAACAAGAGAACAAGTCTGAAAGAACTAATTGACCTTGAGAATGAGAGTAGTTGAAATGACATGGAAAATAAAAACTTTGAGATGACAGGTCACAAATCTGAAGACTTGAGATAGCCTCAGATATAATATAGGAGACGATGAGCAGCAAATGATCAAGATCTATGTGGTCTAAGTGACTGCAGACTGACTGAGATGTCAGGCACAGAGAGGCAAATGCTATTCTTGGACATATAAGGAGGGATATTTCAGCAAATATAGACAAAAAATGGTGTCATTGACTGTGGGCCTGACTTCTTAAGGTCAAGATTGATAAGCTTAACTTTGCATGAATGCAGAGGAAGGCTGGAAGATGATCTAGAAGATGGAAAACAGATCACAAAGTGGAGAGCAGAAGAGTCAGCAACAGCATGTTTAATTTGGTAAAACACAGATTGAGATGGGAGAAGTTCCAGAGAGGTAAAATAGCTCCATAGGCTGATGGGATACAGCTCCTGAAGCAAGCTAGGGCATGAAAGCAGTCAGAACAGAGTTAGGAGCAAATGTTCCTTGCCCACTGGTGGAAGATGCAGGGACAAAAGAGAATGTTTTGAGGTCTGAGCTTTTCCTTTTACACCTGCCATGGTAGTGACTGGCCTTTCTAGCCTAGGAGCTCCCTGATGTTCCTGTCCTCCAAGGCAGAGCACTTCTCCCTTGAGTCTTTGATAGTATTCTGGCCAGCTTTCTTAGTCCTGATGCTCCTGAGAATCCCTTCTGGCTGCTGCCAGACAGCTGGTACATCTGCATGGGAAACTGAAGTGTTGATTGCAGCACACATGGCAAAATCTCAAGTCTAATGTAGCCAGGACAGGTAACAAAATCAGCAAAAACAGACCAGCAGAGGAGTTGGCATGGTGTACGAATCCAAGCTATCTGCCCAGGGTCCCGGCAAAATGCTTGCTACCCTGCGCTATCGCATTGTTACTGCTCTGGGTTAACATTTTTTGCCATTTTCTTCCTGACTTACATCAACATATGAGACAATCACCTGCATTTTGCTGTCTAGAGATACCCAAAGAGGGTAAGCTGGCGTCTGGAATCAGGCGCGCTGATACAATTTGCGCAAGTGCATTTTTCCCCCTCCTGTCTGTTGCTCTTGCACTAGAGTAATTTTAACCAGCATATGCTTTTTTCTTTTGCTTTATATTTGCCTAATTTTCAGGCCTTTTGTGAAATGGGACAAGTGCTTTCTGATGAACTGACTATGGATTTGAGGAGCTCGCTGGGAAGGCTATTTACTGGGTGGGTATGAACTGGGCTTAAATCTAAAGGAACTGTTAATGCCTTGTCTGGCACAGGGCTGTCACACGTGTCACAGCTTTGATTATTGCTGCCTGCCATGCTGGGAGGTCAATGTGAGATGAAAGAAGATTGGGAAACAGTCAGATTTGAGCAATCAAGGTGATATGTCCCTGGAAGGGGCTGGGAGGGAGAGAGGGGAAGGCTTTGGTGAGCCTGCAGGTTTTCTTCTCAGCTTTGGACTCGCAGCACACGTTGTAATTACATGTAGATGCTGGCGTGCTGGGGGAGAAAGCTGTTTAAGGAAATTTTTACAAAGTTTTGTCCCCTGTTGTGATTATTACTTTGGTAGGTGCCAGGCATTGGGGAACCTGCGAGGCCCTGAGGAAAAGAAGAAACAGGAGCTCTAGATTAAGGATTGTCAGTGATTTGTCACCTCTTAAAAAATGCTAACCTTCCAGTTTACAAGGGATTAGGGGACTGTATCCTGCCTTGGACGTGGGGCAGCTTATCCTTTTGATGTATGTTCTCCCCTGTTTGTTGGGAACTCTGCTAAAATGTAATTGTCACTGTTATTTTCCCTGTCTGCTGCTCCCGGCTCTTTCAGTCCAAGTTCTTTTCATACACAGCACAGGAGAGAGGCTGGTGGGCAGGCTTTGGCTTACGGGGTGGTGGTTTAGCTTCAGAGGGGATGGGGACAGGCAGTTAGGGCAGCAAGTGGCACCTTTTCTCCTTTATTACATGCTCATGCCTGGCTGATGGCCCCAGCTGGTTATTCTTCTCTGTCCACAGAATGGCTCACACACTCTCCTGGATCCACCCTTGCCATGCCGCCTAAAAAATAACATAATCTGTATTGGTCGGAGCAGGAAACTGAGGCACAGGGAGTGAAAGTGGTCCAAAGTCAAGGTTTACAGCTGTAAAAAGTATTCAGGAGTTTTTAGCATTTGCTGCTTCATCCAACATGACATGAGATTCGCGTTATCCCATCCCCATGTCTGAATGACAGGAGCATCCTTCCCCCACTGCATCAGGGGTGTCTCAGCCCAGCAGGCAGGTGTGTGCCTGGTGGCTTCTGTGTCACCCACTCCTGCCCCTGCTCCTCTCCATGCCCTGGCATCTCAGGAGCTCTCCCTAGAGCAGGTCTGCATGGGGAAGATGGCGCTGCTAATGCCTAAATCCTTGTTCAGATACATATGTAGAGCCTCAGGCTTAATCTCCCTGTCTGTGTTGAGCTACCAGATCAGGAAGCCCTTCACCCTTTCCTGTGGGATCACCGTGTTGGCAGGTTGATGGTGAAGTGCTGAGTGTCAGTATTTGTTCCCTCCAGAAATGGTCAATGCCCAGCACTTCGGGGCTGTGGCACCACGACCTTTTCAAAGCACGGACAGATGGAAGTGGCTCTGTGGAGAAAGGCCAGGGCAGGAGGGCAGCTGGCAGCCTTTCTAGGAGTCTGTTTTCGTGGCAGAACATACAAGTCTCCCAAATACATACACGTTTCTAGCCAGCTCCTCAGCTGCTCGGAATTGGTTTACAGCCAGTGACTTCAGTGGTGCTGTAGTGCTGGAACCAGCATTCACTCAACCCTCTTCTATTTGCACGATGCTTCTCTACTTCGTCGGCACACCGCGAGACCGCTCCACTAGTTTTCTCGCCTTGCTCCAAGGGTCTGGCTTTCCTCTCTCTGGTGCTTGGAGAGTTATTTACATTCGGGCAGAAAGGGTAAGGAATGAAGCCATATCTGACCCCTCCACTTGGGCCATCCCGTCTTATTATCCCTCCTGCCCAGAAGCCGAGCCGGGCACATGGCTGTGAAGCAGAGGCGACAGGCTCCAGCTGCCTGCTGTTAAGTGCCATGCCTGGGAACGCTGATGGGGAGCATGAGGAGAGCTCAAGACTGAACTTGCAGGTGATGCACAGCACTGCCCCACTCAAAAAGACGCTTTGCCGACATATTTCCATGAATTAAAGACAAAAGCTAAATGGTATTTGCATTTCCGAGCCTGTATACAGCTCACTCTGTGTCAGGATAAGAATTACCTTCCCCTTGTATGAGCATTAAAAAAACATGTTGCAGGTGTACAGCTTAGAAAATAGAAAAAAATAATTTAGTGCAGGGTCCTAGCAGTCACATTTTCCACGTGATTTTGGGTGTCTTGGCTTGAGGATGAGACACAAAAGTCTTGGCAAAATGTCTGAACTCTGGGAAACACCTATCTCGCCACCCTGCAGATTTAGAGCAAGGCGCAGGCTCAAACGCACAGCAGAACTGGCGCCCAGGTCTGGAGCTGTTTCAGAGATGAGGAGAATGGGTAAAGCAGATCCTGTGCCCTCTAGAGAACACAGTTGGGTAAAAATACCTTACTGGCCAAATGAGATGAAGCATGGAGTAGGTTTAATTTGTGTGTTACGTTCTTGTTAATAACAATATCTAATTAAGGCATCTGGCGACAACTTAATGGGCAGAATAGGAAAAAATTAAGAAGGCTTTATTGAATTTTTCTTTTGACTCCAGCTCTCTGGATTCAAATGAATCCATCATCAGAGACAGAGCCTTGTTTGTGTGAATCTGTTCAGCCCAGTAAGTAGTAGCTTTATTGTGTAGGACCTAGCCCTTAAAATTAAACTCGTCATTCTTACGAAGATGATTGCTTGAAGGGGAGATTAACCTTTACGATGTGATGATGGAAGTGGTTGTTGTTCATTTCAAGAGCCCGTGAAGACCATTGGGACCTGGAAGTGATAGAAACTGGACTAGCATTTGGTGACTCAGATGAGAGGTGGAAAAGAAGCTTGTGTTTGTTGGGGCTCCTCTCATCCACCTTTCCACATCTGATTTCATTGTGGAGTTATTATTATTTATATTTTAAAAAACAAGAAAAAATGTAGAAAAGCCTGAGGTCTTATTCGTATGTGTGTGCTGCACCTCATGCGACATGATCCGTATCCCTCCTAGGAACTTTATGTGATCCTAAATAAAAGATGGGTGATTTATCAGTAGCAGAGTAGTTCATTTTGTTTGTTATGTGCTGCACATTCCCATTCCTCCTCCTGCTGCTGCTGGCTTGCAGAAGAGACAACCATGTTGTCCGCAGCCTCTTGCAGAGGAAAAGCCCTTTGGCTTTTTCTTCCTGTTATCTCTTGCTATGGAAGACGTCAAGGCTGTGCATATCCATATTGGAAGCCCTGGCCCCTCAGATTGTGTCAACACTACAGTCCAAAAGTAAAACACCAGTTCGTGCAGACAGAGCAGAGTTAGCTGTGACTCGGGGAGGGAAGCGGCGAATGTTTCGAGGACAGTTCAACCGCAGCAAATCTTAACTCTCACAAAAGGTTGTACGAGTCCAGCAAGGACACGAGTGTAGCCCTGACTAAACAGTTCTGTGTAAAATGACACCAAGTTGTTTTCAAGCTCTTCTATATGTGATTGATCTCCTGTAACAGGATACGTGCAATTAACCAGCAGCTCTGCTATTAATAACTATCCCTGAGTATATGGATAAAATGAATTGGGTTCTCTGTGGATTATTGCCTTTCTTCACCTGACACTTCTTTAGATGAATGACATGGAACAAAAAGAGAATCTTAAGAGTATATAATTGAGTGTGTATTAGGGTTTATGAAGAGATTCCTACAATAACTGTCATGTTCCACCTGACGGAGTAGCTGTTATGTGAACATGCCAAAGTACCACTTTCCTTGCTGTGATCTTTGTTCTCACTTGCTTTCTCTGCATTAGCTTAAAATCTCCTTTAGCTGATGCCACTGAATGCAGCCTGAGTAATGACTTGAGTGCAAAATAAGGACGGGAATAAAGAATGAGGTGAACACTTACTGTCAGAGGCCTCAAATTGGGCGCCAAAGTGAAAGGAGGCCCACTCTTTCAGAGACAGAGAGCTTCTGCTGAACCCACCAGCGACAGCTTCTCTGGAAACCAGGACACATCGATTTATATCCTGTTGGAAACGAAAGATCCAGGCACCACTGTGCTAAGCACTGTCAAACCTCTGCTCCAAAGGGGACAGGTATTTCAGGGAGATGAAGCACCAGAAAGAAAATGAAGGCATGGAGGGGTGAAGGGACTCGCTTTCTGCATCACAGCAGGTTGGTGGCAGAGCCGGGAGAGGGGGCTCTCTGCACTGGACCGCTGTGTTGGGTACCCTTCACCGGAGAGTCCTGGCAGGGTCGTGCTGTTGTGTGAATGACAGCGTGAGGAAATGTGATTTCTCAGAAATGAAAACTTACCTACAGTCTTAAACACAGTTTTGTGGCAGATGCAGCAAGATGGAAAATGAACCTTTATGTGCCATAATGTTACTGGCCTTTGCTGAGAGTGTGTTGGGAGCCCTGTGACACTGGGAGGGCACTGTGGTCCAGCTGCCGGTGATACCAAACAACAGCAAAAACCACGGGGTCTCCAAGACTGTCCTCTGCCTGTGGGAGATGGGGAAGATTTGCTTCCACACTTTCTTCAAAGCCATGTTATGTGTCACTGGCTGCTCTGACCTTCCCTGACAGAAATATGTGCTGCTCTGAGCTACACGTCAACAAAATATCTTGACTTTGATGAGCTGAAATCCTGTTGGGATTTGGTGGTGTTGGGATGCTCTCATTAAAGAAAAGGTGCAGCTTACAGGTGATCAGGTTTCCCCGCAGCCTGATACTGGTGCCAGTTATCACAGGCACCAGTCTTTCCTCTGGCCCAGCAGTGGCTGGTGCAACGCTGGCCGGGGGCGCAGTGGTTACAGGCGGACTGCTTACACCTGCCCATGGACTTGCACCTGCAGATGGTTTATAAAAGGACGCTCTGCCTTTGCAGCAGCAGCCAACCTTCATGTCCTTTCACATCCAACAGCACAGAGAAAGATCCCTTTGCATCCCAGCTCTCCCTCCTCATCACCAGCCCAGCCCTTTTTCCGCTGCTGACCTGGATCTTTCCATCCTATTTTCTTTCTCTGGCCTCCCTTTCTCTTTACCCCTCCATCTTTCAGTTTGACTTGTCACACACACACACACACACACACACGCACGCACGGCGTCACACACTCAATCCTCCCAGAGCCGCAGACCTGCCAGCAGATCTTGAATGCGGTGGGGCTGAGGGATGCCCTGTCACCTTCTGCCCCTCCACGTCCCTCTTGCCCTTCTCCCCACTGATCTATTGCAAAGGACAGGTAACCTCAGCCAGAAAGACGGATGCCACAATTACATTCCCCTTTTCGGCAGCTCTTTCCCCTTGCTTCTTCCTGATGGAAATCGTGGGCAAGAAAAATCTATTATTACTCTCCAAATCATATCAAATATTTATCAGGGTAATTCTCTAGTTATCACCACCAATTGCAAGCCTTAGTCACGTAGTAAATCTTGTTAGTGTCATCTCTGGGAACGTGTCTCGTCTGTCTCCTCAGCCGAGTGCTGTAAACCAGGTTGCCCCAGGGGAACTTGGCTTATGGGAAAGGCAGCGGAGAAGGAGCAGGCGGAGGCGATCAAAGATGGGCGAGACTGAGCAGGTCCCCTTTGTCCCAGGACATGAGATGGGGTCCGTTGGGGATGGGGCTGAGGGGAGAGCAGGCAGGTTGCATGTGGGAAGGGAAGGTCTGCTGGGCCACACCAGCCGATGCCTCCCTGACGCGCCAGACGCTGGACAGATAAACTCATTCCTAATCAGAAACTGTCTGAAATGGGCCAGGCTGGAAAAGGGAGGTGTAGTAGCTTCCCCAGGACGGAGGTGGAGTGAGTTGCTCAGGGCTGTACGGGAAGTCAGTGGCAGAGGCCAGAACAGCGCTCGAGGTCCCTGGCTCTGTTGCTCATGGCTCAGTTATGTGATGATTCCTTCCGGAGCACTGTGGCTGGTCTGAAACAGCACGGTCCTGGGGGTCCTGGAAGTCAGAGCAACCTTGACCTCTCTGCTAGCTGTGCCCAGGACTCTCCCCTTCCACCCGCTGTGTAAAGGACTAGCAAACGCAGCCACTCTAGCTGGGCTTTTTTTTTTTTTGTTGTTGTTGTTGTTGGCACCAAAATGTTTCCAGATTGTACCTATTTTTAAACTCTTTATTGGGTCAGATCTGGACAGCTTGGAGACTTCAGCTCTTCCCTCTTTCTACCCCTGTGCACATAACTTATTGCCGCAAAGGGAAGAAATGAGCAGCAAATTTCCTCTGCCAGAACCAATCAATCTGGCACCTGTCATCAGCATCACAGCAGCTATAAAATATTTAATTTCTTAATGATGAATTGGCAGATTGTTTGAAAAAAGACAACAAGGAAACAAAGAAAAGGAAACAGACACTCACAATCTGCAGTCACACTCTTTGCCAGGCTGAGCCTTTGGAGCTGATAGCAGGAATGTGTTTTTCCAAGCTACCTGACAGTGCTGTCTATTAATAAAGCCCTGCTGGTTGTTTTGGGGATGTTCTACTCAGTCATTGGACCCTTGACTTGCCATCCCAGGGTCCCACCACTGATTCCTGATGAGACTCAGCCTTCAGAGAGGGATTTTTATTTTTTTTTTCCAGAAAGTAGGAAAACAGCTTCTCAATGGCGCAGCTCTTCCCTCCCTCAAGTACTGGTATAAATAAGGAAAAAGAAGGACCAGGCTGGGTCAGAGCACAAGTGCATCCAGCCAAGTGCTCTGTCTCCAGCAGTGACCAGCAGTGTGTGCTTTGGGAAATGTATAGGAATAGGTCAGTCATAGAGTGCTATTTCTCTAGCAGCCTCCAGCAGTCTGCAGCCTAGGGAGGTCTTTTTGGTTTCTAGCTCTGACTGGAATTTTCTTCCACGAGTTTGCCTAGTCATTTTTTAAAGTTACGCAAACTTTGAGCATCCACAAAGTCTTCACTCCAATAGTCCCATAGTTCTTCTGTGTGGAGCTGTATATCTTATTTTGTTTTCAGCATATCACCTGCTAATTTAACTCAATGTTCCCAGTTCTCGCATTAAAAAGACAGTGAAAAATCTCTCTTCACCTCCCATCCCTTGGACATGTTTGGCTCACAAAACAGGGAGCGGCATAGAGATGCCTGGGCTGATGGAGACCAGAATTGGGAATTCTGCAGTGGACAGTCTGATTTCACAGGGCATGTCAGTTTGTCTGTGCCCAGGGATACCTTCTGCCTCTGGTACCTACGGTTGTGAGCTTGGAGGGGAGCCAGAGGCCTTACTTGCATTCCGGTCTCTCTGCAGACACATAAGGAGATGCTGGTGGCAGTCACCAATTCGGCTGACGCAGCTGCTGTGGAAAGGGGATGGCACAGAAAGCAAGACCCTCTGCTGAAGTTATATGAATTACGTGCAGAACTTAAAAAACACATCCCTGTCCCCATGTCAATTTATATCCATTCCTCTTACAACTCAGTAAATCCTGTAAATACACAGGCAAGCAAACTCTCTGACCAGAGAGCTCCTTTTACTGTAGCCAGTTCTGGTGGGCTTTATTGGCAAATACAGTGATATTTGGATTTATTTTTTTTTTATTAACTTCTAAGTCCTGTCTTGGAACCTTTTAATTACAAGAGTCATAAGGTTTCACTAAAGCAAATACAGACTTTTAACCATCACAGGAAAACCTGAAAACTGGAATTCTAAAGGCTTGCAAAACCCTCCTAAAGCCCAGGGAAAGGAAGAGGCAGCCAGCATTTCTCGCTCACCACCATTTATTATTTTTAAGCCGGTCTCATGACTTGAAGCGGTGACGCTCCTCAGTGGCGTGACCAAACCTACACTATTCATCTGGGCTGGGGGAGCACGCTGGGAAGTTTGGCAGACGCACGTGGGTGGCTGGCAGCTCGCACGCGGTGCCTTCGTGCCTCCTCCTCTGCCTCTCCTGGCAGAGTGTGGGGAGCGAAGGCTCCAGCAGACGTCCGCGGTGGGATCGGTCGGTTGTGGTGGGATGGCAGCGTCCAGCAGACAGGGAAGGTCACGCAGCATCTGAGCTCAATTTACCAGGAGATATCTGGCAAAGCCCTCAAGCTCTGTCTGCTCTGGTGACTTCTTTTAGCCCTCCTGCAGACATCCTGTGTAAATAGGCGAAGCAAAAGCCTTCCCACTTGTACAGAAAGGACTTAAGCTGTTTTCAAGAGGGGTCGGTGCAATTACGAGCAGTGGCCATCGCTTCCGGGAGCTGGTACGTGATGGTAAACTGGCCACTTCAGACCTTTCCCCGCTGGTGTGGGCTGCTCGAGGGCAAAACAGGGTTTCCACCAGCTCCTGTGCAAAGCCTCTGGACCACAGAATGCTGTTTCCACATGCACCAAAGCACATGGCACTCCTGAGAGGTGGCTGCTTCAGCACAGGGATAAGGTGAAATCAAAGGACAATACTTTTCATGTCAGAGAGCTCATTTCCCTGCTAACTCTGAATCTCTGTCTTTTGCAGACGGTGTTTAAAGAGAAGTTTGCTCCATTGATCCTGTCTAATATCTCCTTGGAAGTTCTGAATGGAAAACATCCTGCTTGTCTCTAATCAAAGCTGTTTTTTCTCTGCCTCTGGGCCAAAACACCGCAACAGTCTTGGCCCTTGCGGGAGTAGTGGATGCTGAGCAGACACGGGGCTGCCTGCGGCCATTCCAGGCATGGGAAGAACCTGAAAACCAGCCTTTTCCCACTGCGCCACCAGCTGCAAGTTATTTGGGTATGGAAGGGGCAATTAGAAAGCAGCAATCCAGCAACTCCTAGCTAGGTGACTGCCGATTGCAGCACAGTAAGTCTGAAGAGGCGTCTCTTCCCCATCTATTAAAATAGACACCATTGCCAGCAAAAAAACTGGGAAGTGTGACTCAAAGTGGGGGAAGGAAGAGGGATAGGGCTGATCGGTAGAGCTAGACACCCACATCAGGAGAGCACGTAAGCAGAACCGCTTGCATCCTACTGTTGTCAACGTGATTTCAGATTAAACACATGCTTAAGTAGAAAAGGGACTGAGAGAATAGTTGGCTGGAGGAAGTTTTTGGCTCACAGTCCTGGAAGTCACAAGTTAAGGGTGTCCGTGGGATGGGCAGTGTCAGAGTCCTCTCTACCACAGTGGTTTTCTATAAAGATTTAACAAAGACTGTGAGGTTAAATAGATCCTGCTTTTCTTTCTCTCTTGTTACCCAGAAATCATCCTTGGACACTGGTCTGAGGGCAGCCCTCTGCCCTTGACTCCGTGCCAGGCATGCCTGGCTGGAAACCTTCCTCCAGATGGAGCAGGCTAGGAAAGGTAAGGAAATGCAAAGAGGAAAGAAATGAAAATGTGTGAACGCCTCTAATTTTGCTTATGTTTTTGCTGTCATTTAGACTGCTATAAAATGAATATAAAATATTGTGATTCCACTCTAATAACTTTTTTCATCCATTTACTCTGGCATAAATTTCCTCTGAGTAGAAATTTTTGTCAGAATCTGGTTGGGGCAGATCCTTTATTTTATTATTTGATTGCAAAGAATGTGTTTTCTCCAAAATTTTTTTTTTTTTCATTAAAATGTAATAACTGAGCATGGCCAGCCAAAGCCACATATTGCAGTGAAGGCAGTCCAGCCAGAGAGCTGTGGTGTGAGAGGGAACCAGGAATATGTTGGGGGCTGAGGTAGGGGAATAAAGCTAATTCTAATGCTTTCAACCTAAATCATTCAGTTCCTTGTTAGTTGGATTAAAAAACCAAAATTTCTGAGAAAAAAAAGCTTTGACAGAGGAAGGTTTTTGGCTGAGTTTCTCCACGGGAACACTGTCCCCTGGCATCCCACTTCCCCCTTCCTCTTCACTGCCGGGCGTTGTGGTGGGGCGGCACGTCACCCCTTTGCCCTCTCCTTTCCAGGGAACACTGTGGCGGGGACCCAGCCTGAAAAAGCAGCTTCCCAGGAAAACAAATGCCCCAACCATCCGCCGCTGTGGGCCAGTTCCATCAGTTCTGGGGATTTCATCCCCCAGCCCGGGGAGCGTGGAGGGGGGGGCCCATGGCAGCAGATGCTCGGGATGAGGATTCCTCTTGCAGGGCTGGCAAGACCCTCCCTGGGATCGGGCAGGGGCCATGTACTGTTGGGAGGGTGAAGGCAGGGACATGGCAGCACAGGGGTGGCCTCTGCGGTGTGGGGGGACAGGGATGGCCCGCGCTGGGGCAGGGGACCCCTTCCACACGGCTGGCAGGGTGGGAAGAAAAGGCAGGGACCTGGTGGAGGAGCCCCCACTCCCCTGTCATGCTGCGAGCAGCCCATGCCTACCCTAACCCCACACCAGACCTTTTTTTCCTCCTTTTCACCCCCCAAAAAAGCTAGTTTTATGGCAGTTTTAGCAGTTGGTTTCACAACCTGCAGCCCCGGTGCGGCTCTGCCCTGCGTTGTGCACTCCAGTTGCTGCCGAGCTGCTTTCCTTTCCTCCTTTTTTAAATTTTTAAATTTTTTTTTTACTTCATTTAATTTTGTTTTTACTTCCTTGGTGAGTGCAAGAGCCAGACACAAGGGCTGTGAAGCCACGAGACCCCTGTGCTGCCACCCTGCCTGTCCCCTGCAGCGCTGCTGCTCACCCCAGCTCCTCTTCGGCCCCACGCGTGCAGATCCGGACCCGGCGACAGTCGCCTTTGCTGGGCACAAGGGGAACAAGCTCCAGAAGGATTTTCCTCTGAGCAGGCACTCAGGGAGAGATGAAAGGGCTTTGGGCTCCAGGACAGGGGGCACCGGAGTGGAAAAGGGGGTCTCCTGAGGCGCACGTACTCCCCTCTGCTTGTGTCAGGCTGGACCACGAGCCAGGGAGATGTGGGAACGTGTGTGCATACCCCAAGGCTGTGAGAGCCATCGTTTGTCCCGGAGCTTGACAGCACATGTAGATCCAGCCTCTTCTATCTGCCCTGCAGGGCTTCTGCCCCAAATGGTTGGGATTTTCTTGCATTAGCTCATTTTCCCCTTGCAATCGCTCATTTTCCCCTTGCAATCGCTCATTTTTCCTGTGTGCTGGCTCATTTTTTTCCTCGCAGAACAGGCTAGGGCTCGGTTAGGCTCCGGGGCTTGCTTGTGTATCTTGCCGCTTGTCTGAGGTTCAGGGAGAAGCCAGGCTGGGGCTGGGGAGGGCAGGATGAATTGCCAAAGCTTTGGGCTGGAAAGCTGGCGTTAGAGCAGTGGGAGACAACCGGAGGGCTGAGGGAGGGTTTCACTTGGAGTCGTGCCTTGGAGGCGACTCGGAAAAGGGGAAGGGGCAACAGGCCATGCAAGGACAGTGATAGCCCTGTGGAGGGGTAGGACCCCCACTGACCATGGAGGAGATGCTCCCAAGAGACATGGCTGCAGCATCCCAAGGCGCCTTGTTCCCACCAGGGAGCCAGAGAGTAGCAAGCCAAAGGAAAAGCAGTGCCACCAGCAGCCCCGAGTGCTGCCAGCCACGCGCCCTGCCCTTGTCACGCCGTGCATGGAGCAGGGCTCCCCTCTCCGCGGCTCTGCTGCTGGACGTCACGTTCCCAGGTCCCCCGAGGTGGCAGGAGACCATGTCTTGCTTGCCAGTGGCTGCTGCCATCACTGATTTGGGCAGGGTGGGGCACTTCACAGCTGTCACCGTAGGTGCTGTCATGGCATGGTGACGTTGTTTGCCGGCATTGTTAATGAGCCCTCTCTCCCATGGATTCGCTTAACAACGTGGCACGGCGCCCACTGACAGGAGCTGAGGACCTGCCATGGGCTGGAGCAGGGTTTATTAAGCAGCAAGAAAGGCCCAGTGGGAAATGCCCAGGATGGGGAATTTTCCAGGGGAAATACAGGGCAAAATCCCCATTTTCCACTCCACAGCTGCTTTCCTGGGGGATCCTTTGCTATTCCCCTCCGAGATCTCCGTAGCCTGAAACAGCCCTGTGGGATGCAGGGCTGATTTCAGTCCTGTACCGAACGGCATCGAAATGGCTGAAACATTTGGTCGCCCAGAGGCCATCGCGGCACGGGGCTCCCTTGCGTATCTGCCTCCTGCTGTGCCTGTGGCGGTGGTGGCCACCGGACTTTCAGCTCCTGGGTGGTCAGTGCCAGGAGCTGGGACACGCCATCTCCAGGGACACTGAGGTTTTGCTCACCAGTTCCTGTGCCCCCTTGGCCCCTGCAAGTTTTGTCAGCCAGGAGCATCTCTGCAGTGCGTAGGGAAAGCACATGATGGCACTGCAGGAGCGCAAAACCGCCTCAGCCTCCTCTGCAACTCAACTGGGTTTTTAACCCCTCCGTGGAGGGGAAGCTGCTGCAGGTGTGGTGGCTTTCCAGGGACAAGGTGCGGAAGGAGGTTCGGGGGATGGCGGTGCCCAGTGCTCTGCTGTCCCCAAGTAGGGCAAAGCCTTGAGTCCCAGCTGGCGGTTCTGCAGGATCGCCCCATCTCCTTCGGGACGGAGGAGACACAAGTATATGCAGTGCTGCAACGTGGGCTTGAGCGTGTGTTTGTGAGCTGGCAGCTTCCAAAATACGCGGCGGATGCTTTGTGCAGTGGTTCCTCACAGCCGTACTTGGGGGGTCCATGGTCTTGGCATGCCTAAGACCATTGCCCCTCTCGGCATAAACCCAAACAACCCTTCCCAAAGAGGCCAGCTGTGCTTAGCCAGGCAGCAAGACAGGTAGGTCTAGGGCTAGTTTGGGCAGTAGCACCTGTAGACCAATGTCCACCAAATGGATCTGTCTGGGTGGGCTGAGAAAAGCTGCCCCTCACTCAGACCCCGTTGCTGCCACCTTGTCTGGCTTCACCTCCTGAGCGCACACGGGCGCAGAGATGGTCCTCAAATACTTGCTGGTCGGAATCAAGCCCTGCTGCACATCTTGCATTATAATGTCCTGCTGGCTGGCGGATGGGTTTTGGAAGAGAGGGAGCAAATTTGTTTGTTTGCTGGTTCCTGAAGTTACCGGTTCTCCAGCCAAAAACCAGGGAGAGCTGTAGAGATGAACAGAAAGGCTGCAACAGCATTTCCATATAGCACATGCTTTTTCCTGAAATAATCCCTGCAGGAGAGAAACTCTGTAAAAATATCTGGATGTGACAATCCTGATATTTATCTGTTCTTATCTACAAAGAATTGAAGAGGTGTAAATCCAGCAAGTTCTGCCCAAATTACTGCCAGATCCTGTCGGTATGAAAAACAGTGTGATCCCCTCCGTGGAGGCTGACTTCAATTATCTGGTGGGCACAAGGTGTATAGCTCTGCTTTTCCACCTCCTGTTGTCCCCATAGGAAAAAGTTCTCTCTAGGACTTTTCCATAAGTAACAAGATATTTATCCAGGAGAGAAAGCACGGAATGAGGAGAGGAGGGAAAATAAACCTCTTCCGAGGGAGGAGGAGGACAGAGGGGGTCTGGTTCCTGCAGCTCTCATCCATCTCTCTGGATGCAGCACTCTTTGCTTGCTATCTCCCTGTTGTAAATGCAGCTGATTGATTTTCTTTCTCTCTCTTCTTTTGCACTTGTTTATTTTAATAAAGATAGATATTATTTTTTTTTTTTGAAACCTAAAGCAAAATGTTCCAGTGTCTACACCCACCCTCCTGGCATGAAGCGCTGATGGTTATTTCAGTGAATATAATTTGATTTCTGCCTCTCCTGCTGGGCTGATGTGAGAGAAACAATATTTAGAGAAGTAGATTTTTTTTTTTTTTTTTTTTTTCCTGGAGCAAGGGAGGCAGAGGCTGGGAATGGTGTGGGAAGAGGGAAAGAGAATCAGCAAGAAGGCACTCTCATTTTCTAGGCCATTTTTTTTCAAGTTTGCAGTCTCTGATGGACAAAAATCACAGTATAGCTCAACTAATCAATTGCTTTCTGAAGAACGGAGAGCGCCTCATCTCTTTAGGTATTTTTGTGTTATTCTTGGTCTGCTGCAGTGACTCATCTCATCCTGGCTGCCAATGATTTTAGGTTTGTAGTCTGAACTGTGATAATCTCCATTTTGCAAGTGGGGAAACCGAGGCAGGGAGTAGGAAGTCGGTTCCTTCCCTTTGAGATCGCCTGCGCAGCCAAGAACAGCGTACGGCACAGGCACTAAGGGCTCGTTTCCAAACCCAGGATGCAGTGAGCACAACCTCACCACAGGCTCCAGCAGCACTCGGCTCCCAATTAAACTTAGACAAAGTGAGGTTTTCACTAGTGCTTAGCAGCCAGCTCTTCTTTACTGATAATACTGAGCAGCAGATTTTCAAAGAATTCAGCTACTCCTCAGCTCTCGCCGTTTCTTAGGGAAAAGCTCCTGCGCTTTGCTAAGAGGAATGGCTTTTTCTTTGCCAAAAATCTGACCCTTCATTTCTAGGCACAGAATTAAAAACTTGTTCATCACTTTTTTCTAGTATTTAAAGGAGCAGCATTCCTCTTTTCCTTTTTTTCTTTGATTTTCCTGGCTTCTAGGAACAGGGCTAGTGATTGCTTCTGTGCATATCTGAAGATAATAGCTTTGCTAAATAATTTTTCCTCCTTTAAAATATATCAAGATTGCCTGCTGCATAGTTTACATTTCCTGCTGTGGAGACAAATACTTTAATTAAAATGGAAGGGAGTTAAAAAAAAAAAAAAATCACACAGAATAAGAAAAAGCTTCTGTGAAAAGAATCCTAAAATACTCGAAAGAAGCAGAAATGGGCAAATGAAGCCCTCCGGCAGCCAGGATGCATTTTGCATGAACGAGTGCATATATGCGTGCAGGCTTTTGGGACTATTTTGCTCAATTTAAGGAGGGAGGTGCTGCTGAAAGCCCCACTACGCGAATACACCCAGTTACGTTTCCATCAAGTAATAAGAGATCTTTTTACAAACTGCTTGTCCTCCACCTCCTGCTCCAGTCTGTGTGCAGGACAGATGGAATGGCTTGGTCTCAGATGATCGAGTCTTGAGAATAAGAAGGAAAGAGGATCTTCTACCTACCTTGACCCTGCCTCTTTCCTTCACTTAAGAGCAAAATGTTAAATTAATCCCCTGTGGTTGCTGTATTTGATTATGGGAGCCCTTGTACGTTTTCTCCCTCCCTTGGCTTTATCTTGCCCCTGGGGAAAGCACAGCAGCAGAAAACAGCAAGGAACTCCTACATATGCCGGGCCAGTATTAACTCCGGGGACAGATAAAAGGGAAGTTGCAAGTACAAAATTGCTGTTCAGACCTGAAGATTTTCTCCCTAAATCTAGTTAGGGACTGAAAGCATTGCATCTAGTTTTGACTGCAAAGTTTGATAGAGCAGGAGACAGGGAGAGTCCATTTATAAACAGAAGCACAGTGTGAGTCTGCAAGGCTTTCCTGCAGGAAGAGTGGCAAGAGAACTCTTTCTTCCTTGTATTTTTATGCAAAGGAAGCAGCCTCTGAAGGGCACCCACTCATCCCACTCCCATGCCCACAGAAGACCTGAAGCCAGAAGAGATGAGCTATCTCCTTCTACACCCCATCTTAAGATCTTTCTGGAAAACACTCCCAGTACCTTTCCCCTAAAGTCTATCCATTCACCCCCAAAAAACACCCTACCTTCCCAAAGCACGCCAGCCTACCACGGCTTCCCATCTAAGGCTAGCCCTGATACACTGCAGGTACTGCCCACAGCCAGAGGGTCACCAGAGCTCCTTGGCATGGCCAGGGGGAGCAGAAGCTGCCAGCCCTGAGTTTCAGAGGGTGGTGGTGCTCCAGCTGGGTGGCAGTGAGCAGAAGGATCTGCTTAGATGCGTTAATCAGCCTTACAAAGGTCTTTTTCCAGGCCAGGGTATAGGGGGAAGAGGGTGGATTGAGAGCCTCACAGAGCACTTCCCCCTGCTGAGCTGGGAGTTATATCTAGCTCATTGAGGATAATTACATGATCACCATCAGATGTGTAAGCTGAGCTCTCACTTTCTGCACCATCCCTCTAAGAGAGGAGCATATTATTCCTGTTTTTCACTAGCCTGAACCAGCTATTGTCTCTTTGAGCTGTGATGCTGTCCCTATATAATTAAGGCTGTCAGTCAAACTCAGACACCTAAACACTACAAACTCCATGGCTTAGGAGGATTGATCACAGGACTTTATTGCTTGGCAGTCAAAGCAGCACTTTGTGGGCTCTCTCTTCCCCTGTTGGAGGAACAAATTGTGGGGCTGTGAGAAGGAAGTGTCCCTGGGAAAGCGGTTAGGTGCTTCCAGTGCTTACTGGATATGCTAGCTGTGACCGTGGGTCCTGTGCAGGTGGTGGGTTGAGCCGCACTGGTCCTGGTCACTGTTCCTGAGTCAGAGCCTGCTTCTGGGGCTCAGGGCATGCGTGGGACCTGCCTATGATGGCAGGGAAATTGGGTGCTTATCTGCTGCCTCCACCGACCAGCACCCAGCAAGACAGTGAGAGGAGGGCTTGACCTAACGCAGTCACTCTTCTCTGTGTGCGGGGGTCTTGTGGGCCAGCAGACAGAACGTGGAGCTGTAGGGATGGAGGCATGGCATCAGGAAGTCTAGGCTTGTCGGACGGGCACCCAGCCTATCTGTCTCTGCAAAAGTGCCAGGCAAAAGCTTGTCAGCCCTGTTAATGACTTGTGTCACCTTCGCTGTTTTGCAGGATGCACATGGAGACAGCATGAATGCCAGATCCATAGCAGGGAGTCTATTCTTTGCCTTCTTCCAGTGGAAAAAGCTGCTGATGTGGCTCTGTGTGGGTAAGAGAACCTCAGTGCACACTGAGCCCTGCTCTCTCCCAGCCAGCGCTCACCGCCATGTCCCCCAACCTTAGGGCCTCACTGGGCTGAGGCTCTACAGAAAGAGAAAACCTTCCTGACTACTGATGTCTTCACTGGAGAGACCCCAAAAACGGGACGTGAGAGTAGAGGGGAGGGAGGAGGCATGTTTCTATAAATCAGACACGCGCAGCCCTAGCTGTCTCCGCAGACTGAGACTGGGGGGACTTACACGTACTCCCAACATGTGGGCATCAGCAACAGGAGCACAAGCCGTGGTCATGATGCCCCCCCCTTAACTGCATATTGCTCCAGCAGTTGTGTTTCCCGTCCTGCAAACGGCCCCACCGTATGCAGCTCTCCTGTGCGTGGGTCTTGCGCTCATGTTTGTCACTGGCAAAGCTGGGCTTCTTCAGAGAGGCTTTGGCTGTGCTTGTTTTGGGTGTATATTTAAAAAACACGGTCATCTTGGGTGTCTTTGGGGATGTGGAGAGCAGAGAAGCATCGAAAACGTGACTTTTCTTTCCCAAAGTGTAAAAATCTTTTTGGTTTTTTTGCTGGCTTGTAAAAGGAATTCTTCCCCGTGCCCACACAATACGCCGCCTCTGCAGCAAGGGCAAAGGAGGAATCACTCCTTTCAAAGGGGTTAATATTTGCAAACACCCTTGCAGGGCCTGCATCCTGTGTGATACGTGTGCGCAGGGCTGTGGGAGGCTAGAGCAGGGCTAATGTGCTTCTGTGATACACAAATTAAATTCCTCTGTGTGTGTGGGAGGTCTAGCAGTCACCCTTTGATAAATGCCGCTGCGATCTTTGCAGGATTAGGGTCCAGAGGTGGGTGTTTACCTGTGTTGTGTGTATGTGTGTAGCAGCCCAGAAGTAATTGGATGATGAAAGCCTCCGTGCGGTGTGTGTGGGAGGTCCAGGAGAGACCCACTGACACAGCGCCTGTACGAGCGTATGTAACTGCTTGTGATCTCCTTCCCAGAGTAAGAGAAACCCAATTCGCACCATCATTTAAAGGCCAGTTGTTTGTCACAGAAAAAGTCATTGCTGCTTAATGACCAAGATGTGTCCAGTGCCATTTTATTTAGATGGGTGCAAATGATGGAAGACTTTTTCCTTTCTGCATCCGCAGTCCCAAATTCACCTGCGTGGAGCAGGGCACTCGGGGCAAGCTGAGTTCATGCTCTCAATCAGCACAGCACCTCAATCAAGGTGAAGAGCCACTCAGACAAGCTAACGTCCGTGTAACGGAACTGCTTTTGGCTAATCTTTCCTCTGGCATGAAACTCATGCAATTTCAGCCTGGGAAGCAGCCCTGGTCAGGACTGGAGGATTTCTCCTGCATATACATTTCTTCTTATTGTGTCGAGCTTTTGCTGTCCTCAGCAAAGGCTTTTGTCCTCCAGGCATGTACCCAAGCACCACTGTGTGGATTGCAGCTGCATCCTACTGCCTGTCTGGGATAACTGGTCGCTTCATGCAACAGGGGCTGTTTCAAGGCCATCATGGTCCCTGTCCCCTGTGACATCCTGAGGAGCACCCTGCTGCTGGCTATGGAGAGAAAGGAGCAAGGGAGCCCATCACCCCAGCAGTGGGCACGGCCGGGAGGGCTGTGGGTGCAGGGAAGGGGAGCCAGGCTTTGGGTCCAGGCCAGCCCCGTAGGGAGCGTGCTGAGGGGCCGAGGGCTTGTCCAGCCCGGGAAGTGCCATAGTCAATCCCTTCCCCTCTCCGCACTGTCGCCGTGTGTCTTTTTACAGATTTCTGCGAGCAATAGCTGGAGCGCTGTGAGGTTTGGGCTTGCAGGCGAGCATCCTCAGCTGCCAGGAAAAAGGATGCTGCGCTACAAGGGTTCATCACCAGAAGGCCCCATTTAATTTTGTCTAGCGAGGGGCTGACTCCAATACAGCCACTTGGAGGCTCCAAACTCTTAAAGAGGGTCGGCTCGTCTGCAAGTCTAAGGGCTGCAGGGGCTGGGGAGATGCTATCAGGGGGGAGAGGTCCTGCGGGCTGCCCAGTGGGGTGGTCCTAGCTGTGGCGCTGGGGCTGTGGGGCTGCTCCACCCGTGTCAGCCTCTCCCTTGCCTTCTGCAGGTCTGTGCGTGCAGAGCCTGTACTTCTCTGTGCTGAACTCGCACGAAAGTCATGTTGAATAAGTTACTTTTTCTTCCCTTTTCTGACCTCAGTGCTACTGTGGTCTGGGTTAGAGCCAGGGACAAGTCACTGCTGTGCAAAGAGAAGGCGGCCACCCTCCCAGGATAAAACCCGGGCAAGAAAGAACTCACTCAATAGTGTGAATACCTGGGGACTTGGGGGACTGTGCTCTGCCTGTCGGTGACTTGAGGACAGAGCAGACAGACAAGCAGCAGGATGAAGCAACATCGGTGAGCCTGGAGAAGCCTTAGCTAGACTGCAGGAGAGATTCCCGGTGCTGGTGGCCACTTCCAAGGTGCCTTGTGGACATCCCACAGTGCTGTTCATTGCCTGTCTCTATTGGGAGGAACGAATGAGGTTTACCTGAGCCAAATCATTTTCTAAAACTCAAGCTGTGCAAGGTCCTGAACAGCTTGACCTGACTTTGGCATTAGCTCTTCAGAGATCTGTTTCCTCCTAAGTTCCTTTGTGTAAAGGAGCCCTTTATGTGCTCTTGGAGTGGGGCGTGCTGTTCATAGGACAGAAGTGATCAGGAGCTGGGAGACAGGACAACATGGTCAGGAGCTCAAAACCTTGCATTGGTAGACCTTTTTAAGAGACCTGTAAGGCTATGATCCGAGGGCCACTGTGTCCAGTAGGAAATTAACCTTGTTTCTTTCACAGGAAGCATCCTGGTACTTACTGTAAACATTTTGTGTGGAGAAAGCCTTTTCTTGGAAGGTTTGTTAGCTACGTCTCATTTGTTTGCGGAATATTGTTGAGAGATGAATCAGTGTCTCAGTGGCTGCTGATGGGTGGAGACTGGCAGCCTGGGGTCTATGTGCAGCTATGCAGGAAGGGAAATCAAGGTAAGTTCAGCTAACTGTTGCTCAATGGCATCTTGATGTCATTACAAGGGAGTCAACAGGCCAGAAGAATGATGCAATACGGATGCAAGTGTAAAATGTCCTCTGAAGGACAATCAGAGAGGAAAAAATGCGCTGTTGAACTGATCAGTGTGCAGTGAGGCTTTGTCATGGGTGTCATGAGCTTTGTCATGAAGTGAATGAATAAATGAAATTGGAAACGTAACTGGAATTCTGCCCCTCTCTCCTCTTGTGGATAAGCAATGAAAGGATGAATAAACATTCCCCAAATGTGTAAAGTAAGAGGAATGACCAAAAATGGAGAGGAACTGGGGGGCCAGGACTGGGGGAAATGGGATTTGCTGTCACTGCTGCTCGGAAGGTGAATTAGAAAGAGCAGTAAGGACTGTATTTTAAAGATGTGGGTCATTTCAGGCAACTACTTCAGGATAGCTCAGTAGCTTTCCAAAGCTCTTCATTATGCAGCCTGCTTCAGCTGCCGTAGTCGTTGTGTCTGATACTGCTGTGACTGCTCCACTCATCCCTAAACTGCTGCCTCTCTGAATCTCTCTTGGTAGGTTTGAATCTCACTGGAAGCCTTTCCTGACCAGCAAATCCATATACTCATTTATGGGCAGACCTTTTAGATGAGAGCTTGAAGAAGTTCTGTGGTTCTGTAAACTGCCTTTCGGGCTGCAGTGCTCAGGTATTGCAATGCTCTGCCCTCGGCTTTGTCATGTCTTGGATGGACATTGGAGAGCCTCCCCCTTATGGAGCAGCCTTGAGTGCTGCAGAGGAGATGGAAATACAGCTGGGCACCAGGGTGGACCAGGGGAAATCTGGACTGACTGCATCGCATGCTTTTAAGAAAAGGTTGCAGTCCATGATGGTGGCCACGGAGGAATGGGGCAGTGCTTTAACTCCAGGCTCTAGCTGTGCCAGGAGGGATGAAAAGGGGAAGGCTGACAGCAGTGCTCCTGTGGATGGAGCAGGAACTGTTGTGGAAGTTGCCAAATGCCAACAGAGAGCAGACGCTGAGTGGGTCAGTGCCTTTTGCCTTTCTCAGTGTGAGGTGTGACAGACCAGCTTCAGTTGCTGGTAGTGCTGGTTATGAAGTGCGTGTCTTTTGCATGGAAAAATGCCTCAGTTTGTACAGGTTGGGCAGATGGATGTGATAAACAGTGGTGTTTGAGCAGGGTCTCCCATGTAAAGTGTCCTGGCACTTTACGACAGGATAAAACCTATCTCTTTAGAGCAGAAGAAAAAGGAGAGTTGGCTCATTGGCAGTGGGTGGGGGGAGCACGTATCTTCCCTGAAGGTGACTCATCAACTTCTTGTCTTCCCGTTCTCTCTACTTTTCCCGCATTGCAGCTTCTTCCACAGCAGGAGTTGCCTGGATCTTTTGGCTGATCTGAAGGCTGAGCTGCAGATAGGTGTTGGGGAAGCAGGCATGTGAGGGAAGTGATAGTTGGGCTGAGCGCCCCGGGTTCTGCAGCTACTTGAAGTTTTCTCTCTTGGTGCTCAACTTCACAGCCCTCTCTGTCTCACTCCTGTCACTGTTCATCTCCTCTCTCAGTAGGTTTCTCTCTCTCTTCCTTTTAAACATGCCCTTTCAAGCAGCTCTGGTACTGATGAACTTAAGCTGCTAGATCGCAGCTACCTCTCTTTAGCTTCTGTCATACCCTGATCTCCATTCTCAGTATTGCCCCATCCCATGTATTTTCTCTTGCTCTAGCTCCATCCCAAGTGTGACAGTCCAGGGCTTGGAAAGTTGGGTGCCTCCCTCAGTTCTGCCTGCCCACATTCAGGGAGAGCAGAGAGCAAAGTAGGCTGTGGCAGCTGCTGGCAAACACTTTCATTTGGGCCCTTCTTCTTTCATCTAATTCATTAGCGGAATTTTTCTGTGGCCTCTCCTTCTTCCTCTGCACGCCTTAAGCAGAGGTTCACCCTCCTAGTTACTAGTGTGCTAGGTATCCACACTTGACTTTCTCTCCATTTCTTTAGTGTCTTGCGTCTTCTGGCTAACCAGAGATCCCTCACAATTTTACTGGTATGTTGATGGCACTCCATTTCCTTATGGTCACTAAGACCCATCTGTCTGGGATACAGCTGGAGTCCCACTAGTTAGGGCTTTGCTCCTCTGATGCCACCCCGGGCATTACCTGGGAACATCAAAAAGTCCCTCAGGGGATGCTGATCTAACCTGGTGGAGAGACTTGTCAGAGAAGGACTTAAACTCTTGCAATCTATTCTTTTGCCAGGTTATGGTCCCAAAGGTGCATTGTGGTGGGCAATGGCTGCTCCATCCATGGCCAATGCTCTGGGAAAATGATTGACTCTCACCACATTAGCGTAAGGCACCGAATCCTTACTAAAGCCTTAACAATTAAACAGAGACTGACGAGTGATAATGTGTGAGTGACTTTCTTACTTGGCAAACATGACAGCTAGGATCCATCAGCTCAGGTAATCAAATAACTCTCTTGCGGTTCATGGCCAAGTGCAGGCACTGCAGGAGCCAGAATTTGTACTGCTTGTTCACAGATGTTGTACCTGGGAGCTGGACAGCCGTCTCCGGCTCAGTGGAGTGGCAGGCAATCCCTGTCTTACAGGACTACCTCTGTTTCCACTCTGACTTGTGAAAGTAATTTAATATCTCTGTGCCTCACTTCCCTATTTGAAAAATCCTGGTTGTCTGCCACCTCTGCCTGCCTTTTTATTACAAGGGAGAAACTACTGCTGTGTCTGTGTGAGGTGCCCCATCTCATGGAACCAGACTGCCGCGTTGCGCCATAACATGTGTTGGTGCCCTCAAGTGAGTTCAGCACACAGCTGCCTCCGTGGCTGGGAACAAGCGATACTGAAACTGGACAAATTCTGGCTTTGATTCTCAGATTAAATGATGCTCCAGTAAAAAAAACACAAGAAAGTTGTGGGCGAGAGAACCAGCATCCATCCCTTCTTCCCTGAATGAGCTCTGCCCAACCCTCTGGAAAACAATGACAATGATACATTGATGGTGTTTGTCTCATTCGAGCCCCTGGATTTCCTCTGGCTGAGGGAAGTATTGCTGGAAACAAGGCATAAGGTGAGTAGTCTTTCATGAGGGAAGGTTGAAACCAGGTTATTTGTAGTGACATATTCAATAGCTCTAATAATCGTGAATCTCTCAGACATTTAATGAGCTGCATAATGCACCTGAGACCTTATTTTTCACTAATTAGAAAGACACCAGTCTCAGCTGCATTGGAGACAGGTGTATGGGAATGAGTGGAAAAGACCAGGAGATCCTTTGTTCCTCTAAACAATCCTTCGGAGCACCCAGTAGACCACAGACTCAGGGATCTTTACCACGGCACTGTCTGGTGTGCACGGGCATGCCTCAAGCATCTCTCTGCCCTTCTCCTGCAGGCGAAGGTGGGGTTTGGCATCAGCCCCCCAGGAACGGAACAGGAACATCTCTCAGCTGCTTATTCTCAACCCATAACGTCACCTATGAGGCGACGTACAAACTGCTGCAGCTGAATGTGTCAAGTAGGGTATGACACCGCACTGGAAAGCGTCAGTGTTCTGTGTCTTCCCTTCCACCTTACTGCTCCGGTGCTGTGCAAGGGGAAGGAAGCCCTTTCATTGCATTAGCTAGTCCCTTCCCCTAATAAATGCAGTCTTTCCCTAGGGCATGGTGCTTCAGGTTTGCAGCCCTGCTCTTACCCAGAAAAGGAAGACGTTTCCCCACCTGCCACAGCACTGCAGTGTTCTTCTCACTCCAGTCTGCCCATTATCCCTTGCCCTTTGCATTCAAATCCCTGTTTAGAGCTGTATTTCTGTCCATAGTTCTAGACCTCAGAAAACCTGGTTCTCCAGTGACGAGCAGCTCTGCCTTATAAGCCCTTTCATACGTGTTCCTGTGCTTTCCCTGTCTGAAGAGCATTACTGATAATTAGCTAGCGTAAAATGGGAGGAATTTTGGTTGGCATTCCTTAAAACACTCTGTTCTTGCAGATCTCTGGCCTGAGGCTGGCTATTATGCCCACTGCTTCTGGAGCGCAGTTTTCCCCTTCGCTGCACGATGGAGGATTATTTCATTAATGAATCTAATGATACTTTGTCTTTGGTCCTGATGATGTTTATGATGGTGCTGTGCAATCTTTAATTAAATTTAAGCCTGCCAGGCACTACTAGGATATGTTTATAATTTGCAACAAACGCGGGAGAAGCTTGAAGGCCTGGCGTGGTAAAATAACCTTGTCCAAGGTCATGCACTGACTCTTGGCTGGGGATGAGATTAGATGCCAAGTCTCCTGACTGCTGAAGCGATGATGTAAAAAAAAGTCCGTTTCCCTGCTATAATGTTTGGAAAGTGCAAAGCGGGACAATCCAGGCGAGGAGTGCAAAGTGCTTGCTTAGGCTTGGGGGACCGGGGAGCAGGTTCAGCTGCCCGCCAGCGCGGTGGCCGCGCTGCTCAGCCACAAGGCTTTTAAGGCAGCATTCGATTTTGTACTCGGCCACGTTAGCTTTACGTGAGCAGAAGGCAGTTTTGTAGCACACAGGCCAGGGACAGGAATTTAATATATGGATTAAAAGTGAGGTATCACACAAGGGCCGCCGGCAGGGAATACACACAAAGAGGCACATGGAGAAGTCAGAGATGCAGAGACCTTAAATAGGCTCTGTCATGAATGTAGATTTGTTAAAAAGCGTGCTGATCCATTCAAAGCTTTTTGATTTCCATGGAGCTCTATGTTTTATCGACACAGAGGTTGTGTGTTTGTGAGCCCTCCTTTTCTGCAGCACCTTTCTGTAAGATGCTCCTTATTTAAGTTTTGGGAGTGCTGTCCATGCACCTGTCCTGTTTTATTAACATGTTTTTTTGCTATATTAAGTGTGGAAGAAGCTACTGGTCCCAGCTGCAAAGGTGTTGCTGGTGTCAGTATTGTAAAAGTATGAGTCTGAAATCATAAACAGATGTTCTCTCTTTTCCCTTCCCAGAGATATGCCACCACGGGAATCATTGCTTTGAACTTAGCCCTCCATATGTGCCAAGAGGTCAGTATTGCAGGCTTTGGTTACCCTGGAAACCATGACAATACTACGCCAATACATTATTACAATATGGGTTGCTCACAGAAAAAAAGAGGTAGAAAAGGCCTCACCTTCAAACTAAGGTGTTCTCCATAGGGGAACCTACCAGACAAAGCTGGGAGTCAAGCAGCTGAGAGGTCTGGTAGCTGTTGCTGGTGTTACCCACGGAAATTCCTGCTGGGACATCTCAGGGGAACATGGTGGGACATGCTTTGTGCTCAGAGAGTAGCTTGGGCACAGATGCTGGCACCTTCAGGGTGCCCTTCATCTCTCTTAGTTTTGGTGATGAGGGTCCTGTGCAGTGGAAGTCCTGAAAGGGGCTGCGGGCAAAGTGAGGTTGAGCAGGATCCAGTACATTTTTGGCAGGATGAGAGGCACCGTAAGGAATAATCTATAACTTTGCCTCTCTTCTCCCTGCAGCTCTTTCAGCGCAATGTGACTGCTGAGAGGAACTGGCTGTGGAAAATCATCAAGTTGGGGGTGATTGCTGACATAGCCAGCCCTGCCTTCCAGGCCCAGAACTGCTGAGAGAAGACTGTGCTGCTCACTGTCCCCTCCAGACACCACTGATGATCCCAGCTGGGCTTTGCCGTTGCTCCAGATTGTTTTGAGCGGGTCACAGAATCTTCTGTCACATGTGAGGTGGGAGATGAATCCCTGAGATTCAGAGCACTTGCCCTTTCCTCTGTTGGCATCTGGTTTCCACCGCTGACTGCTGCGGTGGAGGATGGAGTGTTGGCCAACGCTTCTGCCTTGAGTAATCCTGTCCTGTTTTGTAAACAGCCATCCTGTGCTCAGCAGTTGTTTGTGAAAAGCACCAAACTGAGGTGCTAAGCTGGTCCTCAGCCCCTGGGAAAGGGAGGGGGTGAGGGTGCAATATCTGCCACGGGATTTCAAACTCCTTCCTAAGCAGATTGAAGTAAGAGAGAGTCATAGCTACCACTTTGGAAAAGGGCCAGGTTGAACACTCAGAGATTTCAGTGTCTGGCTAATTGTTGGGAAACATTAATGTCTGCAGGAAAAAAGAAGCATTTCTTTTATTGTTCTGAATAAATGAACTTTTGGTTTCAAGGAGTTGGCGCTGTCTTGTGGGAGGGCAATTTCTGGTCAGGACAGGTGAGAATTACCTTAGCATCTCCTCTGAGATCTTCTCATGGCTTTATGACCCCATGTAATCCCCCCTTTTTTTTCTTTTTTTTTTTTTTTCCTTGGCATGCTGTCTGGAGGTTGCTGTCTCTTCCAGCTTATTCTAAGC
Organism: Chionis minor; assembly: GCA_013398295.1. Classification (NCBI taxonomy): domain Eukaryota; kingdom Metazoa; phylum Chordata; class Aves; order Charadriiformes; family Chionidae; genus Chionis; species Chionis minor. Next base: position 1,369,833 of record VZSF01007972.1, on the reverse strand, counting down.
ATGGAGCCACCCTGCCGAGTCTACATTGTCTGCTGGACATCTTCGACATTTAAGAAGCCCCCTTCGACCCCCACTTACCTGTGACTGGCTCATGTCCACATTCTACCTCTGGGACCATACCTTCTCATCCTCTACTGCTTCCTTTCAGGATGCAGCTATGTCATATTTCCCCTTCTTTACTTCCCTCATTGCTACTTTCTTCCTGGCCTGTTATCGTCATAGGTTCACTTCAGTTGCTGCCTCACCAAAACGCTGCCTCTACCAGCAGAAAGAACGTACAGTGATGAACCTACAAGCTGATGGCTATGTTGGTACAACCACCTCACTGCAGCCTCTTCACCCAGGCGCTCTCTGGGAAGAAGGCTCCTCCTGAATAGCTATTTGAGGATCAACTCTAAGAGTGGGGTTGGCTTAAACTTAGAATAGCTATTTGAGGATCAACTCTAAGAGTGGGGCTGCTTAAACTTAGATCAGTCAGCAGCAGCATTTGGGGTGTGGGAGCATTAGTACGGTACCGTATAACTGCTAACTGTCTACGGGAGATGAAACTTCTGCTTTCCTTCCCATTTCCTTCCTCCCTCCCCTTCGCTGTGGTCAAACTTTCAGGGCACTTTATGTGCTGTTCGTGTCACCCCATTTCCTGCGTGACTTCTCTTCTAGTATCTCAGCCCTGCTTCCTGACAGCTTTCCATAATGCCCTGTCTCTCATGATCTGCAAAGTGTTAATGCCCTTCAATGTTGCTCCCACTGCTATTCCCTTCTGGCCCCCTGGTTCGTCCTCCATTAGAGCCAACGTAGTTTTGTCCTGGTGGGTGCATACAATTCATGGCTGCAGAAATGGTGACAAAACTCCCCAAAAACTGCCTTGCCCTGGGAGACTGGTGGAGGAACTGGAGGCCCTGGTTCAGCTCAGTTTGAGAAAGGTTGCTTGAAGGCTGAAGGAGAATGACCTAATCTTGCCCATGCAAACAGAACTGAACTGAGCTTGGGAGAAGAAGAGCATTTTAATAAATTCATCTTTATTAGCTATACACTGGCTTCAGGTTTTAGTCTGTATGCTAATAAGTCTTTACTCTCTAAATAACACATAGTAGCCACACAGGTTCTGCAGATTCCAAAAATATAGTGTTCCAAATGCATGCAAATACGCATTTGGATCTGGCTCGACCAATCTTTTGGAATTTATTGCTTTTTAAGTAATGAAAGTGAGCTCTCAACTATGTGGACAATTAATATTCTGTGTTCTACTCCTGGTAGAGTAAAATGGCATAAAAATCTTAATGTCTAAAAGCTGATGTATAAAGCATGCCATAAACTAACCCCAGGAGATGGTTTACAGTTTTTCTCTAGCTAACGCATATGCAAGAGCTTCACCGCAGCTTGCAGGACCCGTGTCTGCGCTTTCTGCCACGGTTGTTGCAACATTTTCCTGTTGTGTAGTGTCAAGTCATGGTAGTGAAACCATAAACACAAGGTTCAAGAGCCTTAGCATTGATCGCTGCCTCTGGCAGTGCTCTCAGCGCTTGCAGCAAGCAGGTCTGCTACACAGCTTTTTGCTCTTATGTTTAAGAGCTGGCTGGTTTTTCCTCAAAACAGGGTTCTGTAATCTCTCCAGGTAACCACAGTTCATTAGAGCCGCCTCTGGCTTCAAACTTTCCCCGAGTGTCAGAGCAATGTGGTAGAGGCTTAATATTTAACAATGCTTCGGTGGTGCCACTGAATCCCCAAATCAACCTTTCTTCTGTCCAGTTTAAAAAGTCTAAGGTCTGTGGTCCTCCATGCCCTACACAACTTCCATCTTTGGTAGTCTGAATAAATCCTTCCCCTACAGCAGACTCATTATTATCAAGAGAACTCCGGGAAAGGAGGTGGAATAAGTAGGATAAGGCAAAGCCACAGTAATACAAAACATATGTAAATTAGGCTATGAGATACCATAGTACGGATGTAATGGAGGGGGAAAGAAAAAGAAAATGAGTCCTATTGTTGCTTCAGTAGCAAAAGCTAGCATCGGTCTGAGGTGGTAAATCCACCCTTCTCAGGGCTGCAGAAAGGCAATTATACTCCTTCTAAGCACAGCATGTTTCATACCAAGGCACCGTGAACGTCCTCGCATCTACCGTGGCAGTGAATCTCCAGCTCTGTGGCCCAGCCGAGGGTCAACCACGGTTTACCTGAGGCAGAAGGGCAGGGAGCTGCTGGGCTGTTTGGTGCCAACCTGCCTCTCTCCTGGAGTCAAGGGAGCTCCACCATCACTCACTGCCTGTCCAGGAACGCTTGGCAAGTGAGTCTGGATGCCTCCACCATCTGTGTGAAATCGTTCCAGCCATTTAGATTAAACATTGACTTCAGTAAAATGTAGGGCTCCTAACTGACCTGACATAGTCCATATGGAGTAGCTGCCACAGATAGTGACTGTCTTGACACTGATTAATCACTTCTTCTAGTTGTGTATTTGTCCCTGGTTACTTGACACAGTTCTTCCCTAATAGCTTTTGAATAGTTCTGGGGTATTCACATGACCTTGGCTTTGGGGAATAGCCCATCTGATGACACACATTGCCTACTTCAGTGTAGGCTTGGCTGCTTTTCATCAAACTGACTTGGACACTAGCTTTTGGTTTTTTTTCCTTTCCTTTGATGCTGGACCAGTATCTGTCCATTTCTGCAACGGGAAGCACCTTTTCTACGCTGGGTTCTCTTTGGTTTAGGTGGCACCATTTGCAATGGGCTGGGGCTTGGTCTGTGCTATATAGCATGTAGAGACTGTCTGTGATTTCACCTCTGTGTCCTTACCTGTCACTTACAGTCACAGGCACGACAAGCAATCTGCATTACTGATGCTCCTTGCTTTGAAACTAGCAGTTAAATGATCTGTAACTAGAGTCAATCATTGCTCAGACAGACAGCAGCGAAGCTGACACCCCAAACTAAATGCGGAGTTTCTCTCTCAATCTGAACATTGTTCTCTTCTTCAAAGGTATGAAAGCCAGAAGCAAAGGCAATAGGTCTTCCAGGCTGATCTTCCATCAAGTGTGAGATTATCACACCCACCTTGTATGGTGAAGCATCACAAGGGAGAGTTACAGGCATCAAGGTGCTCTCGTAAGGACCTCTTCTGATGGTACCACTTTCTCAGCTCCTTCGGCAGCCTTGGTGCAGGGTTCTTGTGATTGAGCGCTGCCTATCCAGCATCTGCCAGGTCAGCCAGGGGTTGCTGTGTGAGGCGGTGACTCACCAGTGCCAGGAAGCAATGTATTTGTGGAATTTGCAGCAAAAGGATCTTAAAGACATTTTCAGATTTTTTCCCCCATTTTCCCCTGTGATTTATATAATTTTTTTTTTCCCCTGACCATTCTGTTAAATTTTTGAAACGCTTCCTTTTGTTTTTCCTGTCCGCTCAGACAACCTTTCAGACTTGAACAGATGACTGACTTGCTGAGCACAAGGACTAGTATGTGTCAGCTGAACCTGGAGGACTCGGTAACTATCTACACACCCCGAGCCTAGATCCCAGCTGCAATGTGACCTGATTTAAGCAGGTGACTGCTAAGCTGAGTTGTATTATCTGATACTGTGCTAGTTAGGGAGGCACACATGGCCAGTGCTGCATCTGAGAGCAATACTGAGTCAGCTGGTGTAGAATGACCATGTGCCTGAGCTTCTCAAGTACTTTGGGAATTTCTTGTGGTGCTCCCCATCTCTAGCTCCACAAATACTGTGTTGAGTAAGTGCCAGCATCTCAGGATTGCTCTCTCCCATCTGATCCATGACTTACAACTAAATAATTGTTGCAGATGGTCCTTTCACTTCAAATAAGACACAATTTGTTCAGTCTTGAAGTGGTTCTTGCCATGTTCCTCAGCCTCCATTTACAGGTAGACTTGGGGAACTGCTTAGGATTTCTACTGAGGCTTTCTTCACAGAAAGGGTTGTCAAGCATTGGAACAGGCTGCCCAGGGCAGTGATGGAATTGCCATCCCTGGAGGTATTTAAAAGATGGGTAGACGTGGTGCTGAGGGACATGGTTTAGTGGTGGTTTAGGCAGTGTTAGGTTAATGCTTGGAATTGATTTTAAAGGTCGCTTCCAACCTAGGTGATTCTATGATTCTATGAAATATATACTCTCTTCTGGGTAATAACTATTGATCTACATGTGATACTGGGTTAGCTGTGACCTTGAAATCACTATAGATACAGACAGCTCTCTGTTTTCATGGCTATCACCAGTTGTCTTGTCCAAGAGTTTAGCTAACTTTTCTTTTTGGCTGGAGTTCATGATTTTTATTTTTTTTTTTCTTAATGTAAGCAAGTACAAAGTGTGTTGTCAGTCCAGCTACATTGTGGATGTCTTATGCTATGTCATACCTTGCTTGAGATCACAGAGGTTGAGTATACGCTGTCTGCTGTTGTATTACTTATATTATAATAATGTTCAGGAGAACAAAGATTACTTGGGCGTGTGTTTTTAGAAACACAGATTTTCTGTAACATCTCCTTTCTAAGAGATCTTTGATGATCCCACCAGTAAATTGGCAGCACAGTGAATCATGTTTCATTTTAGATGTTATTCTTGTCACTTTAAAGGATTCCAAATAATACTTTCGTTTCTTGTGAATCGAAAGAGGCAATTACATAGATATTATAGCTTTCTACAGTCATTGCACATTGTTGTATGCAAGCTGAAGAATATGAAGTTAACCAGCATTGACTTTCTAAACTGGTGGCTGGGTTTGATTTGCTAGCTTGCATGTTTTCTCCTGGTGCCCCCTCCTTTGCAGTTTCTATGTGATTTGTCCTTGAACAAATGACAATGTTTATTGTGAAGCTGGCCCTTGTGATAGAGGCAGCACATTCTTTGAATGTCCTTCAAGTGGTACTTTCCATTTGACCCTGAGCATGGCTGTTGGACGGATTTTGTGATGCTCCCAAACTCTCCAGCATCTTCAGTGAGGCTCCATTGAAATGGTAATTTCTAGAGCATACTTCAGGCTCATCTCAGCTTTAGATAAAAATTAAATGTGGATTGCTTCATTCTGCATATTGAATACTAAAAGATGCACTCATTTGTCCTCTCTGCAGACACATGATGCTCTGCCAATTTCCTTAATCCAGGCACAGAAGCAGTCAGCAATTGTTTCCATTCACTTTTGATTTCGTCTGTAAAAGGAAATACCTGCAATCACGAGAGGCTTTTCAGAGCAGGGATTTTGTAGAACTTGCCCAATTTCAACAAACTTTTTGTCTGCTGGCTTAATGGGCACTATCTGGCTGCACATCAGGGTGTCGGTTTTAGCTCCCATTGTGCTGCCATGTGTTTTTCATCGCAGAGATCATCTGTTATTTTAGGACTTCCCCATCTCTCAGTGGCCCTCTGCTGACCTGCCAAAGAAGTCCAATCTCCCCCCCCGCCGCCCCATATTTTAAACTTTTCTGTATAAGTGAACTGCTCATTGGCCTGATATTTCAGCTTCTATTTAATATAAATTTTCACCGATTTTCGTGAGTTCCCTGTTCCATCTACTTCTAGACTAGCATCCCATCCTCCTCTCACTTTTTTGGAACTTCTCTGTCTATATGGTGTTAATAATACCCAGAAGGTTTATGACTGGATCACCAGTAACACTTCTTAGTTATCTACAGAAAGACAGGAGTAGATACATGAATGCACCACCATTTATCGGAGTAAATGAAGGCAGGGAGCTTTATTAGAAGGCTCACAGCTGATTTAAATTAATATTGCCAACTGTGAGGTTTTACAAAGCCTCTTCCAGAAACAATAGCCATGTCTGCACTGTAAATTAAGGCTGGTATTGAAATGTACTCACTTTTATAGCAAGGCTTCAGGCATGACCAGGGCAGACAGCAGCTCTGAGCCCAGCTGGGGTGTTTGTGCCTCTCCCAGTTTCCTGTCCCCAGCAACTCACTGCCCCAAGGGAAGGGTGCAGAGGGGTGTAAGGTCCTGGGCTCCGACTTCTCTATGAATCTCCAGTATTTACACCTTGTACCTGGCTGTGTGCAACTTAGTCCTGCCATAATTGCAGTGCTGTGGTCCAGGTAGATGAATAAAACCCAGATGCACGTTCATAAGTGCTGCTCTGGTACTTGCCCATGTGGTGTAGCTGGCAACGTGAAAGGGGTACAAAGGCAGAGAGCCATTCGCTCTATCCAGTGCAATTTGAATTATGGGATGTGAAGCATGACCTCCCACAAATTTGACTTGGAATTTCACAGAAGCTTCCCTTTCTTTGCCAATTTGACCTGAGCTAATCTGAGGCAATCAAGTCAAGAGACACACTGATAAAACTTGTATTCCTCTTTAATTTCTAGTCCAAACTATACTTTTTGTTATTTCCTTTTTTCTTTTTTTTTTTTTAAACAATTGCAAGAAAAGCAATTCACTTAGAGCATGTCTAGAAACCAGGCAGCTACCACTTTCACTTCCCTCAGTGACGTGCAGTGAGAAGCAGCAGTGGTGAAACACAGCGCTTGGCATTTCAGGAGGTTTCTCACTCCAGCTCCTTGAGTGATACCATGCTGCTTTCTCCTGCACGCCTGGCCTCCTGAAGATGCCCAGGAGAGGAGTGCTTCCTCCATGGACACTCGTGGTGCTGCTGCAGCTGGTGCTTGTCCCATCACAGCTGGCAGGCTGCTGCCCCCAGCCCTGTCTGGAGGTACGTGATCTCTAAGCGAGCACAAAATCCTTCTGTTTCTCTGGTGCCAGTTTTCCCTCTGCTTGGCAGATTTGTGCATCAAGTCTGTTGTGTGTTAGTTGCCTTATGAAAGCCTGTCTTTTTTTCCAAGGCTGTCACCAACGCAATTGAAGTGTTTGCAGTAAATGCTGGTCTCAAAAACATCTGAGAACCAGCACCAGCAGCATGAACCATTCTTTCTTGTTGGCTTTCTGTAACTCTGAGGTTACTGCAGTACAGTTAATCTAGTAGATTGTTTCCCTTCAGGAAGAGATCCAAGCCTTGTCTGTATTTTTTGCAAAATAAAGGATTTTAAAACTATTTGTACTCCAGAGTGATTTCACCAGTACCCCACGTACCTAGCACTGATCAACTGCCTTTTACAAACTTTTGCCGACAATTATTGCTTATGGAATAACTGTGGTTAGAACTGCCTGCTTATCTGCAGTGTGACAAAGCTGAGTGCTGGTCCTGGACACACGCCGCATGGCCGTGTGTTTGTTTTGCCGGCTCTCTCAAAGGTTGCTGCAGGTTCATCCATAGCCTCAAGGAACATCGTCCTGTAGTTCTGCACCTGCTTCAGCCAGCGAGAAACGTAGCTCTTCCTGGGGAGTAAGGCTGGTTCTATTAGAACTGGGAAAGCTGTTAGGATATATAAGATTATTTCCTAAAACTCAGGGCAGCTCTTTTAGAAATTAGCTACAAGGTTAGTCATTCTGCTCCTGCTTTCCTGACAGTGTAATTTTCTGGCACTTCATGAAGAGCAGATGTTGACCGTGGTTGGACCTGCCACTCTTACAGGTCATTCCTAACAAAGCTTTCAGATGCATGGGGCTGAACGTCTCTGGAGTTCCTGCTGAAGTCCCGAATACCACCCAGAATTTGGATCTCAGTTTCAGCAACCTGAAATCACTGGAGTCAAACTATTTTTCATCTGTCCCTGAACTACAACTTCTGGATCTTACAAGGTAATGAGCCCTTTTATGTGGATACTGATTAATCTTGCTTCCCAGCTGGGCTGCCGTGGTTACTTATTTTGGGGTCTATTGGTCTTGGCTGTTCATTTTTTTGGGGGCTTTATCCCTGTGTCTGTCTCTTTGCACATCCCCATGGTCAAGTGATGTGCAGCTTTTAGTCCAGTTACTGAATGCACACCCTCTGTGCAGAGCTAGGTCTGTCAGTCTTATCTTGTAGGCTGGGATGTGAGAAGGAGAAGGAAGATGTTTTATTCCTCTCTGAACAAGAAAAATGTCAGACTTTTCACTGTTACAAAAACTCTGAAGTAGCACATCTTGGGTGAGCTGTTTTTCTAATCACAATTTAAAAAAAAAAAAAAAAAAGAAGGTACATTCATTTTCTAAAAGGCTGCTTTAAAATATCAACATATTCTCTTTTCCCTTCTCCTCACGTATCTGAGGGAGGAGATGGGGGAGGCTTATTAGCAAATTTGAATTGATGTATAATTTCCATTGACTTGAGACAACAGTTTCTCTGGGTAAATTGTTTCACTGAAAAATGTCACTCAGTCCCATCACAGTTACAGCTCCGAAGTGGCTGAGTGGCAGAGCAGGTCTGCTGTAATACACTGGCTGGATTATAAAACTAATTTTGCTTTAATTCGTTGCAGAATTGATTTGGGTCTCAAATTCTGGATCTTCCTATATGAAACCACCTTTAGGTGGCCACCTTCTTTTTCCCTTCTCCTTTAGAGCTACAATGGCCATGGGTTTGTTCCCTCCCAGATATCATCAGCAAAACTGCTGACAGAGTTGTGAGCTTTGCCGCTGCTGCATCACGCTGGTTCCAGTGGGACTGCCCAGATGTGGCTGAGGTGACAGTCTGAGGGCCATGAGGGTGCAAGGTGTAAGGGAGTGCTGTATCTGGTTGGCTCTGCCACCAGTGATGACCATTATGATGTTACTTGGGCCTAAACAATAAACTAGAACTGTTCTTTCCTACTGCCTGCATGAATTTTTTACCTTCACTGTGGCTCAAGGTCTCTTGCTTTGCAACTGAACTTCAGGTGTAGAGGGGGAGGAGGAGGTGAGACAAGGTCTCCTGCTGTGGAGGGGTTGGTTCCCTTTGCACGTTCAGGAGTGCTGGCTCTGCCCAGCCCAGTAAAGCCAAACAAACCCCCAGCGTGAGACTGAGCCTGAGAACGTGGCACCAGCGCTTAGTGCAGTAGCGTTAATGAACATGTAATGAAAGGGACAGTGTTTCATGCACATTTATTCTCTTTTCCTGCCCAACAGGTGCCAGCTCCATACAATAGAAGATAACTCTTTTAAGGATCTTCATAAACTGACCACCTTAATTTTAACTGCCAATTCCCTCCAGTACCTGGGGACGGCAGCCTTCTATGGCTTAACATCTCTGAAAAAACTAGTATTGGTGGAAACCAACATAGCCTTTCTGACTGACCTACCCATTGGACACTTGCATACCCTGCAGGAGCTGAATTTGGGCCACAACAACATTACTTCATTGAAACTTCCCAACTATTTCATGAACCTGACCTCTCTCAGGCACCTGAGCTTTCTCTCCAATAAGATCACACATATCTCCAAGGGCGACCTTGATGCCCTGAGGGAAGCGAGCAGATTCAACCTTACACTGGTGCTTTCCTTGAATGATATAAAATACATAGAGCCAGGGTCCTTTGCAAGGATTCACCTTAGTGAGCTGGTTCTAAGGTCGTCTTTTGAGAACTTCTTTGTGATGCGCACTTCTCTTCAAGGCCTGACTGGTTTACAGGTCAACAGACTAATAGTTGGAGAATTCAGCGACAGTCAGAGACTGGTACAGTTTCAGAGGGGACTCTTGAGTGGACTGTGTCAGGTACAAATGCAAGAGTTTGTCTTCATCTCTCTCAGGAAATTTGAGCATAAGACAGACACTCTTTTTAACTGCGTAGGTAACGTCTCCAGTATTCGGTTGGTGGACCTCCAGCTTGAAGAAGTGTCAGAGGTTCCTATGTTCTCTCAAGTGAAACAGCTGGAATGCAAGAAATGCAAGTTTAAGGAAGTGCCTGCCATGAAGCTGTCTCTTTTCAAGGAGCTGAGGGTGATTCGTATTACCAAGAGCAAACACCTCAATAGCTTCCAGGAGAAATTTGAGAGTCTAAGTAACCTGGAGGTCATAGACTTGAGCGAGAATCACCTCTCCTTCAGTAGATGCTGTTCCCCTCAGTTTTACCAATGTCCAAATTTGAAACACTTGAACCTAAGCTTCAACTCTGACATCAGAGTGACTGGAGATTTCACTAATGTGAAGAATTTGTTATATTTGGACTTTCAGCACACAAAGTTATTTGGTCCTGGCTCCTACCCTGTCTTTCTATCCCTTCAGAAACTCATTTACCTTGATATTTCCCATACCAAAACTCATATTAAATCCCAGTGTACATTTTGTGGCTTGAACTCTTTGCAAGTGCTCAAGATGGCAGGCAACTCCTTTGAGAACAATAAATTGGCCAACAACTTCAAAAACCTAAGTCACCTCCACACCCTGGATATTTCAAGTTGCAAATTAGTACAGGTGGATCGAAGTACATTTGATGCGCTCTCCGAACTAAAAGAGCTAAACATCAGCAACAATAAGCTACTGAGCTTTGATCCTATAGTCTACAAGCCTCTCCAAGCCCTCACAGCCCTGGATTTCAGCAACAACCAGCTGAGTGTGCTGTTGGACTCAGCCCTGGAAATCCTGCCTGATAGTCTGGTCCTGTTAGATATCTCTCAAAATCTGTTTGAATGCTCTTGCGTATACCTGAACTTTCTGAAATGGATCAAGGAAAAGCAGGAGCTACTGCAGAACAAGGAGTTGATGATATGCCACACGCCTGCATACGTGAAGAACGTGAGCCTGTCAAGCTTTGATCTGTCATCCTGCCACGTCAATCCTAGCACAGTGTCGTTCTCAGTGATCACGTTGCTCGCTTTAATAGTGTTCCTCTTCCTGATTTACAAGTACTACTTCCAGCTATACTACTCATTGGTGCTGCTCAGTGGGTGTAAACACTCTGCAGAAAGGGGGAACACCTACGATGCATTTGTTATCCACTCCAGCAAAGATCAAGAATGGGTAATGAAAGAGCTCGTGGAACCCTTAGAAGGAGGAACGCCTCCTTTCCAGCTTTGTCTTTATTCCAGAGATTTCCTACCAGGGGTACCCATTGTCACCAATATCATCCAAGAAGGTTTTCTGAGTAGCAGAAATGTCATCGCAGTCATCTCTACTGACTTTCTGGAGAGCAAGTGGTGCAGCTTTGAGTTTGACATTGCCCAGTCCTGGCAGCTTGTTGAAGGAAAGGCTGGAATCATCATGATTGTACTAGAAGAAGTAAATAAGGCCTTGGTGAGGCAGAGGCTGGGGCTGTCCCGATACCTGAGGAGGAACACCTATCTGGAGTGGAAAAACAAGGAAATAAGCAAGCACATCTTCTGGAGGCAGCTGACAGGAGTCCTGCTAGAAGGCAAAAAATGGAATCAAGAAGAGGTAAAGCTCATGTGAGAGAGAGATCACTTCTGTCCTGTCTCCCATACTGGCCTTTGCTGGTGGCTGGTGCTCAGAAGTTGGTTCTTCTGTGGTTGTTCAGAGTTGGAGGAAGTGGATGGAGGCAGTTTAAAAGCCCTACAGAAAGATCTGCCTTGCTGGTCACCTATTCTCAAGGGAACTTGCAGTCTAAGGAGTGACAACAGCCAGAAGAGCTGCCCCCACCTGAGCTCCATGTTTGTCTGTAGCTATCAAGCAATGCTGGTCCAGCAATTGCTGCAGGTCTGGTGGGTTGGTGAATAGATGGATCACTATTATGGTCATTTATCTGCCTCTGAAAGTGAAGTTGTGTCCTAAGGCCATTTACTCAGGGGAACTTCAGGGTCTGTTGCTTTGAGTGGACCCCATGTTCTCCAGGGGAGAGCAAATCTACAGGATTCTTGGCTCGAAAGATGGTGAGAAACAGAAACAAGATTTGGCTTGGGTCCACCTCCTTAGGCACCATGACTCAGGGGGGAAACCCTGCAGAAGGAAATGGGGTGTCCTGCAGTCAGAGACCATGTGGCAGCTACTCAGTGAGGCTGAGCAATTACGTCATCAGTGGGTGGAGGTCACCATTGGTGGGAAATTTCCCCAACATGTTTGTTTCAGTTTTCTTTAGACCAAGACCAAATAGTGAAACCCGCAAATATTTCCATCACCTGGAACTCTTATTTATATCCAGGTTATATAGCATTTCAGAGAGTGCTTTGAAGTTTTCTTGGGGTATCCGAAGATTGGTGGGACTAGGAGAAGGTGCAGAAATGCTCGATACCTTTAAAATCAAGATATTTCTTTGCTCCAAATGCTTCTCCTCATCCACTGTTTCTGCACATACTGTGGGGGACTGCCCTATATGAACAAGATTGAACTGGAGCAAAGTGTTTTGATGTTTACAGCCAGCCAGTTCTAGAATAAGCTTCTCCACTCTCTGGACCAGCCTTAACCACTGTCGGAAGGTGCTGTAGGAGCCTTCAGCCCGTGGCTTCACAAGTGTTTGGACCTAGCGATGAGGCTGAGTTCCTTTTCCTTCCACCCATCATGCTGTGGCAGACTCTGGTGCTGGTGGGCATCTCAACACGTGTGGTCAGCCTTTCCAAGGGTTCAGCTGCTACCTGGAAGCGGACAGTCACTGGACAGGAGAGTTTTTCCTTCGTTTCACTGAGAACATGCCTGACATTTTGCAGGGAGAAGAGATAGAGGAGAAAAGTCTGGGTTAGCTGTACTAAATGTATCCCAGCACTGCCCTGAATAAAGGGAAGTCTAAATGCCATTGAATTGTATTACAGAGCACTCCATTGATGTGTTGAATATTGAATAGTGCTGGAGTATTGCTCTCTATTTACGGAAGGCTTTGGTTGGGATTAATCACTGAATTAGTCTAGTTTTAAACTTGCAAATCCTTCTATAATCAATGACGTTCTACGGAGATAAAACAGAAGCAATTGAGTGGTGAATCAGATCTGATATTTACTCAGAAGAAAGGGCCTGATCCATCTCACTTTTCTAAGCACCAGTCAGCAACGTCTCCCACATCTCCGTGGAAGCCAGTGATAAGTGAGATCGACATCAGACACTATTTGCAGAAAAGGGAGAGCAAGTTCCAGGGCTTGTGCTGGCAAAAGCTGAATCACGGTTCTCTCTTTATGTGCTCTGTCAGTACTATATTGGGATAACACTACCAAAAAACCCCACAGCCCTCTCTAAGGTTTTTTTGTGACCCATGAGACGAAGCTTTAATAAAACTAAGCTCAATGCTGCGTTCACTTGCAGGGAGAGTTTCTTTTGCATCTGCTAAGTAGTGTTGCGGTAATTTCCGAAGTGCGGTGCTCCTCACCTCTGTTAGATTGATGGGTCCCCAGCACTGCACCTTGCCAGCAGCGCTGCCTCCTCACCCAAGGGCAGGGGTGCAGGAGCTGGGGAGGGGGGTGCCGTCAGTGAGGGCACAGCTCGAGGTCCCCTGGATTGAGGCCAAAGGAGAGCACGGAGGACAAAGCGAATATTAGCCCGGATTTCAGCAGCTACAAGTTAAATTGGAAAACGAAGAAAGTAAAATTAAATGGGGTGGGAATTCCTGCTCCTGAATTGAGCAGCACCAAAGTGGCATTTCTCCCTCGCTTTTTCTCTCCGTGGCTCATCTACAAACAATGCAGCGTATATATATTTTTGGCACAAAGCAGAGACTCCTGTGATTCTTGATTGTAATTATAATAATGAATTTCAGAAAGCCTGCGAGTGGTTCAGGGCATTATAATAACGGTTTAGGACAGTATTGTTTAAAAAGCAAGTGTTTGTTGGATATCAAAGCAACTTTAGGAGGAGAGATGAGGTGATGCTGAGAGGAGGCTCCTACCTGTACAGTTTAAAAAGAAACCAGTCACTTGTTCTTCTCTTCCTATTCAGAGTCTCCACAGCAGAGACGGATACGTGAGTTGCCTCAGGCTTTCTTACTGCCTGAGGGAAGGCACAAACCCCATCATAGTTTCTGGAAGGGGTGAGGGTGCAGTGAGAGGGAGACTGGAGACTGGGGCATTCAACAAACAAAGCAGTTTGGAAGAGGTTCATCCTCTGCAAGCCCCACAGTCACCATCCATCCTGCTTCCCCCCATGCATTCGGATTTCACTTGGCCTCGGTGGTAGTTGGTGCTTTGAAGACACAAGCTGATTTACTGCTAAGACCTTCAGCAACAGAACAAGGATTTTTTGATTTTTTTCTGGGTGGCACAGGGAGGCTCAGGAGGACAGGCTGGCTCATGACACCAGCACCCACTGATGTGACCCGGGGGCCAGGCACAGCCATGTGCTGTACTGGCCCATCCCCTGCTGGGCGAGCGGCACCCAGTCCTCCCCAAAGGGTCACGAACCTGTGCTGGCAGTGCTTGTCTTCCATACTTTGTGGTTCAGGAGTCTGGGAGGGAAAAGACTGTGTGAACAATTATATTTTCAACATTTACCCAGCAGAGAAAAAGCAGATTTGTTTTTGAAAGACCCAGAATAATTTTTCTCAATACTATAAATGGGGGAAAGATTGTGGTTCAAACAGAAACACACACACACACACACACATATTTGCCTTTGTTACAGGAAGCAAATTTCCAAAGGAAAACTCCGCATGTTCTCACATCTCCAAACATGTTGGCATGCTTTGTTGTTTGGAAGTGTTCACTGTGCAGCAGGTAGCTTTGATAATATTTACTTGTTTGGGTGAATAAATGAGCAGCCAACCAGACATCCATGCAGGTCTGTATTCATCTCTCATGTAAATAGCTGAACACGTTCCAGTTATTAAAGCATCTATTTTACTAGGGTCATAAAAACAGATGGAGATGAAGCTCCGAAGGGCTGTTGCATCCAAGCTATTTAATTTCATTTCATTTGTAATGGGGATGTGCCCTGATTTCACTATGTACTTAATTTGACCCACGCAAAATGCCAGTACAGATGAAGCTCCGGTCTTGCCCGCGTTGCAGCGGGCGATGTCTCAGAGGCAGGCCATATGATGTGCCGGCATCATCGCCAAGATGTGGTTTGCAGTGAGGGTTCTGAACAGAGCAAGGCCTCATTAGCATGATTGCATTTGTGATCTCCACACCGTAGCAGAGACATTATGTAAAAACTGAAAACTAGAGCGATTTGCATTGATGCCTGCCTGGATCTGGCTGGCTGCAGGAACAGCGCTGCGTGAATGCTCCCTTGGCCTCCCCAAGTATTAGCACAGACTTCCAGTGTCAGTTAAAAAATCAACAAAACAACAGAAAGCAGCTGGTTTCTCTGGACCAACTGATACTTGACCGAACAGGTTGAAACTTTTCTGGAAGAGCGTTTGTCCTCTGGGAAATGCTATTTTGTAGGTGGTTTCTGTAATTTAATGAAGGAGCGCAGTGAATCTCTGGAACAGATATTGTCATAGCAGGGTTTCTGGTTTAGTGTTGCATGGGGTGGTAATCTTGGAACAGACACTTTGCATGGGAATAGTGATTTTTGCAATGTTCTGGATGGGTTGGAAAAAAGGGTTTCAAATAAAAGTTAAATTGCCCCACAACATCATGTAAAAAAATGTCGGGTTAGGCTTATCACAGAATCCACGGGGTTGGAAGGGCCCTCTGGAGATCATCCAGTCCAAACCCCTGCCAGAGCAGGGTGACCCAGAGCAGGTTGCACAGGATGGCGTCCAGGCGGGTTGGGAATGTCTCCAGAGTTGGAGACTCCACCAACTCTCTGGGCAGCCCCTTCCAGTGTTCTGCCACCCTCAAAGGAAAGAATTTCCTCCTCATGTTCAGATGGAACTTCCCATGTTCAAGTTTGTGCCTGTTCCCTCTTGTCCTGTCACTGGGCACCACCGAAAAATGTCTGGCCCCTCCTCCCAGCACCCTCCCTTGAAGTGTTATAAGCATTGATGAGATCCCCCCTCAGTCTGCTCTTCTCCAGACTAAAGAGACCCAACTCCCTCAGCCTTTCCTCAAAAGAAAGATGTTCCAGACAGACCCCTAATTATCTTTGTAGCCCTGCTGTTGTTTCTCAGAGTACCCTTTCATTTTGAAATTTCTTTCTATTTACATAATCTGACTAGCCCTCCAAACCAAACCCAAAATGTAAAAATCTTTCCACCTACCCAAATTAAAAAACACAGATTTTGTTTTGTGGGATATCTCTCGATTTTTCGGTTTTGTACGATGCTGAAAAGCAGAACATTTGACAAAATGGAAATTCCGCTTCTGTGATAGCTCTTACCCTGATCCTCTGAAAGTTAAACCTTCACCTGGCTGTATCACACATGTAGTTCGGGCAGTAAAAAACACACCGAAGAATCCCCAGACTGAATTTCACTAAGTGCCTTTTGCAAAACATCCAGAGTAGCTGCAGCCAATCAATACGAACTGCCTGGGACTGAGAGCAATTGAACGTGGTAGGAAAGAAGCAATTCCTTAACAAGTTGTTCTCTGCCGTCGCAGCTCAGGCTGAGAATTGGGACAGATGACAGCAAAGCATGATTTGCAGAAGCAGAGCCCATCTGCCGGTAGCACTAACCTTCCTCGGCTTCAAGGTCAGGTAGAGGGCAAAGTCAATAATCCTCCAGCGTGGACCTCCCTGCACTGCTGCGAGCACGGAGAGAGAAACATTGCATGATTGAGGACAGCTCTGTTAAGAGCCTTGAAAGTCAAGAAAAAGGAATAAAAAGAATAGGAACGAGATAGATGCAGGATCTCGGGGAGAGCGGCCACAATTTCGCAGCTGGGTGAATCTCAGCTGCTGGAGGTGGCTTGGTCCCAGGGCTCCCAGCACTGGCAGCCTGAAGCATCTAGGAGGCACCAGTTTTGTGATGAGTCTGCAGGTGCTGCCTTTTTGCATAATGGTGGTAGGAAAATGTTTTGAAATCAGTATCTCTGACAAGTTGCTTTTAAATCAGGTTTTAAATCTCCATATCTTCCCAGCACGGGCAGTTCCCGGAGGCTAGCTCAGCCTGGGCTAGTGTTCACCACCTGCATTAGTCCTGTTCCTACCCATGTGGAGCAGAGGTCCTGACTCACTGTTTAAATATATTTAAATCCGGATGAAACCCTGGCCTTGAGGTGTGTTACGTATGTGCCTTCTCGTGTTTATTAGGGGAGCCTTAAACCTGTTCTGCAATGCTCTCTATAACCTCGGTCTGCAAAAAGTGTGTCTTTAGCTGTTATTGTCACTGGATGCCCTACCAGAGAAGCGTGACGACACTTCTGCTAGCGTTCCGTTGTATTGCTTCACCCCGCAGCCTCCTCTTTTAGCAAATGAAATATCTGCATGTCTGTATTTACCAGCTGCCCAAAATACATCTTTGGGCCACTTCAGCTTTAGCAATGGTATTAATAAGTCTTCTGTCCTTGCGGTACCCCTGTGGCCCACACTCCAGAGCTGGTGTTGGTTTGAGACCTGGGTCTGTGGGGGAGGGATGTCTGTGAGCATCGCACGGGTACCAGCCTTGTTCTGCCATGATGGTGAAGGCCTGGCAGCCCCCTGGGGCTCCAGCTGGAGCAGGTGACTGGAGATGCTGGAAGGAAAACTCTTCGCATCTCTCCAGGGCCACAGCCCTGGGGGGCAAAACCAACCCAGCCCAGATCTCCCTTTGTGTCTGCCAGGCTACCCAATACATAGAGGGACTGAACCAGTTAAGAAAAAAATCCTCCAGTTCACAATTTGATATTCTTCACTCTGCTTATAGTCATTCTCCATTAATTACAGGACACAGGCTACAGGAGGAGAGACAGTCCCAAAGCAACAGACATGTGCTTGCCATATTGAACCCACGTAACTAAGCCCTCCCATCACCAGCACGTACCCCCTTCCTCCTGGCCTGTCCGAGCCCCCCTCTCACACAGGGTTTCTGTGTTGTGAACTGATGAGCAAAGCATGGGCTCCGCTTCCCAAAAGGCTTTAGGCACCCTGCAGCACCCTGCTGTAGCTCGTCGTCAGCAGCATCCATCACTGGTCCGCAGCGGGGGGATGCACAAAGAGAAGCATTAAGGAGAGGCTTGAAAGGGCGACGGAAGCAAAGTCGTCACCACGTCTACAAATCAGATGTTGTTATGGCTTGAGAAAACCCATAACAATTTATTGTCACTTAGACAATTATTCTCTCACCCGATGACCCCTCCCCACCCAGGAAGGGGAGTCGGGAAAGAAAACAAGAAACCCCAGGGGCTGAAAGATAAACGGATTTAATAGGACAGAACTAGATAATTAACAGTACTAACACAAAGGAACCCATATTGATCCTGATACCCATATATAGTATACAAGGATTATACTCAGCCAACTATATCTGTAGGAAGCCGTGCACTCCCAGCAATGGACAGTAAATGTCAGACACTGCGAGTGCTACAGCTTTGGGAGGAAGGGAAGGGCTCAGGGATCGGGCACCGGGGCAAGAAGTCCTCTGGATCGCCACCATCAAGGGAAAGCCATCAAGGGGGAGAGCGAGCAAGGGGGGAGCACAAGCAAGGGGGAACCCACAACTGCACAGAAAACTTTCTAATTTATATTGACGTTCATGATATGAAATAATCCTGTTGGCAGCTTGGGTCAAGTGCCCGAGTCTCGCTCCTCCTCATCCCTGCACCTGGTGAGCTCAAAATCACTGAGACCTTGAAACCCACATACCATAGCTGGCTATAAAGTAAATATCTTCACTAATTCAGACACTAGTCTTACACAAATACAGCTTTCCCAAGCATTAGGAAAGAAATTAGTCCTGTGTCGCTCAAACCAGGACGGATGTGTAGCAGGGAAAAGGTATACAGCCCCCACACTTCCAAAATCCTCCCAGCAGAGCTGCTCAAAAAACATTCCTCACTGGTGGTGGGGCAGAACCTCAGCTGAAGCAAAGGGTGACCCCCTCCTGTAGGGCTCGGGCCCACATCCCTCCAGCCAGGGGATTTCGGGCACTGCGGCAGCGCAGCGGTAGGAACCACTGCAGCCTCCCCTGCCTCCTCCTCCTTCCTCCCTTATCGCCACATCTCGACTACTATGCAAATAACAATGGGCTATTGTTAGGCAAAAGAGGTTTAATTGCAGCCTACACTCCCAGAGAGGGTAAGATAGGCTTTTCTCCAGATCTAATCTCCTGCCTTTATCTTTTCTTCTCCCCCCTCCCTCATCCTTTCCCTCTGCTCAAAGTTTCTCTTTACTTTCTTTCATCTCCCAGCCAGCAGCCAGTGACCAACCCAAAATGTAGGAAAGAAGGGAGGGGTGTCCTTGCTTTATTTTTTTACATTTTTTTAAATAGTCTTTAAATCCTCTGGAGTGTTTTGGCCCGCAGGAAGGATTAGCAGTAATTCCCCTGCCATCGCTTGCTTCCAATACTCTGACAATTCATTTTCCTTAGATCCCCTAAACTCGCTGCAGAATACATTAGCCAGAGGACACGAGTGGGCTTGAGGAGACTGTTTTCCCGTGTCCCCGCTCCCTGCAGCCAGGTGGTCCAGTTCAAGGTACCCACCAGAGGCCCCTGGGTGAGCATTTCTTCTTTTAGTAACCCGAAACAAACCCAAACCTGCCGGGATGGCAGCGCTGGGATGCTCTGCAGTGGTTCAGCTCCCAGGCCGTGGGATTGGCAAGGCGATGCCTGAAAGTTCCTCGTCTCAGTGATGGATCTGGTGGGACCCCATTCCCCCTCCCCTGCTCCTGGGCTACAATCCCTCTGTTTTCTTTTCCGAGCCGTGTATTCTGCTGGGAAGGGCACGCCACCACCCCTGCCTGGCTTTGCATGCTGCTGAGCCCCCTTGGGTGAGAAAACGCTGCCTGTTGCCTTTGCCCTGCCTCATTTTCTCTGTTGGTAAAATGGAGATCACAACCTGCAGGCTGGGATTTACTGGAGTGAAGCACAAAGAGGTAGGTGGAGTCTAGATCAGAGCCCCTGAGAGCTGCACTTTCTGTTCCTCAACGCCATTTCCCACATCTTGGGGTACTGAAATCCTTCTCTACAGCTCTCCCCCACGCCAGCAAAGGCGTGCCTGAAGTCAGATCCTTCCAACCCCTTTCCTGCCGCTGATCCTGCTGGCGGTCACTTTAGTTTTGCTTTCTTTAAGGGAAATAAGTGCACTGACAGTAGCACAAGAAAAAGCAGTGTTTCACCCTCAGGACTCTCTTTGCAGTTCTGCCTTGGCAGTAAAGCCCTCCCCGCCCATGCATTTCTTTCTGCCATCCCTTCACTGACGCTGTAAGTATTAAAATAAGCTGTTAACAGGAAAACCCACGGTCTTCCCCGCCCTCTGCTCCTCCCGAGACTGTGGCCCACATCTTTCTGACCTGCACAGTCAGCAGGTTTCGGTTCCCTGCTGCTTGCCCCCTCCAGCAGCCCGTGTCCTGCACAGTGCTGAGCTGGGCCAGCCCCGCTCCACGCTCTGCTGGTTTTCCCCCACCTCTCACTGCCCCACCAAAGGCAGGTGAGCGCCAGGGTTCCCCCTCAGCCTCAGACAGAAACTGCCCCAGCTGTGTTATTCGGAGCCCCGATGGAAATAGAAGGATGTCTTCCTTCTAAAAAGGGCCAGGGCTGGAGAACATCCCTCTGCTCGGACCAGGGAGGTGCCCGCAGAAGTCCCCTGTGCCCTGTCCCGGCATCCCTAGGGCTGCCAGGGGAAGGAGAAGGATGACAAAATGCTGGGACTGAAGCCTGAGCCAAATCTGGGGATTTGCTTGCCCTTCTTGATAGCTGCTTCTCCTGGAAATAAAAAAAAACAAAAAAGGAATGTTTTATAAAGAGCTTCATGAAAGAAAAGTATATCATGATTTCAGTGTGAGCAGACAGCAAGCGAGATAGGAGCATCCCCTTAGATTTGCCTGCCGGAGGTTATTTACCTCAGGAAGCTGCTGAATAAAAGATACAAAAATACAGCAGAAAGTAGTATTATTTGCTCCTTTCAAAGCATGATGGGAGGCAGAAAAACATTATAAGGGGTATCTTTGAGTCTTGCCAGCCTGGATTTGTCAGGGCAGAGTTTTCACGGAGCACTCCCCGGATGACCCAGTTTCTGAGACACAGGCACAGACACACACACGTTCACACACACACACACACACACACGCCGAGCCGCAATCCACAACTTTAATAACTGTGTGACATACAAAGGAGATTTTGATGTAAAGTGGAGCTGACAGAGAAGTAGAAGGAAGTATCTGGTTTTTTTCCTTTATTTTTTCCCCCATCGAGTGCCACACCAGGATTACAGTCAAGGTGGTTTCAACCTTCAACAAGGACTGATGTTATTGTGGGTTCTGCTTTTAATGACATTTAGCAAGAAGCGGTAGCTCAAGGGGAGGGGAAACAAGGGTTTTCTTTTCTTTTCAGGAGGAATTTACTAGGGCTGTCAGGATTAAATGCATGAAGTGAATGCATATGGGGCTGCAAAGGGGGCTTAATAGCTTTGCTGCCAGTAACCACGGAACAGCCCTGGGACAGGGTTTGCTAGCCCCGTCATGCATCTGATGACACATCTGTGTATGTGGAACTGTGCATTTGAGGACATGTCAGAGCAATGTGGTCACACAGGGATGACTTTGCTGTCATCTGTGCTTTGCTGGCTGTGGGGAAGCTGTGGGTGAGGTGAAGGTGTAGTTATGTAGCCATAATCTCTGTTTGTTTCTGAAAACTTCCCCTTGAGGATGAGGTGGTGGCTGCTCCAGTCCAGGTGATGAATGTCACTTCTCTCACCATGATTTTATCAGTTTTCTATAGGGTCCTGCAGTGAACAGGCACATATTAGCCTGGGCAGGTTTGCCAGGACCCCAGGGCAGGTGCAGGCTTGAGGGGTGCTCCAGGTTGGGTACCCAGCTAACCAGCTCAGGACTGACCTGGAATGGGTCCAGGCATCCCAAAAACCTCGCATCCTTCCCTAAGTCATGCCAGGCTGTTGGATTGAGTGCACCCAGGCTGATTCCAGCTGATTCCAGGTGATTCCATGTTCTTAAAGGAAAACATAGAGTCTGGCTACTTTAATATTGCACCAAAAGGCTAAACGTGAAACACCCTCATAAAATCTGGGGCAGAGGAAGGAACAACAGGTAAAACAACCAAAGCAGAGGAATGCTGGGCCAAAGTCCACCCCTTCCTGAGCTTTCCCAGGATTTGTTCATGGTGGTGAGAGTCCTTGGAGCAGTGTTTTGGCTTGGAATGGCTTGGGATCCATTTAGAAAACATTCTTTAACTGTATATTAGTAGGTGACGCCTTGTGCCCCTCCAGGACATTGTAAGTGGCTGGACTCAAACTTCTGCAAACACAGTGATGGAGAAATGGGGAGGACAGCGCTATTGCAGAGCTACCGCCGCCCTAATCGCGTGAGCTGGCAGAAGGCAGTGGGATAGCTCAGTGGAGATGGTGCCAAATTAAGAGGAAAATAAAAGGAAAAGGTGCTATTGTCTGGGCTGTGTGGTGGTGATGCAATTCCCACATGGATTTCAGTCATGTGAACTTTAGCAGATGGTGGGGACATGTTTGCTGGACTAGGTTGGGAGACCTTGTCAGAAATCCCCCCGCATCTTGAGGTTTCCAGTCTGCTCTATTGAAGAGATCCAGATGCTGAGGCTCTGGCAGGGACCTCCTCCTCCTTCTGGGGACTGACAGCTCTTTCGTGAAGGGACCTGGCAGAAGGTGCCCGGCCCATTCAGCAGGAGCGTCTGCTGGCACCCTGCTGGGATAGCCAGTGAGAGAGAACCAGCACTCACATGCCAAGCAGGTTGTACACCTCGAGCAGGCTGGTGGCAACTTGCTGTTAAGGGAAATTTGGTGGTTTTGACTAATCTGGGGGAAAACCACTTGCCTTGTGGTGTGGGGAATTTTTCATGGGCCCGTGTGGGGCTGTTGTGGGGAAGAGACAGTCCTCAGCGGTGAGCACAGAGACATGTCAGTGAGGGTGTGACACAGGGTGGGATGCGCGTGTGTTGGGGAAATGCAGCCTCGAGCTCCTATTTCTCTGGCCAGCCCCAGTTTGGATGGGGAGCCCTCTCTCCCCACCCCTCTAGCAGGAGGGGAGGGCACCCACCAGGCCAGGGACCCTCTCCCTTGTGGGACGAGCTGGTCAAAAAATTCTCAGTTGCTCTCAGAGCTGAGCTGGGAGCAGATGCACCAGGCCACCAACAGGCTGCTCTCCTCTGGCTTAGGGCGATGGAGTGGTGATAGCTGCGTGCTTCGTTGCTGCTCTTTGCATCTGATATCCAAAAGCTGTGCAGGGAAATGACAGCAATATGTGTCCCCCTGACACCCAGAGAATATAACGATATTGCTGCGAAAACGAGGCTGCTGCCGCACAGATAAACTCTGAACCCTTCCCTCTGCGAAGGAGCTATGATTAGAATCTCATCTCGCTCTATATTGCACAGCACCTGCAGAAGAAAATCCCACCCAGCAGCACGTAACTATTTTTAAAAGCCGTTTTCTAACGGGCTGGGAGATGGGGCTGGTGAGAACGCTGCTGGTGCCGTGGATTTCTTTCAAACCCCTTGCAGAAGAGGATGGAGCTAGACTTGGGGAATGTGGCTCAGAAAAAAAGAAGTGGCAGAATTATTTTGCCAAGTCTGAAGCCTGTGCCAGCTCTTCTTCGCAATGGAAAGCTGAATTTCAGCATCTTCTGCGTCTGTTCGCTTTTTTTAGGTTTGCTGTACCTAAGTCAGTGAGATGCCTCCAGCTGTCAGAAACTTGCTGTGTGAGACTCGTGTGCTTTTGAATGCATGTCCAGACACATGAGAGGGGTGCAGGGGTCCACTTCATGGGAAACGTGGGCAGGAGGATGTCCCAGTGATGCTCTGCTCTCCCATTCAGGGCTATGTGTCGGGTTGGTTGCCTGCAGCTTCTGGGCACTGCAGAGGAAGGGGTGGGCAAAGCCACAGCAAACAAGGAGGGAAGACCAAGGGGCTAAAACAGTCATGCCCTTGGGATGTGGGACACGGTGAGCTGTGAATTTTGGGCTGTCAGTGCTAAAATGGCACTGGGGATTTTGCAGGTGAATAAATCTACCGACGAGCCCCAGTGGCAATGGAGAGGGAGCATAAATGGAGACGGTCTGAAGCAAAGCCCCACTTTCCACTTGATATGCTGCTCATGGACGGAGTTTTACGCTGTTCAAACATAATTCGCTTTCCGTCTCTGAATGGAACCAGAGAAGTGTATTACATTTATCTTAATAAAACAAGTCGCTTCGCAAGCGGTGGAACATAGGAAGCCTGGTTTCCTACAGCTGCCTCCCATGTGGGTTCTCTGGTGTCTGATAGAGCGGCTGAACTCGTATCACATCCTGGGAGTGGAATGGAAAGTGGAGAGATGGTGGGAAGAAGTGCTGATTTGAGTATATCCTCCCTCATAAAGCTTGTTAGAACTTAATTCCTCTGAGAAGTCTCTTCTTCCATCAAATCTGATTGCAGGCCAGCAGGTTTAGAAAGCTATTATGCCTGTGGACTGGCCAGCCCAATCAGACAAGCCTCGTTTCCTTGGGAAAACTGTGTTAAAAAATTAAACAGACCTGACTGGAAATCCCAACAAATTATTTGTCATTATATCCCACAGAGTTTGACCCACATACCTGTGCTTTTCATAGCTGACATTTATCACCAGGGCTCTGTAGCTATGATGGAGATTAGCATTAACCAGAGAGAAAGGTCCCACTCAGTACGTACCATTGACCACGCAGTCTGTAGATGGAGCCTGCAGCATTAAACGGGTGTACCCAGCCACAAAACTGCTTCCCATTTTGTATAATACAGGCCAACAGAGATTTGAAAAATGTTCCATTTCTGTATAGAAAGACTATTTTTAAAATTGAACAGTAAGTTAGTCCTCTATTGACTTTCAATTTCCATCCTCTTACATTTCCATAGCAACTCTGGCCATTTATGCATTTATCTTTGTATTTAACTTTCCTCTTTCATATCATTTCAAGTGGACTCAAGTGCTGTGAAAGGGTTAAACCAGTCTTCCAAATATCTCCCCGTTTTTAAGCAATTACTTGAAAATACATATATATATTTTAGGCTAAATTGACAAGTTTGTGGTTTAATGAAAACTGTCTCTAGAATATTTGCCCTGAAAAACCCTTCAGGGCGATAACAAGAACGAGTCACAACCTCTCTCGTCTCACCTTGCCTTCTGTTATTACTGTGTTCAAAATTCTCATATGGAATCCAAACTTGCAGCTGCGATAACTGTGACAGACAAATGTCTGGGAATCGGGTGAGCTTACACTTTGGCAATTCTGGCTTTTTTTTTTTTTGCCTTTTTTTTTTTTTCTTAAGTATTTGCATGAGTATTTGGGAACAATGAGAAAGCAAGTGCACTTCACAACTTGTCGTGTTTCTGGGCTTGGGCCAGAGGTGTGAGTTCACTGTGCCCATCTACAGTGCAGGGTTAAAGTTCCCACCAACGAGCTGGAGGATGTTTGATGGGAATGCAGTAGCCTCCTCTGAGACCTTACGGTCCAAGAGAGCTTAGGTAGGTGCAGTAAGCCAAGGGAGTGCAATGGTGAATCTCCATGCATGACACTGGAGAGCCACACCAAGTAGGCATTGTTGGCTGAGCTCCTTGGGGAGCAGATTGATCTTGAAGTCTTCGGTAATGTCCGCATGGGGCACTGGGAAGACAGCTTTCAGGTCAGTAATCCTCTCCTAAGTCCACACTTGCCGTTTCCATCCTAGAGTTCCATAGTGCTGTCAGCTGGAAACTCTGCTTGGGTTTTCATCCTAGCAACTTCTTAACTTTCAATTTACATTGTCAGTGCTGCTTCTCCCTTAATGTCTTCCCACTTCTCCTCCATCCCGTTGATTATTCCTACCACTTGCTAGGGAAGGATGTTATCTGTCCCCGGGAAAACCATGGGTGACTTAATTGCAGCACAGAGAAAAATGGAGCACGTTTCCCTGGAGACCTGGTGACACACTCAAGTGAAGCACAGGGGAGAACATGCAGCTTTGGGTGGGCTTTTTCACTGTGACTCTGTTCACCTTGGACACTGATAACCCACAGTCACTCCGCAGCAAAGACCTCCCTAACTGACCAAGGTGCTTAAGTGCCAAAGGCATTTTTAAATTTTTATTTTAATGGGCCTGGGACTCTAAATCTCATTGACTTTCAAATCGACTGTGCAGATCAATGCACAATGCCCTGACAAGGCAAGATGGTTTCCTACACGATGTCCTCCCGCACGTCAACCAGTTCACTTCTACACTGCTCCAGCAGCGTGGGATTCAGTTCTGATCTTCTGCAAATGGGTGATTTCTGATGAGTCCCAGAGCCAGACCTCCCGGTTGTTTTTTGCAAAGATAAGTAAACAACTGATGGAACTGATGAAAGTGTTTAAGTGCCTAACTCCCATTGGCATATTATAATCTGTTCCCTAACCTGCGTAGATGCATCTGAAAATCTTATTAAAACACTTCCCTGCACCTTTAAGCACCTAAACACCTTTGAAAATGCATTCTTAGATCACTTAGGGATGGAAGGCCAGAGTGCTTCCAGAGGATTTGTGCTCTTAACTCACTTACTGCTCCCTAAAGAAATCTCTGGCTTTGCCTGCATTGTGCCGACGTCCCATGTCACCTTCCCCTTTCATTCCATCACTTGTATTGTTCCTCGGTGAAGGACTCTAAATAATTCCTCCCTCTTCCTTACTGTTGACACCTTCCTGAGTATTTGCAGGCCGTTATTAAATCACCTCTTTACTCATCCTTTATCTGAGCTGTACATAATTAGTTCCTTTAATCTTTCCTCATAGGTCAATCCTTCTAAACCCTTAATCATCTTTATCTCCTTTTCCTGGAGCCCCTCCAATTTGCTGACACTTTTTTTTTCATTTTATTTTGCAACATGAAACAGCAAAAACCACAGGTGCCAGGTGTTTTTCAGACCGATGGACGGCAGCATAGAGCTGTGGGTTTCCCCGTGGGATTGCCCCTGTTTGCTTCCAGCACAGCCTGGTCAACAAAACTGGTGTCGGAAGGGAGCAAACCACCTCCTGATAGTTGCGATTTAGCTCTGCTAGCGAGGACTGACTCTCCACACTTGGTTCTTTGTGTCACAAAATCTGCATCCCTTTCCAGCTGAGCGCTTTGGGGGGCAGAAAGAGGAGTAAGATTTCCAAGTGTCTCCAGTTCACTGTCCAAGCACAGAAGCTGAGCAGCTCCATAGCGCAACTGGTCTTGGATGCATCCAGCTCCTCCTGCTAAGGATGCTCAGGGGCTGGCAGGTAGGTGCTCTGCAAGAGGGGCAAGGAACGGGTGTCCTGGCAGTTCTGGAATGGGCTGGACGTGCTGGACTATGGGCATGAGGGAAGACAAGAACCAGCAGTGGCAGCTGGAAGGAGAGAAAGACTCTTTCATTGCTTGTACACAGAGCAGAGGTGGTGTGTCGTGCATTGCACCAAAAGGAGCTATTTTTTGCCAGGTGTTGTGTCCCTGCTAGACGTGGTTGTCAGCCCTGCTATCCTGACAGCCCTTTGCAAGGCAGAGGAGTTGTAAGAGTCTAGCACTTCTATCCACGTGGGCCACACCACCAGGCTGTTTCCCTTGGCTGTTGGTCCCATACCCCTCCGACTTTCCACCTGCTGGAGCTCCGACTTACCCGCTCTTGCCAGGGAAGGATGCTGCTGAATTCCCACCCCTGGTGCTGCATCCCAAACACAGACACACTGCACCAGCTCCTGCCCAGCTCCCTATTCCTGCCCAGAATAACATGGCTTCTTTTGCTTTGCTCATAAGAATATTATTTTATGTGCTTCTATTTATTTATTTGTTTGTTTATTTTACATTATATTTGTCCTCAGCCCTTCCCTCCAAGAACCCTTCTCATCTGATGTTGCATTATCCTTTGCAATATCCTTGGCTGGTAACAACAGGATG
Organism: Chionis minor; assembly: GCA_013398295.1. Lineage (NCBI taxonomy): Eukaryota > Metazoa > Chordata > Aves > Charadriiformes > Chionidae > Chionis > Chionis minor. Next base: position 1,342,257 of record VZSF01007972.1, on the reverse strand, counting down.
GGGAAACTGAAGCAGCACAGAAGGGGTGAAAGGCAGAGCCCCCTCCCTTCAACCTGTGTCGGTGGTTCTAGCTCTTCTGCTGTCCAAAAACACATGACAAAGGCCCCAGGAAGAGCAGGCTTTCTGGGGGAACATGGTGGAATTGTGACCACATAGAGTCTGTTTAGGCAGTGCTTTGCTTGGCTGTCTTATCCTAAATGAACACTTGGAATTTCCTCTCTGGGGAGCACAGCTTCTCCTTTCTTGTACGCAGGCACACCAGGGTGCTCCCCATCGCTGCCTAAAAGCAAAGGCCACGTTCATGCCTTTTCCTTTTATTAATCATAATTTGCCTTTGAATTGGACCGATTGCAAAACAAAATAAAGCCATAAGAGGGTGGTAGAATTTTTCAGCTCAAGCCTGGCTTGTGGTACGCCTCAAACATCCAAAGCCTAAGCCTTTTCCGCAGAACTGGGAGCTGCGAGTGACCGCGACTGGCGCTTGGGAACGCTCCCACTTCACAAGCTGCTGTGTTTTACTGTGCAAGAAAGCCCTAGCAAAGCCACCCCAGTCGGTGGCTCTCCCTCCGCACAGCAGTGAGGACCAGACACGCTCTGATGAGGATGACAAAATCCGCATCTTGAGATATCTGCCAACGAGTTTTCTTTCCCTTTTCCCACCCATTCCAGCAAAACCTTACAAATGGTTCATGAGAGTCATCCTGACTCCTCAGAGGATGACTGGGAGTTTGGCCTGGTCTGGCACGTCACTCTCGAGGTGAGATTTGGCTGGTTATGTGGAGAGAAGCCATTTTTGTGCTGTGGTACGCACATGTGGTTGCCAGTGACCGTTGTGGGATGGTATGAGCAAAGGGTCAGGCGGTGGCTCTTGGTGGAAGTGGGCTGGTGGAGTTAAACAGTGGTGATTATCTCTTAAATGTGCCTAGAGGTATCCGCTTGTGTGTAACGGGGGTGTAAAGCTGCATGTTTGCGCAGGTACCCCTGCAGATCACGGGGGAAACTGCTGCCAGAGAAGTTTCTACTTGTCAGGGTCGTGAAATACTTGATCAATGTAGGTCAACCTGAGCCTAAGCAATGGCTGGAAGACATGTAACCTTAAAGGGGAGATTAACAAAGTGGTCAAAGTGTTGCCATCCAATTCCCGGGCCCCCCCCAAAGGCTAACAGCACAGATCGAAGTCCTCCGGGAGCCCAGAGCAGCAGTGGGGCACCCACCTTTCACCTTCCCCTGGCAGCGGCAGTGGGCAGGCAAGCCCCGTGACGCCTCTCCTGCCCTGCTTCACCAGGGATTTCTGAGCCCGTTCCTTATGGTTGAACATGCCTGGTAAAAAAAGGACTGTGTCCAGCTCTGGAATCCCCAACAGAAGAAGGATACGGACCTGTTGGAGCAAGTCCAGAGGAGGCACAAAGATGATGTGAGGGCTGGAGCCCCTCTGCCAGGAAGACAGGCTGGGAGAGTTGAGGGGGTCCAGCCTAGAGAAGAGAAGGCTCTGGGGAGACCTTAGAGCCCCTTCCAGTCCCTAAAGGGGCTCTAGAAAAGCTGGGGAGGGACTCTGGATCAGGGATTGGAGCCATAGGGCAAGGGGGAATGGTTTAAACCGAAAGAGGTGAGATTTAGATCAGATATTAGGAAGAAATTCTTGACTGTGAGAGTGGTGAGGCACTGGCCCAGGTTGCCCAGAGAAGCTGTGGCTGCCCCATCCCTGGAGGTTCAAGGCCAGGTTGGACGGGGCTTGGAGCAAGCTGGTCTGGTGGGAGGTGTCCCTGCCTGGGGCAGGGGGGTGCAACTAGGTGATCTTTAAGGTCCCTTCCAACCCAAACCATTCTATGATTCTGAGACATCCAGGCCATTTCCAGTCTAGGAGCCTTGGAAGCACTTGGGAAGATCAGATGCAGCTGCTCTGCCTGGGGTGTTCTGCGTACACGTACGAGCGCGCACACGCATGTGCAGAGGATGTGCACACTGTCTCTGCCCCCAAGCACAGCGCAGGCACTCCATGCTCGTGCACTCTCTCAGGAGCCACGCTGCGTCCTCCCCCTGTCTCTGATGCAAGGGGAGATGAGGACTGGCTGTGTCATATCCTTGCAATGACTTTTATGAAACCCCATACATCCATCTCCTGCTGCTTGGAATTGCCACAACCACTTCCAGCCCCCTCTGAGCTCTGGTGTTTCCAGATGGGACTGTTAGGCTCCCTAGGAGTGCAACTGTAAATATCTGTGGAAATGCCACTGGAGCGCTGCAGTGCGGGAGCATCACGAACTCCAGAGCTGCCTTGCTTCTGCGCAGCCGCCTTTGTTCATGAAAGGGGCTGCAACTCCCCGAGGGCTCAAACCCAGCTCTGTGGCAGCTCTATTGTTGAGGCTTCCACTCCATAGGGAGAAAAACAAAGAGGTGGATGCAATTAGTGCATGGCTGGCGTGGGACAAGGCCATCCTCTCTCTGCCACTGATGTCTCAAGTGGCCATGGTCACATTACTGGACCCAGTTGTTCTGGGGTTGCATGAAGATGAGTCCTTGGAAGCTGGGAATGTCTTCTGTCCTGTGAATAGCATCAACCACTGAGGCTAGCCTAATTTTCAGTAGAACCTTTGCCATAATGGTAATAATAAGCTTATGAGTGTGTCTCTTCTGCCAATAAAAGTAGCATCATTGTGCCCTTCCTAAGATGCTTTTTCTGTGCATTTCCTTTCAGAGGAGAAGCACGGTTGTGTTCCTTCTTCCACCCAAAATGGATTCTGGTGGCACTGCCAGTGCTGGGTTCCTGGAGGCAGCTCGCTAAAAGTGAATCTGCTTTTTAACCAGCAAAACCAGCCTTACCATTAACTGACTTCCTGCACCACTGAGCAAGAGCACTCTGTGGTTTCCCTCCTTCCTCATACTCTCCTCACCACTGCAATGGCTGGCTATTGCAAACAGTTTCTCTGAAAGGATGAAATCCCACACAGTATTTGGTTGCAAAACTCCCAGTGACTTCAAATCCCTGTACTGTCTCACTGGCATTTTAAGGAACTCAGCAGGGAAAGCCAGAAGCAGATGCCTCACTCCGGGAGCCATTTATTTGGAAGCATCCAAACTATCTTGTTATGTTTCGTTGGTGGGGGTGTTTCACAGAGCTCCTCCAACACAAGATGCAGACCTTCCCACCCTGCCCTTTCCTCCCTGCATCACGCCACAAAGTGGGGTGACTGCGACCTTCTCTTGATGTACAGACAAGACTTCTCTCAGACCGGTTACGCAACATCCTTGTCCCTGCCCTGCTCTTCCTCACCATGCCCTCACCCTCACCCACTCCTCTCCATCTTCTCACCCTTACCATGCCTTTGCCATGCCCTTGCCTTGCCCTTGTCATCACCTTCACCCTTGGCTTGCCCTTGCCACCCATCACCCTCACCCCCACCCTTTCCTTCTCCTTGCCCTCACCTCGCCTTTGCCTTACCCTTGCCCTTGCCATCGCCCTTGCCCTTGGCTCACCCTCACCTAACCCTCACCCTCACCCTCATTGTGCCTTAGGTCCCAAATGTGCTCCCATCCTTTCTGGAAATGCACGTCATTACATACCTAGGCAGACACTAGGCAACAGATGGTTTAGGAGCATAGTCCTGGAGGACATACGTCCCCAAGAGGAATATGCTTTCAGGATTGCCATTCAAATGGATAGCGTGACTGGCAGAAATTTAAAACTCATTTAAAAAACATATGCTGTCGTCAGAAGTGCATTAGTGGTTCAGTCCTGAAGACATTTGAGACGTGGCCACTCCACATCACATGAGTGTCCAAGTAGTCTCATGGAGCAGGTGGAAGTTTGAGAGTTTTCTCACAGGGAGAGGCACAGGGATGGGCTGGGAGTCCCCATGCTGGAAGCAGTCATTTTCAGGTTGGCTGGAGTGCTGGTCCCGAGGCTGATGCACTGGGGACACGCTTATCCTGAAATACAAGGATAAAATTTTCCAGCAGTCTAGCCCGGCACTGATTCATGCCTTGGTTTTGTTGCTGGGGTTTATTTTTTTGGGGGGGAGTTGTTTATTTCCTCTGGGTTTAGCAGGTACCAGTTTGGAAACAAAGGGACCGCTACTGCAATACGGGACCACGTTAAAGGAGTCTCTGTGGAGAAGCCCTAACTGGCCCCACCTTGGGGCAGGGAGATGGGAAAGTACAAAGTGAAAATTCAGATTTTTCTACTACCCGCAAGAAATTTAGAGACCCAAATGAGAACCTTTCACATAACTTCGTTTACAGGCAATACTTCTCAAAATAGCCTCTTTCCAAATAAACTTCCCTAAAACAGCAGCTTCTGTAGAGCTCCCAGTTCTGTCACTGTGGTCTTGACAGCAAAGCTACAAGTAAACTTATCAGCAGCAGCTCCGGCTTTACCAAACCAAAAAGTCGCCACTGAGTTCCTCAAATCCCTGATCCCTTCGGTGGGGGCAGCACTGATGACCCTGGGATCTACCCACCTCCCTGGAACAACTCCCCCTCCTAAATACTTTCAAATAAATAGCTAAGCAGCAAGAAACTCAAAGCCTGGGCGATCTGATAAGCAAGCATTTGTCCTCTTCTTCTGGGTATTGATGTGCAAATAGTGTCTGAGATTCCCAGCCAGCCGAGTTGTGCTGTTTTCCCTCAGACTCTCACACAATCCTGAGAAGAGCTGAAGGGATCTCTGCAGGGAACCCATGTGAACTGCCCCGTATTAGCGAACTACATTTGAGACGGGCTTTAAAGCCACCCGTCCCTTTCAAAATGCCACTTTGAAAACTCAGACTCCCTTGACTCTGCGGGCTAAAGTGAGATACTTTCACGCCTTTGAGAAAATGGTTTATCATATATATATGAGAGAAAAATAAAGGATAAAGACTATTCTCTTGTCTGTCTGGGTTTGTTTGCCTTTTTTTTTTTCCCCCTTTTTTTTTCTTTTCTCCCTTTTCTTTGTTTACCAAAAGTACCTCCAAGGCTAATGGCATTTTCTCTGGCCACTGGGAGCAGAGAAAGATTGAAGTCTGAAATATGAAAGCTTTTCTCTTGGTTTTTAACAACTTCGGATCACTCTAGTTAACTCTCAGTCTCAGTTCAAAGCCGAATTAAAAACTGAAAGGCTGCTTCTGTTTTTCTATTAGAAACGAGCAAGAAATGATTTTTCATTCTGAAAAGAAACATAGAGGCTTAAAATTCCTTGTCCTGGTTGAAAAGCCAAAATTGCTAAGACTTCCATGAGCTGACAAAAAATAAATATGTTGCCTACAATACCTCATTTTGATGATATCAAAGTGTTTCATGTGTGACCTCTTTTTCATTTTAAAAAATGTTTTTATTATAATCAGCTTAAATTTCAAAACAAAGTGACTTTGAATAAAAAGTTAAAACAGGTTGACTTAGTCTCATATTTTTTTTCCAGACAGAAGAAATTCATCAAACTGACTCTCTTTCTGTGAAGCATTTCAATTGAGATGAATCAGCCCTTTTCAAACTGCAAGAGATGTCTTAACAAGATATTCCTGCCCAGCTCTTGCTGTTCCAGAAAAAGTGAGTTTCTTGGGACAGGAGTGCATGATGATGGGCAGTGAAGAGGACAGAGATTTTGGGGCAATATTAGGCTGAGGTTCAAAATAGAGAATGTAAATCTTACGGAGTCATATCCACGGGTGACAAGGATTTCAGCCTTTCCCAAACCTTGAGGACTTGGAGGGCTTAATCAGTCCTAACACTGAGAGACCCGGGCGTTAGTGCTGCTGATCATACAAAAGCTCTGGGATTCCCAGCTTGCTTGCTTCCGTGCAAGCAGGATATTTGTTGTGACTGGCCTTTGACATGTTATTTTGGTGTTCCCTCTCAGGATATAAAAGTCCAGAAACAGCAATATTGGGCAAACTAATCAAATTCTTTTTAGCCTCTGAAAAACTCTGATATTTCTATTTAAGCTGTCTGGATTTCACCTTTGCTTTCTCAAAGCTGGTTTGCTCGGCTCAGGCAGCAGCTACTGACAGAAAATGCCAGTATTTGAAAGAAGGAAGGAGCAGTTTGCTAAACCTTGGTGCTTCTGTGAGGAATCATTCTGCTCCTGTGCCTTACCCACCTTTTCAAGAACAGAGGGTAATAGGGATGTAGAGGCAAAATCACATGTTCAGTGTTGGAAAGACCATAGACATTTTCTTGCCTTCCCACTGATTTTATCACCACTTTATTTTTAAAAGTCTTAAGCACAGAGAGACTTGGTGAGGAGCCGCTCCAAGGATTCGGTGGTAGACAGAGAGATGACTTGATGCTCTAATTTTTGCTCTTCTTCTGACCTTAATTTGCTCTGTGATCATGAGCTGTTCACGTATTCTCCCTTGGGCATAGGTTCTCCAGGGCTGGAATGAGTATTTAGTTGTAGAGGAGAGCTGGAAGGAATATCCCTGAAGTTAACCTCTCCAGCCAAATGGTGGCCAAAGATGAATGAAGTTTATCACTCCTAAACCAGGTGTCCTCTGGATGTACAGCTTGAACTGCTGGTGGGAACTAACTCATTTCTTTATTATCCTCTTCTTCCAAGTTTCAGAACTCCCAAGATTTCTTAGATCTGGTGGATCAGCTTTACTTTTCATGCGCTTGAACCCTGGCAAAGTGGATGAGTGGAGTGAAAGACTCTTTCCCCAGAGGGCATTTCATCCTGGTGTTTCATCCTAACCAAGACAAGGTGCTCTTCTTCACAGCATCTGCAAAGGGGACCGGTATCTGGGATCAGTACTATCAGATCCTGAGCTGGGATTCCTAGCTCTGGCTGAATTTATGGATGATCTGGGAGAAGTAATTTTAAAAAATTGGGATGAAAGAACCCTGAAAGATTTGATGGGAAAATGGTTTCCACTTAAGAGAGGAGCTGTGCTAGGAATGGTATGGAGGGTGGTCCCTAGGGAGGTAAGGAAATAGAAAGGAGAGGAAAAAATCTCTTCTTAAGGAGATGAGGCCTTAGCCTAAGCTATGGAAAAGGCTAATTTCCCAGTATAGACAGATGATAGGGATGAGGATCCAGGGAGCACGGCAGCTGGGTCTGGGGAGATTGAGCCTGGCAAGCTGACAGCAGCGAAGAGCTCACAGAGGCTTCCCCTCTCCTCCTCACCTCTTCCTTCCCCAAAGTTTAAAGTTTACCTGCTAATTCCCTTATCAGAAATTTGTGCTGAGAACCCTTATCTGGATTTTACCGGCAGCTCCTGGCACCAGACCAAAATCGGAGGAAAGCATTTCATTCTTCTCCAGTTGTTAAATGAAAGCAACATTATAAGACAACAATATTATTCTCATTAATGGGAAGGGACTGTTAATGATGGGAACACATGTGTTTGGCTTTCAAATGAGACTTGCCATCTATCCCTGCTTCTGACCCGGTGCAGCTTAGCAAGGCTAAATCGCTTTTTAAAGCTGAACAGAATGAACCTTAATTGAGGCATTAAAAACCCGTTCATTTGATCTTCCTGGGACCCGCAGCCCTGCCATTGCTGGCGGCTGCCTTGGGCTCACCCGGGCGGGCGAGCGGAGCAGCCCACAAGACAAGTGCAGGTCTGGAGAGCGCCTGGATTTCTCCATGTTTTTCCTGTCATTCCCCCTACCTCTCCCCATTTTTCTCTTTCAAACGTAATTGAAAGTCACTCTTTTAACTTTATTTATTTATCGGCTTGATACATTTGAAATTGCAAGTGCCTTCATCTCAGCATTCATTTCCTTGCCCTTTAATGTGGACCTGACTCAATTCCCCATCTCCCTCAAAGCTGTTTATTAGTTCTGCGGTGTTTTTCCCCCCACCCTGCCTTTCCCCAATTCCTCCTTCGTTTTCAGCCGCGGTGGAGACAAGCAGCCCGGCAGCTCAGGGCCAGGCTCGGCTGGAAATGCCTGGCCGGGGAGACCTCGGCTGGAAAGGTGGTGGCATCACCCTGAGCCTGTCACAGCCCAAACCCAACTCTCCCCAGGACATGTTGCCGATGAAATCACCACCACACTGCATGGTGGAGGAGCTCACCTTTCTCCTTCCTTCACGAAGTTTGGGGAACTCTCTCCTCCCAGTTTAGGGAGGCAGCCGGGTCCCTCTTCCCCTCCTCTCAGTTGTAGCGTGTCTTCCACTAAAATGAGTCATTTTTGTGCCCTTTTTTGCCTCTTTGCTAGCAACCCTTCAGTGCCTGAACCCACAAGGCTTCTGCCACAAAGGGCAGGCAATTCAGCAGGGAGGCCAGCAGAGGAACAGACTGCAGAGAAGAATTCAAAACAAAACCCAAAAGGTCCTTTATTATCAACTTCCTTTATGTGGAAGGACGGTGTTAATTCTCTTCTTTCCCAGCTGGGGAAACTGAGGCTTGGAGCAAGGAGGTGATCTGCTCGGTATAGCTGTGATTACAACCCAGTTGTATTTTCTATTAAATATCTCTGCATCCCACAGCAGGACCAGAGGTCCAGCTACAGAGCACCAAGGGGTTATTTCTGCAATGCTCCAAACTCTGGCCCTGCTTGGCTCTTCCCAGGCCCAGAGTCAAAGCCGCCTGCAGAGAAAATAAATAACTTGCTTTGGATTTGTCTTGCTAGGATGTGAGTTGCTTTTTTGCCTTGTCACCAAGATGTGGGGATTAAAGAGATCAACTGTAGGGCTTGGGGCACAGGGAGGGGACCCAGACACTTTGTGAGCTGTCACCTCACACTGTCAGGGTGAGTCTGGTGCAGAGGAGAGCTGTGATAAGGCAGCAGGAGGAGATATTGTGCCTAAGGCACTGTGAAAGAGCCCATGAACCTCTTCTTGCTGATGAAAATGGCTCCTTTGTTTTGTTCTGGTTATTTTATTTTATTTTATTTCATTTCATTTCATTTTTTCCCTCCCCCTCAAGCCTCTTTTCATCCCTGTATCTTCACTGGTAGTTAATAGATTAATGCATGTCTCAGGAAGATAAATGCATTTTCAGATCTTCAAAAGGCAAGGCAGCCTCTGAAACCAGTGTTTACAACCTCTTTGGCCGGAGACAAGGCAGGCAGCCGGCCTGACATGACCTTCAGCTCAACCTCCAAGGTCAGGCTGAGATGCAAATCCTGGTCCCCAGGAGCAGAGCGGGTGCCAGAGCTCCCAGTAGCATGGCTGGACCAGTCAGCCTGGTGGTGTTCGGGTTTACCTCTATTCTCTGCCAGGTCAAACTCCCTACTCTCTTTGGTCACTGAATGGAAGTTTTGGGATGGAGAAGAAAAGAGAGAGGGAAGATGGAGTCAGGGCAGAGAGTAAGCCAAAACTCCAGGATTCAGGACTATACAGATACTGAGACTTTTAGTCAGCCCTGAATCCTGGATGTGGACATACCAGTTAGGAGAGATATCCAGCTCCAATGTGCAGTGCCACTGCTGCTCTGCACCCAGGGCCAGATCACTCCAGTTCTTGCACTCCTTGAAGACCTGAAGTCTGACATGAGTCTGTCTTGGCCAACCCTGAACAACCCATTGTGCATCAGGGTAGTCAGCCAAGGGGCTGTGGTTCTGACTCAACCCTGACCTCTCCAGGCATACTTTAGTTATGAGATTAAACCATGTTCAAAATACTGAATTTACAGTTTACCTGAGCCCCAAGGTGGCTTTGGAACATCTATCCCTGTCTTCACACTTCTGGAACAAGTTTTCCTCCAGCTCCTTCCCTAGCCATCAGTTTGGTGTCCCTGGCTGCCAGCTGATGGTGAGGAGGAGGGCTGGGGGCGGCAGGTCATGCAGGGTCGGGAGGAGCAGGGTGGGAGTGTACAGAGCGTAAGTGGTGGCTCCAGGGTGGGAGAAAATGCAGTTCTGTTTGAGCAGTTTGCAGGCGTTTCGAAGTTCGTCCCTGTGAATTAGGGGCTGAGTGAAGTCATTAAACCCTAATCAAAAGCAGCTAATCAGGAATCAGTGGGAGATCTTCCAATTAATCGCGGCTGGAGTTAGCTGGAGCTAACAGAGCTGCAGTGCTGGCGGCTGGGTAGGGAGGACGGCAGCAAGGAATTAACAGCAGAGCAACATCTTCTGCCACAGAGACACCCCAAGGGTTCTGTGCCAGTTCAGATGGGCACATGATCAGGCTGGGGCCCTCCAAAGTATATAGGGGGCCTTAGAAGATACCTTGCTACCTAGGAGTTTCCTATAATTTCAAAGATGTACTTTGAATCAGCTGTGGCTTTGTGGAAATTCTGCTGGCCCACCACGATGGAGGTCTTACAAGGCTTCTCTGCCTTTTGGAGTGGGAGAGCAGCTCTCATGTACAGCTGTCAGCACAGACTCATGACCCCACATATCTGTACATCTGAGAGTCTCCAAACGCTTTATGGATTTCATAGGTAAACACCAGCATCTTAACTTTACAGGAAACTGAGTGACATGCAAGAAGTGCCGTGATGTCCCAGACTTCGCACAGGCTTTGTCTGCAGTCCAGTGAAGTTAAAAATCACAGTTTAGGTGCTGGATGCAAAAATCATTCTTGGCTGTGTTGTGATGCCCTGCAAGAGAGAGCACACTTCGCTGACGTTTTCCTCTTCTGCTAACTCATGTTAACAGCAAAGATGACAACCCGTCTCTGCAGTCAGACCATTAATAACTTCCCGCAGCCCCTAGGCACTGATCTTCTGATGGGACCATGAGAAGGAGCAGCAACCTTTGGTCTCCTGAATCTAGTTATGGTCATGGTCTCCCACCATACCCTTCTAGACCTAAAGTCTTTCTCCTCATCATCCCTGAAGTTAGCAGTCAGCTGTATCCCATGAAAGCAGACAGTTTGTGGGGTGGAGAATTGGGATGTATGGGGGTATCTGGACCCCTGGACACCTCCTGTGCCATTGAGGCACTAGAACACGATGCCAGTTTGTGTTCCTTTCTGGTTTATGACAAAAACCATCAAGAATACTGTAGACTCCTCACCATTAAAAGCAGCTGGGGAAGAGCAGAGGCATTCTTCTGCTTTTGGAAATGCCCTCACTTCCCGCTCCAGAGAAATGTCTCTCTTCATAAATCTTATTGTATCTGTAAAATCCCTTCCTGTCCTTTAGCTTCTGCCTGACTCCCTCTAACGTGACTGTTACACTATTGCATTCAGGCTGCTCTATAAAAAGAATAAAGTGCATTGTGTCGGATCGAGCATGGCTGTAAATCCTTGCCAGGTTGGAGTTGACACAAATTGAATTCTATCATGGTTCTTCTTCGGAGTGTTTGCCTTTTAAATTTGCCAGGGTTGAGACGCAATTTAGTTTAAGTAACTAAAGTGAAAAGGTGCACAACATTGTTGTAGAGCATTAGCTGCTGAGGTTCAGGTCTGCAGGAGAAGGAGCACTTCTCTGTCCAAAAAGCACTACCCACAAATGCAGATGAATCCAACCAGCAAGCCATAGTTCACATTTGCAGATAGGACTTAATATTTAGACTCCAAGGACCTGGGTGAATATCTTCCCAAAAATCTGTGATGTTGGACAGTTAGGGCTCACAAATGTCCTCACAGACCTTGCCCATCCTCCTCCAAACCTGGGGGGCTGCAGAACATCATCCCTGCTGGTGAGGCTGGGGAATTTCCAGTGGTCTGAGGACTTCTTAAACGGCATCACTTGCCCTGTACCCTCCAGGGCCAAGGCTGATGTGGGGCTCTTAAAACTGGCACACAGAGCAGCATCATTGAGGACATTAAGTTCTTCCAGGGCTTTTCTTTCTGACTGTGATGTGTCTTCACTTCCCCATCTCTTGGTTTCCTGCAGGCAGAGGATGATTTGCCACCCCCTGCTATGTGCATAGAAATCTTCTGGTTTAAAATTGTCCAGGTGTTGTCATGAGGATGGCATCCCTTGTGACATCTGATGTCACTCTCTTCCCTCCTTTGGAAGCTTGTTTCCCTACAAGGTTTTCTTTCCTGATCTACTGTCCTGTCTGTCTGCTGCTTTCCTCATTGTCTCTGTGACTGTGCTGAGCTATTGATTTCTGCCTTGCTCATTTTGTAGATTTGGGAAAGGGGGAGGGATGCCCCAAGGGAAGATCAGGATAAATTGGCAATTTGTCTCCGCCTTGGCTTCTGCGTCCCTTACTCGAGGTCTCCATTGCATCCTTGTCCTTGTTGCAATTTTTCTGCCAAATGCCATTTTTACCCTCCTCGCGAGTCCCAGGAGAGCTGTTATTTATGGCTAGTGGAACAAAACCAAACGACACAAGCTGGTACCCAGCCTGCAGGAGGATATCCATCAGTGGGGATTCTAGAGAAAGCCTTTTGTTTAATTATGGGATCACTCATGTTCTCTCCAGTCTGTTCCCCCTCCCGGCCTCCCTTCGCATCATATCAGTGAGAAGCCCAGGAGGTACTTCATTCTCTGCTGGTGACTGATGGTTTACTCAAACAATTTCTAGATGTTCTCTATTCGTATTCCTGCTGGTGCAAACCCTTCTTCATTGCTTGGAATTCTTAATACCTGTGAGGAGAGGGCAAAGGGTCATCCACTTCACAGTCTGTTTGGGAACTATAAATATTATTCTACGAATATTTTTGCAAAAAGACATGCAGTGTCCCCGATTCCTATCTTCTTCCCCTCCTATGTAATCAGGATTTTCTTTTACTTAAAAGCAAAACAAAGACCCTAAGGGTTTCACTGATTGAGCATGAGCGTAATTTTTTAGCAAATCCTTCCCTATTTACTCTGTTTCTTCTATGATAGATGCCTCCAACAGGTTTTTTCCCAGATCCCAGACAGTACTGTCTGGAAATGCATCTTGAAGTAGACTGAAGTCTGTCCTTCGTGGTAAGTCACCCACCAGTGATAATGGGCAGGTAAAAACAATCTTTGGGTGAGTCCCTGCTAAGAGCTGCATCCCAGACCTCTCTCTTCCCGGCAGACCTTGTTTATTAGTCTCTGGTAGTTAGGAGAAGGAGGAGCAGGTATCTCTTCTCTCGACCTCCAGAGCCAGTAAAATGGACCGTGCTGGATGGAGCAAGGCCATTTGGTTTCTCTGAGGCTCTGACATCTCCTAGGTGGTGGTAAGAGGCAGCAGGAAAGGAAATGCACTTTTTTAGGAGAGGGAAAACCCTGTGAGCTCAGACTTTACAATAATTCACCTGGCTGCGTGTCTGGCCCTGAGCCCCAGGAACCCTTCCCAGTCCTGCTTTGCATTTTGTGAATTGTTTCTAGAAATGACCGCTTTTCATGGGCATGTCACAGCGTGATGAATGACCGAGGACGATCAGCGAGGATATCTGTCTCCACCGAGGCTCTGAGAGTCAGCTACCCTGTGTCTAGCTGCTACTTTTCTGCCTTAAAAGCCTCAATATTCTCCACTCAGCTCACCTTCCTGCTCTTTCCTGGTCTCCACATCCATTAGTCTGTCTGGGCTGGTACCCATTAAACCGCTGAACATGGCCTACTCCAAGCAATCTAATCAGTGCTGCAGCTATTAAAGGCAGAAATAGCAAGAAACCCAGTCACCGGTGCGGGCAGTCTGGCACTTGGATTAAGAGAGAAGTATTCTGAGGGATTGTCATTGTTTGTGGTGAACCACAGAAGCTGCTGTGGACAATATTTGATTGCTGTGACAGTGGTTATTAGTAAATGCTTTGTTAATGTAAAGCAGCAGTATTCCTGGATCCAGTAGTCAGAGTTTTGCAAGGTTTCCAGTACCAGTGGTCTCTGTGCCACCTCCCAAATGCAGAGGGGCTTGTGCAACAGGGGAATGTCACCTCCTCCCATCTGCAAGGGGGGAAACAGAGCCACGGGACTTCAAACCATTTGGTGTAAGGTGGCTCGGGCAGTCTGTGACATGGGCACTGCCTACGGAGAGTAGATCTACAGAGGCGCCAGGGGCCTTTGTCCCTTGACTGAGATGCATTTTATACCGCCATGTGTATTTTTTTCTTGTGCATTTCACAACAAGGGTTTCTGGAGTGTTTTTCCTGCTGCTGCTAATGGTCCTGAAAAAAACCCCAACCCAACCAACAACAACCAAACCAACACCAAAGCCCCAAAACCTTGGGATCACTTATTTGTCAGTGCCCGGGATGGGATGTGTTACACAGGAGAGGAGTTTTGGGGTGAGTTCGTGGTGTAACTACCGGCCTCGGCACATGGCTCAGCCATGCTCACAGTCCTGCTCTGCACAGGCATCAGCGCAGTCTTGTTTTAAAGTGTAAATGAGTCTGCAGGCAGGAGCTAGACACAGAGGACTTGATTTTGTGTGCCTTAAACAAAAAAAAATATCATGCTGAGGCAACCATGATTAGAAGCATGCTTGTACAGCTCAGCACAAGCAGAGCCCGGCGAGGTTTCCCGGGCTCAGGGCAATAATTTTATAATTACTAGGTCTGATCTGAAGGCAGGGTGAAATCTGCCTTTTATGCTGAATTTTCACCCATGTTCAGAAGTTTACACTTAAGGCAGAGCTGGATAGTCTTAGCCCTGAATCTCGTGGTTGTTCTGTCCCACCCTTATTCCTGTTTGGAAGTAGATTTATCTTAGATTCAACCCCACCTTTTCTTAACTCTATTTCTGTGCTTATTTGTTTGGATCATCTGTTAAATTCCTTGGAATTAGACTTTTCAGAAAGGGTTGTCTTTTTCTTTACTGTGTATGATAGCGACAATCTTAGTTGACATGTCTTCGAAGGCAAGAAAAGCACTTTTAAAAATCCCAGCTCTACCTCTGGATAAAGTTCAAAGGTTTGCCTGGACAGATATCCTAGAAAGCAGCTCTTCTACCAACTTCTGCCCCTGGAAAAAAATTCCTCCCTCAATTTAATTTGCTCTTGGTTCAGCAAGCAGACTGTGAAAAGCTGGCCAAGACTTTTATTGGCACATCTAAATCATAAAAAAATTAAAAAAGCTATTCACCCTTTTAACTGATACAGCTTTTGCTGGTCCAGCTTTTAAGTGTACACTTGGCCTTTGCCTGGGAGTCCTTTAAAAATACAATAATGGAGTGTTGAAATGGGGATGTTGGACAATAGGTGTGCTCCTTGCTTCGAAAGCTCCCAGGTAAGAATTTGCTCACTGGTGACATCCCATCCATCAGAGACGCCAGGGTTTTGTCACAGTTCCCAGTAGAACAAATTGTCACGTAAATCAGAAAAGGTGGAGCCAGTCAAGACATGGGATCTGTCTGCATTATGGTAAAACTAGGAGTCGCATGCTGAAAATCTCTGGTTTCTGCCCCCTCATGTTAATTCAAGAAGAAAATAAGGCAGTTAATTCTCCTTTCGGATGGGAAGAAATCTCTTTAGTGGATTGAAGTGACTGGGAATTCCGCCCTCCCCCCTCCCCCCCCCATTTGGCATGTGCATATGATTTAGTTATTTCACACTTGGCCTTTGGGAATTATTGGTATAAATCCCTTTGCATTGTGTGGAAATACATGACCCTTGAAGCCTGAAGAGAGGTTTTTCTGGCCTCCCAGGTGGTGCCCGAATTACCCCACTGGCTGACTGGCTTCTTCCACAGCACAGAGCCACAGCCCTCAGAGACTCTTTCTGGAAAGGATGCTAATTGCTGTGACTGTTTATTTTTTTCTTGGGTTTTTTTAAGCACAGAGTACTCAGTGTTTTTCTTAAACCCCTTGGAAGGGGCTGCTGACACCTATTGGAATGCTAAAAGCCCTCACCTCCAGCCAGAAAAGCAGTTTTGAAAAATGTGCTGAGGGCCTTGGGACCTGATGTGCCCGGAGAACCTGGGACTAGACTTCCAGGTGCTTAAAAACCACCATTAAAGCAAGTTCTCAGACGTGACCAGTCTGAATCCAGCAGGAAAATTAGCTGTTAGTTTAGAAGCCTTAATGAAGGCTGGAACCCTGCCTAAAAAGGCTACTGTTTGGTGATTGCTCCTGGACTTTTAATTGGTGTTCATTCAAGACCTTTTCACTCTTTGGGGAGTTTGCTTTGAATGTGTATGAGATGCTGAAATTTGGAACTTTTCTATGGAACAGAAGTTGTCACATTTTCAGATTCAGAACAGCCAAGAGTTTCATCCAGCCCATTTGTAATCCCTTCATTTAGATGGAATGAAGCGTTTCGTTCTGATAAGGTCAAAGCATGAAAATATGAATATATTAAAATACGTGTCAAAATGAAGGTAATCAAAATGAGAACTGGAGCAAACACTGTTGAAATAATTCACTCGTTCTTTCCCCACTATAAATTTCAGCGCTGTGGACATACCCTTATGAAATGTTTTCATGGGAAAACTCTATTTTGCTAGTAGATAGCTACCCTGACCAAAA
The DNA here is from genome assembly GCA_013398295.1 of Chionis minor. Classification (NCBI taxonomy): domain Eukaryota; kingdom Metazoa; phylum Chordata; class Aves; order Charadriiformes; family Chionidae; genus Chionis; species Chionis minor. Next base: position 1,326,067 of record VZSF01007972.1, on the reverse strand, counting down.
TAATAAGATTTTGATCAACTCTTGGAAAAATACAGGCTTTCAGAGGGCGATGCTTGAGATTCCCTAGCGCTACCATCAATCACATCCCTGCCTCCAGGTTTGTTCCTGAGCAAGCCCTGGCACCGCTGCGGCTGCTGGTGTGACTTGGAGGTCCCTGGTGCCCCCCTAAGCTCGGGGTTTGTGCTCGGGGCTGCACAGTGGCTGCTTGAGATACTGAGATTTAATCCATAACTTTCCTCTGGCTTCTCCATAAAGAGAATGGCATCCTTAGACACCGTCCCCAAAGTTGCGTTTGCTGTCCTCTCCCCCGTAGAATAAGACGGTCGTTCAAGAGGAGGTAATGCAATTGCAAGTGAACACCTGAAAATTGATCCAGGCTATAATCATCTTAGAGTATTTTAATTGCGGGTCTCTCCCTCCCGATTCCCGGGCAGTCAATCATTCCCCGGCGAGTCAGCTGCCTCTTCTCCTCTCTCTGCTTTGCCCCTCTTGGTTTGAATTCAATCTCTATGCATTTCCTAGCAAAGCATAAACACCGCGTCCTCTTCCATGTGCGCTCCCTGGCTGCCGTTTCCCCATCGCTGGCAGCGTTTCTATGCCGCTGCAGTCTTCCACCGCGGAGGGGGATCTATAAAACTTGACTCGTAAAGGGGAAGAGATGGGATTTGACTCATGAAGGGAAAGAGGTGGTGGATAGGTGAAAAAAAGATGGATGCCCCCCTCCCTGAAAAATAAAGAAATATGGGCAGAAAGTGAAATAGATTTAAAGCAGCTATCAATCGGTCGCTGTTCCAGCTTTAAGAGCTGTTGAAACAACATAATAAAAGGCAATAAACGAGGGATTTATGACCTACCTGCTGGAAATAGCTTGCTGCATCTATTGTGTGGGGTGAACAGCCTGTACAAGGCTGGGGGGGGATCGGCGCCTCCCTGCCCAGCGTGCACATGCAGCCGAGCCCGCAGCCCCTTCCCGGGGCCAGGCACGTGCTTGTGGCTCTGCCCTCCAGTTTCTTCCCCCGTCTTCATCTCCTCCCTTGCCCCTCAGCTCTCTGAACCCCCATATTTATGGGCTTGGCATTTTGTGTCTTAAAGACTGGGGTTTGCTCAGTTTGACTAGTCAGCCCAAGACGATTTGTTGCAATCGATGGCAGCGGGCTGGAATTTTAAGGGCCAGGTATTTTACCACTGGGGCTGGACCCTTGAGCTAAACCTTGAAGGCAGGGAAGGTGAAAACACACAATGCAGCAGCGTCGAGAAAGGCTTGTAAACTGCTGGCACATATTTAAATGGCAGGAAAATCACCAGGGGGGGAATAAATCTACAAAACGAAAACCAAACCGAGAAGAAGAAAGTGAGTGACTGAACATGGAGATTTCTAATGCTTTCTTCAAGGCTGAAACTGTCCTTTTAAAGAAAAAACAACCTTCCCTCCTGCCCAAAACCCACGGAGGGTTGAAACTGTAGACATTAGCACGAAAGCATAGTTAGGAAGCATGTGCCTGGTGCAGGATCTGGGCTATCGTGCCGGTGGCAGCCTTGTGTGGCCTAAGGACCACTGGCACAGGAGACCTACGACTGAGGAGATCTGGGATCAAAGAGCTGGAAGATGGTCCTCTGGGCATGGGCAATGGACATCTACCCTAGAAACACACTTGCAGGAGAAAGTGTCCCCTCTTTCCCAGCCCTGGATGCGAGAGCAGGATGTGCTGGTGTTGCTTCCCTTTGTCTCCAAGCCCTGGCACAAAGCCTTCCCTTGTAAATCGCCTTCCCCGCTTTCTTCCTCAGAAAGAGTTTTAACCTCCTGCCTGTCACTCTTGCTTTCCGGTCACAAGTTATGTATTTTTGTTTTGCAAAGCGCAGTAAATCTTCACGGTGACATGAGAAGCTCTGGCATATCCGATGCTGTTTGTTCTTTCGGAGGAAGGTGGGGAGAAAAGCGAGTGGGTTGAGAGGGGTAAATCAATCCACTTTGTACAGAGAGAGATGCAGCATGGCACAACGCCGTAATCCAGTGGAGCCAGTGCGCGCCGGAGAGACAGATCTGTGACGGAGAGAGGAGGGGTGACGGGGCTGCACTAATCCTGTGTCCCTCTTAAATCCCCAGCACAGAACAAAGCCCTTGTTAACGAATAAAGGTTGGGGAGTGGCAGCAATAAGCTAAATAAATGCCCTTAAATTCAGCTGTAATAAGAAGGGAACCTGCACTGAAGGCCTTTCACAGACACGTGGGGACAAGATTGTTCTAATTATAAAAGCCCAATCAGAGGGACCAGCAGGCATGAAACTATGGATTAATTCAGCTGCTTGAATGCCAATCTGTGGCAGAGAGGCAGCAACTACCTTCTCCCTTCCCCAGCCTTGAAAGGCTTTGGATGCTCTTTTTTTGGCCATGCTTCAGAAATGGCTCCTGGTAAGAGAAGGGGAAAGGGGCACAGAGACCAAGAGAAGAAGTGGCTTCACTGCATTCACCCTGTGAAAGGGAGAGCTGGCCTGGTTGGCTCTGGTTGTCCCAGGGCTGTGCCCCCCCTTGCTAAGAAGCCTCTTCGTGGTGGTTCAGACCATGGGGAGATGAAGGAGCTTCTCTGGGCCGAATCCTCTCTCACAGCTGCAGTGCACATACATCTCAGCAGGGTTATGGACTGTGTCCATCCATTCCCCTCCCCTTCACCCCCTCCTCCTGTGAAATAGTTCCTGTTTCCATAAATGCAGCGCAACGAAAAGTTAAATGTTTGAGAAATGAGGATTTGAAAAGTGTCGGGAAAGGATCTAGACACCTCAAAAGAAAAAGATGGCAATTTCCCTTCATTGCAAATCCAAGGGTCAGGTCCTCTCTAAGCTGTGTCTCTGTCTGAGAATATTTAACATTGATTAAATAATAAGCCATGGCTTCTCTCAGATTATTGTCATATTAGGATTGACTTTCTAAAACTTCTCTTGGAGTCTCTAAAGGTTAAAAAGTTCCTTCTTTGTAAGAACCATCAAGAACTGTCATGGTGTGAGTGGCTAAAGACAGCGAGAAAATCCCCCTTTCCCCTCCCCAGTCACAAAACTATCAAAAATATCATTAGAGTTGGTAACAGGCTTTGAAAAGATGTTTCGGAAATTCGAGTGGGGAGCTGCTTCAGACCTGTGGACACCTTATGCTTGGAGAAAGCCCTGCTGATGGCTGTGGAAAGAGGGTCCTCCGTGGCCTCCTGCAGGAGATTCCCACCCCAGGTCAATATTTCTGCTTCCAGTTCGCCCCCCCCCGGCATTTCCTCCTCTGCTGCCACCTCTGGGGATTTCCCTTATTTCAATGTCTCACTTCATGAGCAAAAAATAAAAGCAAACCAAAAACCTACTCCTGTCCCAGCCATTTCTCCTAGTCCACCTGCAGCAGACCAATTTTGAGGCAAGAAGCGTGGAAATTCTGTGAATTTACAAACCAGCATTCAGAGGGGAGAATGTGCCTATTTATCTCCTAATACAGTGGTTAAAAAAAAAGTCTTTCTTTAATTGCATTTGGAATCTATTCTAACGATTTACCCAGGAGAGTGTTAAGATGTCAAGGCTTTTTCATTAGTAATATATCCCCAAACAAAATCTTTGTTAAGATAGGCTGAGGCAGTAAATAGACCATTAATTTACAGGAACATAATTAGTACCTTGCAGTTATTCATGAAAATAGTAGGATTTCTTTTGTTGTTATTCAATGGCAAGATTTAAAACAAATATAGAATCAGCAGGTCAAAAAACACACAGGCCAAAAAGCATCAAAGGTATTGATTGAAGTTTCAACAATAACCTTAACTCTGCCCCAGTACCCAAACCAACATAATTTATGCAAACAAGGTACATTCTCCAAGGGGTAAATAATGAACACAGAAAATAACATCGAGAGTTTTGAGCAAATATCGATACATAGCTGTAAAATAGCTTGCTTTAAGGGCTAGGCATTGTATCCCACATCTAAATTTGGAAACGATATTTGAGGCGTTTATTTTCTTAAGAGACTGTTGATAATATTCAAACATAACTTCCCAATAAAAGTATTTCATTTATTAATATTTATTTAATTTACACTCTTATCTTTGTAACACTGGCATAATTTTGTTTAGAGGAAATAGAATGTTCCTCTAAAATGAAAAAAAATGTTTCGTAGGGTCAAGGTCCTCTACTTTAGATTCTCAGAATTTAAAAAAAAAAAACAAGAAAATATTTCTCTATTTAAAGTTTTTTTTGATTGTTCTCAATTTCAGCTTATTAAAATTAAGAAAAATTTGGTTGACTTCAGAGTGACTGGAAAACTAATTTTGCAAAGTTTTTTTTATATCTCCTTATTAGAAAGCTTGGTTTCACATGGTCCAGAAATCAAGTTTGAGCCAATTTTAGCTTTTTCATGTGTATTACTGCAACTTGCAAAGCAAGAAGGGATTTTCAGGGGTCAGGAGCTTTACTCATAGGATAGTAAGGCGATAAATCATGGGCATTGCTCAACAGGTAAAATATCAAAATATATTAGACAGCAGTTAATGTTGCAGTTATAAATAATAGTGAATTATCAGACTGAAAAAAGAAGCAGTAATAAGGTTATTGTGTGCTGGACCAAGAAGTTCAAAGTTCATCTGCATCATGAGATGAATGTATTATTGCTTCCCACACTAGACCTTTCTGTAGCAGCTGAAGTAAAAACAGAACAAATAAAGCCGCACTAAAAAGAAGGTAACAGGAGCCATTTTAATTTCTTAAAATAATTTCCCTTACTTGTTCGTTACTGCTACTAACCGTGAGGTACTGTGCAGGTGAGTAAAAAAATACTGTGTTTTCTTTATGGGAGTTTTGCCATGTAGTTTCTCTTTTAAAGACAAATGTGATTTTTTTTTTTTTAATTGGAAAAATGTCTGCCAGAACAATTTCTAGAAAAAAGTCTTGGGAAATGAAGTATTTAAAAAAATAGAATAATTTCCCCATTATTTGCTTGAATTGCTCTTCGAATGACATTTAGAAGGAGCCCAAACTTAATCTGCTCTCTTTAAGGCTTGTAACTCCCCATTTGCTGTTGAATGAGAGACCAAAAGCACGACATCGGAATTGGGGAAACTGAGGCAGGGAGTGATCTCTTCCCAGCTGAAGGCCGCAGGAGGACGCAGCGCTGTCACAACTGGGAACTCCCAGGCCAGGTCCTTGATGGCACCAGTGGTGGCATTTGCCAGCGACTCCCTTTCACCGCCGTGGGACCGGCGAGAGAAGCCGCGGTGGCCGGTGGAGATGCTGGGATGCAGATCCTGGCTCTGCCTTGCCTGCCTTTGTTACCTCCAATCCAGACACGCTGACAGCAGGACAGACTCCTACTGGGACAGTGCTACAGCTTGACCCTGCAGATGGTAAGGATCTCACAAAGTCTCCGTGTCGTAAAGCTCTGCTGCAGGGTGGAGAATTTTAATAAGGGCAGGAAAAAATAGCGAGAGACAGGGAGAAAGGGATACACTGCAAAGAACCTGACCTTATTTCCTCAGAGTGTGTGACTAAATCACACAGCTAAAAATAGGTAAAAGTGATTTGCTTTGATGCTGTAGGATTTTGCTGATACCACTTTTGTTACACATATAAATATAGACATTTAATATAATATTTCCCTTACTGCAGTGTCTCCTATTAAGACAGTGCTAAAGTCTCGAGAGCTGCTCTCTCTGTCTGCTGCTTTAAGCTGTGAGCTACAAGCAGAGACTTCTTGGCTCTGCAACTAATATGATTCTGGCCTCTGGGAAAATGCACTAGAAATTTCTTCCAGGAGGGATGTTTAGTGTCAAGCATTGTCCGTTCCTTGTTCTCTGAGGCAGTCGCTCAAAAAACCAGTGGGAACTCCTTGGCTTATTTCTTCTGAGTGACCGCTTTGGAAAGTTTTGGTCCCACTCTCCCCCAGCTTTATAATGGGGAGGGTAAAACCGATCTGACTCTGGAGGGTCTCACGCGAATCGATACACGGGGATAGCTGTGACATGCCCGGGGTGGGCACTGTGAGCCCCCACAGGCAATTAGGAGGAGGCACGTCACTGGTGGTGCAGCCCAGAGGTGGGCACCGGGGTGACCAGGAGGACGGCACAGAGAGCACCTCAGCCAGGATGCAGGTGATGCAAAACCGTAAGGAGGGGCTGATAGACCGGATGGTTGTGGCACCTCAGAGGGATCTTGGTGGGCTGGAGAAATGGGCTAGCAGGAATCCTTTGAAGCTAAACAGGGGAGGAATAACCCCTTACCTGGGGAGGAATGGCCACATAGGCCAGCACATGCTGGAGCGCAGCTTTGCGGAGGACATGGGAGTCCTGGTGGGTACGAAGTTGACCATGAGCCACCAATGTGCCCTTGTGGCAAAGCCAGCCAACAAGTAGCCGGGGCCATTGGGCAGAGCGTGGCCAGTAGGGACGAGGTCCTGCCACTCTGCCCAGCCCTGCTGAGACACATCTGGATGGTGGACCTGGGGCAGCTGGCTCCAGCTGGTGAGGTGATGGTGCAGAGGCACCCGCCAGTCTCGGCGGTTCGGTGAACCTGTTACATGGGGGTTGGAGCAAAAGCAAAAGCCTGGACTCCGCCGTGAGCTCCTCTGCAGGACTTTAGCTTAGCTCTCCCCATACCTGAATGCTTTTTTCCTTTTCTGACTGAGCTGCGAGCGTCGGCTCTGCTAGGCGGCTGAGGCTTGAAGTGTACAAATGGAGAGAATTATTTAATACTAAACAATTATTCTGTTGCATAAAACTCTTGTATTTGTTTACCGAGGAGCCTATGCTGAATGCAAACCTCCAGACAGAACTGTCAGGGAGCAGGAGAAAAGAGACGGGGGTTTATTTAAATTCAGAGCAGTGTGTCTCACCAGTGCCCATCTTTTTCTTTTTTATTTCCCTCCGTGCTTTCCCTTTCCTGCTTTTCCCTCCACTTTTCCTTTTATTCAGTAAACTCTCTGCTTGCACGCCGAGGTACCAGACTCTCCACCTTCTGGATGGGCTCTGAGGTCTTGCTGCGGATGGGGGAACTGAGGAAAGGACCACGCTCTGAGGACTTTGGTTTCCCAAGCTCCAGGCATGCCTCTGCTCCTCCTGGCTACCTGGGAAAGTCCGAGAGGATGCTGCTGCTCTCCCACATCTCCCGCTGAGTCCTCGCCTTTGGGAAAGAGCAACACACACTCGGATGAACGGTGCTCCTTGCAGAGAGCTGTGTAAATAAAGGCTCCAGCTGGGGGATGCCAAGAGCTGGCACGGCAGGGAGTGCCACTCTGTCAACATAACCCCGCTCCTGACAGGCCCTGTTTTGTTGAAACAATTCCTTGCAATGGACTGAGTTTATCTCTAAGTCACTGGATTTACACCGGAGATCTAAACAGCCTGGTAAATCTGCCACCGAAGCACCGGGGTAGCATTTATCTGAGTGTCCCTTTGCGCCGCTGGGGATTCTCTGTGCACCGCTCAGCCTGGACGTGACTCTCTGCCCGTGCGGCAGGCAGCCTGCTTGGCTCAGGGGGACTCTTAGCAACCATAAAATGTGCAATTAACCCCCCCTTCCTACTTCAGACTGTCTCATCAGGCTCCCAAGCTAGGCAAACGTTACAGCTGTGAAGAGATGAGCCTGCTGTTTTCAGCCTGCAGCTGCAAGCCAGCTACCCGAGGAAAACCAGTGTTTAAAAATCAGAGCTCTTCCCTTCTCGCCGCGGTCAGCCCGTGCCCGCCGGCCACCATGCGCCGTCAGATATGCACCTGCCACATCCCCTTCCCTGCTGGTAGCCTCCTCCTATAGTTCTGCAGGGGACAGAGCATCTCGCCGGGGTCCTGGTGCTGAGCAGATACAAAAGCACTAAATTACTTTTCATAGAGCCTTTCGGTCAAGCAGCTCAAAGCCTTTTAGAGACTTTAATTGAGCCTCGGAGTTAATGAAGCCTTACTAACGTGCCTGCTGGATAAAGGAGTGTTTATTATCCTCTGTTTTACAGAGGTTGTGCAAAAAAGCTGGGCAGGTGGCTGTGTGGGTTGGGTTAGGGTTGTTTGCCCCTTCAAAACTCATCATGAAGCACAAAATGGTTTGTCTTATCAAAAGTAGTACTTTCAGAGGAGGTTTGGGTTTTTTTTGTTTTTTGGTGTTTTTTTTTTTTTTAAATGCAGCAGGGGTTTTTTTCCTAAAGAAATTGCAAAGCAACTTTCTTATTGAAATTAATCTTTTGCCTCTGCAGGAATTTTTCATGCAAACTAAGCCAGCTCTCCTCACTCCCTTGAAAAGAGCAGGACCCAGGAGGAGAGGTCCTCCGCCTTCAGAGGTCCCTGACCAGCCCCTCAGGGCTGCCACGTCAATGCTGCATCAAACAGAAGAACTAAACAGCTTCCCAAAACCATGCAGCGAACTGATGCCCCCCTGCCCCGTCCCCCAAACAGTCCCCACATCCCAGGCTTGGCCTTCTCCAGTGTAGCCAGGACCACGCATGGGGCCTCATCCTGCCAAGCGTGTCATGCTGATCCCTCCTTCCCCAACCACTGACATGTCACTCCTTGGTACCCACCACCAGGCTCATGCCGTAACTGGGTAGCATGAGCCCTGGCCAAATGCAAACTTTCTGTATTTTGCTGCTCCCTGCCAGCCCTTGCCAGAGGGAGAGACACCGCGAAGCAGCAAGTCCTCCCGGAGCAGCAGCGCTGCTCACACACGCTGACCTCACGCCATTTCAATCAGCGCTTTTCAAAGGGGCCCTTGTTATTGGCGCTTCAGGCTCGGAAAGCTTGGTTAAAACTTGCCCTCTCTTGTATTTTTAACTCCGGCTGCTGCAGCGTGACCCCGCAGTCGGCGCTCGCCAGGCTTCGCGGCTCCCTGTGCCCTCCTCCCTGCCTCCATCCCTGGCTCTCCCTGCCATTTTTCCTAAGAATTTCTCCCCTTTGCAGTCCCGCAGCCCACGTCTGCTGAGCGGGGGCCAAAGGGAACTCGGACTGCCCAGCGTTTTGCAGGTGGGAGCCTATATTGAGTCGATAAAATGGATAAAGAGAGTGAGACACGTCTTCTGCTCCTCTCTTTTTTTCCCCTGCCTGATTTGAAGAGTGATCCTCGCTGGGCTCCCGCTGGCTCGTTCCTCAGCTTGGGCACAGCATTCCCATGCCGTGGGCTGTCCTGGGGTGGGCTGGTCCAAGCCGAGGGCTTTGCAGTAAAGTTGAGAGAAGTGTGCGAACCACTGACCTAGAAAATACACTGAAATCAACAGGAAAAGCCCTCTCTACGCAGGAATCCTTGTTTTCCCATACAGACTAAAACACCGGCCCTGTGTGGGGGCAGAGGTGAAATGAGTTTTCCCACACCTCAGTTAAGGCTCAGCTTTGCCTTTGGGGACATGTTGCATTAGGATCAGCCCCTCCCTTCTCCATCTGCTCTTCCCGCTGTGGATTTAGAGAATTTTTTTTTCTTTTTTTTTTTTTTTTCATGGATCCGAAGGATTTCCTGGGGGATTTCAAGGAAATCCTTCAGAT